>ML996081.1:3355038-3531929 GCA_010093895.1 Myriangium duriaei CBS 260.36
GGGGCGGGGGAGGCTCGATCGCCTGTACCACATACTTTATGCATACCCGACAGCAAAACCATTCGAGAGCAAAACGTACATCTATTTCGTTTATCAGGCTTGTCATGCGATGCTGGAACTCAGGTGTAAACCCTATCCGCGATTCGGAGAGTGCCATGAACTGCAAGCACTCGATGTAGATATATCGTACTAGACACTTTCGATGATTATTAGGAATGGCCCATGGAGCATCAGGTCTTGTCGTCAGGCAAGGGCAGAACAGATGCACCAGGTTGTATGCACGATGAAACAGAATCGTAGGGCAAAACTCGGTGGCTTAATGAAGTTCCACATAAGTGGATGCATGCACGTCGCAGCACAAAGTGGCAGGAAGCATTTGTGTGTAGAATTTTACTTTCTCGTTCGTATTCGTACAGTCTCATCCAGCTCTCATCTGAAAATCAAGCGTAACGGTAAGTCCGCTATTGGGAGCAAGAAGCTTCCCACAAGATGCAAAATCCTCCGGCAGACCCATACTTCTCCTTCATCGCCGGGTGTGCTCCTGGATCTCTAGAGCGGTGTCAATGAGACCAGACTCCATCTTCCCCCGTCTTTCCCAATCCATCCCAGTAGTAGGCCGAAAAAAGTTCGTTGTAGTAGTATTGACATTGAAAGTTAAAGACACATGAGAAAGTGAGGTAATCGACGGCTATGCTGATTGCAGTGGAATACCAAAAACGAGGGTATATAGCGGGTTTGATGGTGTTTGTACAGGTTTGAGGACAGTGGGCAGAATAAAAGTATCGCCCTTGAACAAGGTCGAAACGTCCTCTCAAGAACATGTACCGACATGGAAAAAAACCCAATATGCAGGATCAAAGTTGTGACTGCTGATGCTCGCTTGCTAAATCGCTCGGATGCATGGGTAGGTAATTAGTCGGCTGATAATGGAAGCCGATTCATTTTGTGAAACGAAGCGTGCGTAGGGCGTGCGTGCCTGGAAACCATTATGCTCTGAATGTTCCAGCGTCGTGGGGGTGTTTGAACAGAGTGATGCAAAAGGAAAACGTGAGTGAGTGATCGATCGTGGACGCCGTGATTTATTGTGGTCGTCACTTATGCCGTGGCGAGTCGGCGGGTGAACTGTCTCGCCATCATGGGGGAGAGGTCGTTAGCCTCAAGTGTGCTGTAGCTGCGGGCGCCAGCACGCGAGCCATAACCTGAGGTTGGGCTGTCCTCCATCTGGCAGGACTGTTGACCAAAGGCAAAGGTCTGAGCGCGACCAAGCTTGGCACGTTGCTTGAGCTTGCCCATGCCCTTCTCGCATGCGCGCTCGTGGTCTTTGTGCTCCATCTCAACGTAGTTCTGGGGAAAGCACTTGGTGCGGTTCTGCTTGAAGAATTGGCTGTAGCCGCCGTCCAGGATGTACATCTCAGGGTAAGTGAGTTTGGGGTACTGGAAGTCGTTGACGGTACGGTCTTGATTGCGGACGAACTTGGCCATGCGAGGAGCGCGGTGCACAGAGTATTCGCAGTGGAAGATCAGAAGAGTCCTTGGTGGCGGGGTTGCACCGAAAAGCTCCTTTGCGAGGAGTGCCTTGTCATTGTAGTTGACGGCACCCTCGATGTGTCCACCCTCGTACTCATATTCAAAGCGACAGTCAACAACAAGGACTTTGTCGTAGTGGGCGTTATATTGCCCGTTTAGCACATTGATCAGGGTATCCTGCTGGATACGGGGCAGGCTGTCTGGCTCGTCGGCCAGGGTGTGAGGAAGTTTGTGCTTGTACTCCGTGTTCACATCCTGTGAAGGAGACAAAGAAGGAATGGGAGGCTCGTAGTCCTCGCGGTCCTTCATCACGTCTTCCGGGTGCTGGAACATGCTCAGAGACCTACGGACCTGCTTGCGGGGTCTGTGTACACCGAGGGCGGGCTTGCGAGAAACACCGTTGATGGGGGATCCATTGCTACCCTTTGAACCACCAAGAGAAGTCCTCCTGTGACCAGCCAAGAACGGTGAGGCTCTCTGGTCCTCCATGGGCGAGTCGATCACATCTGAGAGAAGGTCTGGCGTGGATGCCGAAGTCAAGGTTGGCACAACTGTACCGAACTGGAAAGGAGGCAACAAACTCTCCTTCGAAGGTCCAGCAGGAGCGGAAGTAGGACTGTATGTCTTCGGACGGAGCAGAGGAGGACGCTGCAGCTGCAATGTGGGCTTCTTGCGTTCGGGCAAGGCTGTGGTGATCTGGAAGCTCATAGAAGGGCTCACCGCCATCGGCATCGGCTCAGATTGAGCGGTCTGAGGAGTCATCATGACATCGTCATCATCTGGAGTTGGGTCCGGTGAAGGTGAGGGCAGAGTGATGTGAGCGACGAAGCAGGGGGCCTTGTGAGGCAGCGGGGAGATATCCATGCAGTCAATACCGGGCGATGATGATGGGATCGGGGGGGTAGTGGCACCCTCGTAGTCTACGGGAGGGGTGACCAGGAGATCTGAAAACATGAGTGAGCAGCCAATTCACGAACCTCAAGATCAATTCACGTCAAGCCACTAACCCTTGTTTTCCTGTGCAGAGAACAGCATGTTTCTGGAGAAGAGCGAGCGTCTTGGGGTTGGCACTTGGGGACTATATGGTGTGTCAGCTGTGTCACTGATTTCAGTGGCTGTTGCGTATGCATACCTCTGATCGATATGGAAGTTTGACGACAGATCGGCTGCCAGACTGGCCGTCGGCGAGGAGCCTCGGGTGGGTCTTGAGAAGTAGTCGTTGTTGCCTCTGTGCATGCTGAGGTCCTTGAAGTTAAAGTTGTTCGGAGCCAGTGACTGAGAGCCGCTATACATCAAACGTGAGGTAGGCAGGTCACGTCGTCCACCCCAGACAGGCCCAGGAGGAGGGTGCATGGCGGCGAGAGGGGATGAGAACTCCATGGTAGTGGAGGTAAAGTGTGTGTGTGTGTACCTTTGTTCAATCGCTCAATCCTGCTCGAAGAATTCTTCCTACTATGCTATATCAACGGATGTTCGTAGTAGTGGTGGTGGAGTGTGAGGATGTTGGAGGTAAAGTTGTCGACGACTTCAGCAAATATTATTTGGTCGACGGAGAGCGGTGGGAGTCCGAGCTGCACGCATATGCCTATGCAGTCACAGAGCAGGGTGTGCACTGTCGTTGCTGTACCGATGCCTTTTGGGAGGAGGTGCAGCAAGCAAGGCGGATGGTGGGAAGCACGGTGCCGGAGTCCTGTGCTTGTGCCTGAGGTTGAGCCTGTGTGCCAGTGGAGCTCGGGTCGGACAGTCGGAAGCAAGCAAGCAGCGAGCTTGAGCTTGTGGGTGGTGGTTGTTTGTATGACCGTCGCCGGGGCGTTACTGGGCGGCGCGAGTCGTGAGGGTGCGGTGGTCGGCGGTCACGGTCGTGGTGGTGACGCCCCTTGTTCCCAATCGAATCCCGAACGAGTGAGGGAGTCGATATGGGATATAGGATATGGCGGAAGACTGATGTTGGCGAGGACAGCTCGGGCGGGAGGGGCGGGCGGCGCGAGGTACAAAAAGGCTGCTGGATTGGAAACCGTTGCCGTGAGACGGGCGAATAGTCGTACAGTAGAGGAGCGCTAAACGGGCCTGTGAGGTGTGGGACGTGGTTTGCGGTTCGTCGGCCGCTTGCTTTAGTCTGCTTCTTGTTTTGGCCCACGATGGCCTCTGCGCAATTTAGCGATTATTGATGATTGTGCCGCCAACAGTCACTGCAACGCCCCGACACGCTCGGTGGGTGGTATGCCGCCAATCAATCTCGCTTGGCCGTGCTATTATCATCATGCACACTATCACTATCGTGGTCACTATCACTATCCATCGACATTCCCACCGTGCAATAGTAGGGGGAGGCACTCTTGCTCAGAACCGGACCGCCGCTCGCGCCTATCACCGTCGGCGCTACTGTGCCTCTCGGCGTGTGCTGCTCTCCACCTTTTGCCCATCGCCTTCGCCTTCCCCGTAGTACGCCAACTTCGCCCCGTGACCCATCCTGTGTTGCAGCCTCGATCCACATGCCCGGCGCCAGCCTTGTTTACGATCTGCCTATCGTCGATGCACGATCTCAGGGCCACTTTTTTTCCTGGCTGGCCGTCGTCATCTGTCAGCGTGCTGTTTCCGTGTCTGGTTTCAGCGGCCGGGACATGAACGTGATTCGATTCCATCATACCTCATTTCTCAGAAAGGGAGGGCGTTGGCATTGATGATGTCGCGGTTATTTTTTTGCCCTGCGTCCAAACGGTCGTGCTGTGGTTCCCGCAGCGGTCACAGACCACCGGACGCGCTCACGGGCCATGACACCGGCAAGGTGCAGAGGTCCAGAGGCCTGCCATGGGTATGATGCAGGCAATGGACGCCCCACGCATGGCTCAGGCCACAGACAGCAAGAATGAAAATAATTCAAGCCGGCGTCGTCTCAGCTCCGACCTCGTGGAGCTGCACTACTGCCGGTCACGACTCACGCCATTTGGGTGAGGTGTTTGCATTGCACCATATGCCCCAATGCAGCCCGGTCTGTCAGCTGAGTGGCAGGCACTGCGAGTGCTAGGCCGGTGTTTGTGGACGCCTGTGTGCCTCTTCCCCTCTTTGTTGATCTGCCATTGGCCGTCATATCCCACAGGATGGATAGACTCGCAACTCTTCTAGATGCTCGGCAATAACCACGAATTGGCTTTGATCGTCACCAGCCATCATTACCTCCCTGCGGTCTCGATCTTTGCGGCACGCGGAACTCGTATAATTACCATCTCCCCCAGGTTTGGAACGGCCGTCATGACAGCAGAATGAACGGTTTGATTTTATCTCGCTCTTGGCGTGCCTCGACATCGCGGGCTGCTGTGCGCGGTGTACGGTGCGCAGGCCTGAGCTCGAGATGCGGCGCCCGCGTCAGCATAATCAGCACCAGCAGGGCCGCAGTGTTGGTATTGGGTATGGGCCATGCAGGTGCGCGCTGGCCCACCGTCGTCCCTCGTCCAACCAGACCTGCCTGAAAAAACACCTCAACTCTCTTCCGACGGCGTGGGTCCTGTCCTCGCTTGGCTTGCACACTTCAACCGGACTTTGTGCTCCGCCAGCGATCGGTCATTCTCCGCTGCATCTCGCCTTGCTTCCGCTCCTCTGCGACCGGGGAACGTCATGGCGAAACTCACGCCGCCGTGCTTCCTTGTTGCTGCTCAGCCCTGGGATCCGCTGCGGATCCGTTGCTATGTGCACACGCTCGATATTCTGACTGCTTGGAAATCCTGATGCTCTTGATCCGTGACACCTCTTGGCCACACGCAACTGCCTGTCCTCCGTGCCTCGTCTTCAAGGTTTGCCCGTATTGCTGAAAACGTGTCTCGCACGTTTGCAAATTCCTGGTGCCTCCATATTTCCAACGCGCATGACGACGGGGCTGCCGACTGGTACGGCTGAGGCCTGGCCAGACAGTGCCGAACTACAATTGCGCCTAGGGGAACGACGTGCCAATGACACTGTAGCGAACGGCATTCCCGTAGAAGATTGGCTGAGTTAGCGTACGGATAAGATTTATCGCACGTAACGACGGTGCAATGTCGACTTGGGGATGGTGGAATTTAGCCCATCCAACCAGAGACACGATGCCGGAAAACCCAGCGGGAGCCCGGGAGACGCGCCGACTTGGGAAGTAAACAGTCGATGGTCACGAATCAGACGCGGCATCCCGTGATCGCAACCCAGGATCCTGCCCGGCCATTTC
This sequence comes from Myriangium duriaei CBS 260.36, assembly GCA_010093895.1. Classification (NCBI taxonomy): domain Eukaryota; kingdom Fungi; phylum Ascomycota; class Dothideomycetes; order Myriangiales; family Myriangiaceae; genus Myriangium; species Myriangium duriaei. Next base: position 3,360,761 of record ML996081.1, read on the forward strand.
TCGCCGGCACGCCTAACAGTAAGCTGCAAAAGGCCTGAAGAAGGACCTTTTGCTTGAAAGAGGCTTGGGTCCCCATAACCATATTGCTGTCAGACTTTAAGCCCATGGGTCTCCTGGATCCCTGGTCAGCCTCTGCATGCCACCACCTTTTGACCGAGTCCAGCGTTTCAACGCAGCCACCACATCTATCTGTAGCAAGCACACCCACAGTAGTTGTGCAGCGTCCGTGATCTCCGGTCTCGCTGGGGTGGGCAGTTCGACAGCCTCGGTCAGGGCGACGCCTCCGCGTGGCTTCCGCCTCAATCGTCTGCCGACTACTGCAGCCCATGCCCCGGCAGCCGTTGACGGGCCTGTCGTTGGTAGAGTGCATGAGTAGCATGGATCTTCAGTGAGCTGGCTGCATTATTCCCTGCCATTATTGCAGTCCTGCAGTGTCTCACACGGTATAGACGTCCCGTTCACCTGGATATGGTGAAGATCTCAAGACCATTTCTCCACAAATTCCCCTCCACAGATTCAGCCATGCAGCAAAACGATTGCCAAATGCTTCATCTCCTCTTAGCCATCTGCATTAAACCAGTGAGGGGTAGCCACGCGGGAGCGCCTATCATCCAACGTTCGCTATTCCGTCCCTTTCTGGACCCTCCTGGATCAAAGTTTAGCGTCCATGGATAATTGTCAGGGGCTGGTATTCCATCCATATCCGCGCATCTCGGTATGAAGACGTTCGTTGTCCTTGACCGGAAAGTCATGCCACAGGAGAATGCCTACGACAATCCCGCCTGTAACGTCACGTAGTGATATCGAATCCCGACATCATTTTTTACATCATTCACGCTTGTTGTTACTTTCTGGTATCACGCAGAGAGTTGCAGTGCATCTGGTAGGCCTTTCACGATCGGCCATAGCAGACCAAGTCCTCAGTACCGCGGCCATGCGGATTGCGGAGCGATGCACTGTGCTTCCGAGGATACGGGTAGCGCCACGAATCGTAGGCTAGTAGGCACGTAGATTCGTAGGGATGGCCTGCTGGTCTTCGCAAGTTCTCAACGCTAGACAGCGCTTCCGGTCAGGGATGTGCCGCTGCAAACCCACCTGTGCATTATTCATGGTGCCCGTCGCCACTGCTTGAACGGACTTTCTCCCGTTGTAATGAACCTTGCAAGGGTGCGTTGGCTTCACGGATTGCGTGCATGGCTGACGGACACGATTGAATTTCGTGTGCGACGTGGCCTGCATGGTGGTCATCCTGCTGGATCACCTACTGAGTATGGCGAAGATCCCCACATTTATCGAGATGGTGCTACACCTCGACCTTGCTTGCGTAGGTGCCGTGTGCAGAGTCCACCCTTATATCCGCCATACCCACAAACGTCGTCTCAACATCTGATGTCCGACGTGCAATCATATCTCAAGATCTACCAGGACCCGGGATCTCGGGAAGACTGCGTTCATGTACGACTCGTGATGGCGGCGCCAGACCCCAACTTTCCCCGCCAAGATTCGATATTGATCCACTTGCCGGCGTCGCAGGCTTTGCGTTTTTTAATAGATTTTTTGTATCGGCATGTGCTCTGCAGAAGGTTGTGGTGCACATTCCCAATTTTTCGAAACCCTGGAAGATCGAACCACAGTCGGACACTCATCACATCTGCTGTTGAATTGAAATTCTGCACCTGCACCATTCCGGGCTGACGACGCAAATATGGGCACCAAACGCCGGCGGGACCAGATTGATGATCCCAGTCCCCACAAACCATCCGGCAGCACCGATGGAGCCCCTGCCCGGAAGAAGCAGCTAGCATACACCGAGGACGATGCCAAACTCGCACAATTGTACAATGGTCTAGCCGAAGATGTCAAGGCGACCCGGCTTCAGGCTGCACGTGACATTCTCAAGATTGTTGAAGAGGCAGACCAAGACAGAGTCGAGAAAATATGCCAACGCCTCATCCGTGGTCTTTGCAGCAATAGAAAGGCAGCAAGGCTTGGATATGTAATCGTCTTGACCGAAGTCTTCTTCAAAGACTGTCCTCGCCATTCCTCCGCCGACGATTTCAAGCAATGGCTGCGGAAAACAGTTGCTAACATCGAGACTTGCACTGTCCCTCCAGCAAATGGTAGCAATCAAGTATGCTTCACGCTCACGACGTACGACCTCAAACTGACAAGTTCAGGAACGGAAAGACTACCAGCTTGGCAGGTGCCTCGCCTTCAGGTCCCTAATTCAAAGCAAGATCTTCACTTCTTCGGACGCCACTCAAGGCTTACACGGGTTCAAATTCCTACTCGGATCTATCTTTACTCTTTACAAAGAAGCTGCTGCACTACGACCCGAATGTGGTGCGACCGCCAATAGCATTCTATCTGCACAAGCAAACCCCTCTCCTGACTTTGCTGTCGCTTTACTTCAGGCTTATCAACATCACGGTCTAGCAAAGTCCCCAGAAGGGCTTGCAGCATGGCTCGATGCACAGCTAGCATTCAATGAGATAGATTTCCCTACTGACGTCTGGCGGAACAATGATCCGCTGGACCCGAAGGAGCGATCTGCCTTAATTCCAATACTGCGAGACAACAATTCCGAGACCAGTGGTGAGAACGGCAATGTCAACAAGGCTGGCAATGGTAATGCTCAGCGGGTCCCGTGTTCTGCATGGAATGCTGTCCTCAAGTCCCTTTGGGCCCGTTCCACTGAAGACAATTCATCGACGTTCTTCGGCCAATTTTGGACTGAGGTTGTCAACGGTTCGTGAATTCTTGGTTCACGCGTTTGAAGTGTCACCGGCTAATCTTCCACAGACGGCTTTTTCTCCACCAAGGCTAGCATAGAACGGAAAGCCATTGGCCTACAGATTGTGCAATCAGCTATTGCTACAGCACCTCACATTGTCCTCAATCAAATATTTTCTCCCAATGTACTGCGGTCCATCATTAATCAAAGGGCTTCGACAGGCAACAATTTATACGTGGCTTCGCAGGCGCCGCTATCAACTTTAGTTGGCAGAACTAAAGCCGATCAGCAGGCTGTTAAGCCAGTCGTACAAGCATTGATTGGGACTGCGGGACTGTCCAATTTCGATAGACTTACTCGAACTAAAACGCTTGAGGACATCCTTTCCAATGCTCCAGTGTCTGATGCCGCGGAAATCCTAGCCATAATTTCCGGAAACGTTCGACAACCAAAGACTTCGGATCACCTGGATGCTGACGCAAGCCGAAGGAGCACAGCGGACCTTCTTCTGACTTTTGCTCGCAGGCAAGGTGCTGTTCAGACCCAAGCCGAGGCAGATTGCAATAATGCGCAGAAATTTCCGTGGTTATCCATACTTGAGGTCACTTCAGAATTTGCTTACCTGAAACGCAAGACAGATGGAGATGATGCTATCCCGAAGAAGATTCGCGAGATTTTCCAAGCCCGAACAACTTCCATTCTTACATTTACCATGGAATCCAAGCTAGATCCGGAATTTGATCATGCCTGGCAAGTCATCGACTTTATAGACCGTGCCATTCAATCCGGCAAATGCCGACTTGCCTTGGAGGCAGATGATGCAATTCACAGAGTGCTATCGACTTCACTAGGCAGGACCCGAGAAGTCAGAACGCAGGAGTCAAAGGCGTCGCTGGACAGCAAGCCCCTGCTGCGAGCGTTCAAGCTGCTTTTCGCCTTGTCGGTCTTACAAGTGTACAACGGGGAGCCCGACGCCGTTTCGATCTTGGAAGAGCTGGAGGAGTGCTACAAAATGTGGTCGAAGAACCAAAATTCTTCTTCGACCATCATTGAGATTCTCCTTGGTTTTGTGTCAAAACCATCTGCGTTGTTCAGGAAGTTAGCTGAGAACGTATTCGCCGCCATAGCTGATCAGGTCGGAGAAGACGGGATTCTGTCTCTCCTTGACATTTTGGACAAACCGGAGAATTTGAGTGGTCAGAGGGAATTGTTCGAAAATGCGGAGGAGCTTGAGGCTGATGCTGCCAATGGACTTGAAGATGGTTCTGAATCTGACGAGGAAAGTTCATCGGAAGGTGAAGATGAAGATAAAGATGACGATGCAGCTGATGACGATGACGATGCTTCGGACGTTGAGGTTGTGGACATGGACGGAGTTGATGACTCCGTTTCTTCGTCCGATTCCGGGGACGGATCCTCGAACGAAAGTGGGGGCGACTCTGACGACGAGTCAGCTGTTGGTGCTGACGATGAGTTGACAGCCTTTGAGGCCAAGTTGGCTCAGACTCTGGGAACGAGCAAACATGCTGGTAATGGTGATGATGGCTCCGATACGTCAGACGAATCAGACATGGACGATGAGCAGATGATGGCGCTAGATGGCCACCTGACAACCATCTTCAAGGAGCGTACGAAGCAATCCAACAAGAAGAAGGAAAGCAAAGACGCAAAAGGTACGGTCGTCAACTTCAAGAACCGGGTGCTGGATCTACTTACCATCTATGTGCGGGAGTGCTACCAGTCTCCGCTGGTCCTCGACCTCATTCAACCGCTCCTGAAATTGAGCCGGACTACACAGACGAAGGCCATCTCCGAGCGAGCCTTCACCATTTTGAAGCTCCTTTTCGACACATGCACCAAGCACAAGGCCTGGCCTGACCAACCCAGCAACGAACTCTTCGACAGCCTAGACGACGTGCAAGCTGAACTCCGGCTGAGCACATCAAAGATTCATGCCAGCGCCGCCAGCCGCAGCAGCTTGTACCTGGTCAAATTGCTAGTCAGCAAAGACAAAGCACACTACGCGCGCATAGCAGACATGTACGCCACGCTGCAGAAAGAATGGTTTAGCACTCCCACATCCAAGATCCCAGCCTCGATCTTCACAGAATGGACCAGCTGGACCCTGAACAGCCGCAAGTGATGGACGAGATCCAGCCCCCGATTCCCGCAGATCCCCTTACCCAGCTCCCACACACCCACCCACACCTAGTTTCGCTGGCGCCGCGGCTAATCCTCCCCTTTGTCTTTGCGCTCAAATAAAATATCCGGACTTCTCTCGGGCGTTCGTCAGCTCCAACGGCCTCGCCCACTCATCTCCTTTACCCGAGGAGCCAGCAAAACCGATGCGCCACGGCGTGTCGATCACTATCTCGCAATATCTTATGCACGATGTCGGATATAAGCGATGGTGGGTTCAAGGAGGGGGGAGATTGTTGTGAACTGGTATAGCAAATAGTTTACCGGTGGGGGCGGCGAACTACTGGTCCCGACGTTGTTGTGGGGTCGCACGGGGCGTAACGGCTGTTCTCGCGTGATAAGCGGCGGGTTGGCATTGCTTGGTTGTGGTTTGGTGCGCGGCGGGTCGGTTGTTTTGGTCGGCACTGGATGGGGAAATGAGGGATAATGGCATGGGTCCATTCGAATGGATCTGTGGGAGGGGCGGAGGGCTTGTAGGGTAACAGTGGTAACACGAAGTAACTCGCTCTGCGCAAACGAGCAAATTTTGGTGTCCGTGAAGATGTGTCTCGAATGTGATGATGGATTCTCTCTTTTGACATTTTATCTCGTGACATTTGGAGAGTTTGAGGCCTGTAGCAGGCTCGTGGAATGATATGCTGGCGCCGTGGACAAGGATGAGCGGACACATTGCCTGCCAGCCTACCGAGCTACATATCAGAGCTGATGGAGTAGGGAAGCAGGACGAGGTGCACGGCTATAGGCTGCTGATAGGAGGCAGTACGTGGCTGACAAGGCTATGAGCGCTTCTTCCGCGAAGAAACAGTCAGCTCTTCCGTGGGTAGCCAAGTGGTAATCCTCCAACTCTGTCCAATACAGCACCACACACAATTCAGCAGAAGTAACGGAACACTTGTCAAAATGCCGCAGCGTTTTATTACGCTGCCGGAACCTGGTGTCCGCCTTTGAAGGACAAGCCCACTCAGGCATGTTTACGAGTGCATCCTATTTCCACCAGGTCATCTTATCCTCAGTGACAGCTCCTGACTCCAATGCTACCCGAAGCTCTTGTAAAGATACAATATGACCACCATCTATACCCCTTATCCTTCATCTCAATACTATGCTCGCTTGATCAATGCGTAGCTGCGCTGAAAGAAACCCAGCTCCGATACACCACTGCTCTCGGTCAGTATACTATACCACCAACTATCGACACAGAAGCATGAGACTTACATTACCACGGCGAGCACAGCGCCCACTCCGCCGACTCTGACCAGCTCTCCCAACACCCCATGTGAACTCAGCATCCCCTCTGATGCTCTAAGCAGCAGCGGCACCGCCGCAGCCCCCGCCACACTCCCAGCACTCGGCACCGCAGCCAGCACATCAAACTCCTATCCGAATCAGCATCTCCTGGTCCAAAGATCACTACCACTGTACTTACCGTCCCTCTCTCCCTAAAGTAGCCCCCAATGAACCAAAAGCAATACCCAATCCTGGCCGCCATATTCACGCAATTCGCCCACACAATCCCCTCGGCGCCCCACCCCAGCCGAGCAACAAACCACCACGCGCTCCCTGCGAAGGCGACGAAAAACGCCCCCATGTAGACTGACTGCCGGTATAGCTCTCTGTTGCTCGCCACCGCGGAGACAAACGCCTCTGTCACGCCATTTGTCGCTAGGAGTGGGATGTAGTACGCGTACGTCCCGAGCACGGTGCCGGCGCCGAGGGCTGTCCAGCGCTGTCCTGCGACTAGGGAGAGGAGGAGAGGTGCAAGGGTGGGTCCGAGAGTCAGAGCTGGTAGGGCGAGGAGAGCGTAAAGGTGCAGGATAGTCGTGAGAATGTGGGCTGCGCGGACCTGGCTGGAGCTAGGAGCTTTATTTGCAGGAGAAGGTTGGGTGGTCGAAGAGCACAGTTTCGCGAAGAGGTTGCGGGATGCTTCTTCAATGGGCTGGAAGAGCATGCGCGCGATCAGACCGCCGTAGTTGGAAGCCAGAGCGTACGTGCCTTGATCTTGGAGGGAGGCGAGGGCGGCGATCAGGATCGAGTCACCTTGTGTGAGGACGTACTTGATGCCGGATTGGATAGTGAGGGAGGTGGCGATTGTGAGGAGTGGGCGGGAGAAGTAGCCTGAGATGAACGTTGGGTTGTTGGAGAAGCGGTGTGGGAGGAGGTGGAAGTTGCGCTGGGTGCTGACTGTGTTCATGCTGGTGGTGTATGAGGCTAGGAGCACGGTGGCATACGCAACTTGGCCGGCTGCGAAGGGGAGAACGCCGATGTCGAGACCGAGACGGTAGGCTACGAATGCGGTCAGGACCGTAGCGAAGGTCTTGCCTACGGTGGCAGCGGCTTCTGCACCTGCCCTGACTTTGAAGAGGAGGATGGATTGTGCGGCCACAAAGCAGGGTTCCGAGGCAAGCTCAATGAGCGCGGCAAGTCCGTACAGAAGGATGGATGTGTTGATATAGTTACTGGGATCAGAGCGTGCAAGACCCTGAGAAGAAGCATACAATGCTCGCTGACAGAGAACCCCAAGACCGAGTGTGAGAGGGATTCCTAGCATTAAAGCCAGATAGGAGAGGTTGACCACCGTCTGTACAGCATTACCCTCCCCGGGGCTAGTTCCCTCATTGCTTGCTTTATCAGCCCTCGTCTTTTCCGGAGTCTTTTTCTCAGCGTCGGGTGTCTTTGTCTCTGGTGTTGACATGGTGGCATCTGATACGCCTACGCGCTGCACAGCGACTCGCAAACTTTCCCTGGCGAAGAACAGGACACTGATGGAGTAGAGCTCCAATTGGACGGCACGACCGAGAGTATCCGGGGTAAGGAATCGAAGCAAGATTTGATTCAGCACGAATGTAAGTGCTCGTGATGAGATTTGAAGTGCCATAAGGTATGTCGCGCCCTTGGCTGCGGCCGATGTGGCCGACTCTGTTTCCGCCATCATACAGAACCGAATATAGTCCCAAGATCAATCGTAGTCTCCAGAGGTCAACACTGTTAGTCTGGTATCATTATCGGTAGAGCATTATTGCTGGATGATTATTTTACAGTACGAAATTAAAACATGGTGGTTATACGTGTCTACGTTGTCGTTATACCGACGCCTCGTTCTGCTGTGATCAATTATCCAAACTGCTAGACAATCCCACAATTTTTCACGGAAAACAAGAAAGATGTCGCAATGTCTATGCTGTAATTCTCACAGTTCGATGTCGTTTCAGGTCATCAGTATTTATAAGAGATGGACCCCATTAGCGACCATGCAGGCATCGAGGAAAGCGGCTTATTGTAGCATACTGGTCGCTCATAAAAAACGAATTTCTCTGTGGACCGCGCAGCATGCTCGATCAAAACAACGCAATAGTGGTTAAGTATGCAACCCCAAAAGACCACCTCATGTCTCCCGGTAATGGTCCTTATCATGTCCAGCTTTTACCATTGCCTCCTTTGCCGGGTGATGGTGGCCTAGGCTCTGCTCTAACACCTTACGAGGTGGTTTTCGGGTCAACTCGCAGGGCAGCTAACGGGTCGATAGCAGTGCAAGTAGTAGGGCGAGTAGTAGGGCAATTAGCAGGATGGCGAGCAGGGCAACTAGCAGGGCATTCTTCTCGACGTACTGCAGACTACCTACGCTTTCGACTATCTGATGAGACAAATACCGCAGCAGCCTGTCCAGCAACCACTTCGAGAGCCGCTGCCTATGTCATCGCCCCGTCCTCCTCCTGCCCGTTGAAGTAGGCTTCATTAAAGAATCTCAGAATGTTTGCCGTGCGCTCTTCGTCGACTGGAGCAGAGTCAAAATGTTCGGGGAGAACGATATGTTTCGTAGAGGGCCATGGACGCACGGGCAGACTCAAGATCTCTTTAAGATGCAGAAATGTCCGTTTCTTAGTCCAAGGTTCCATACTGCGGACAATCTTGTCATAGTCCGGAGATCCGAGAATTTGCAGACATTTCAGATTCTTCGCCTGGATAAGCTGCTTCATCATTTTCGTACCAGAGCCGACGAACCATTCATCGAGGATGCCCATACGTCGTATGTACTGGGTTTTGTGCCTTATGACACGGAAAAATTCAGATGCTGCTAAAGTTGTGTTGAACTTGAATATGTTGGTGCTGAAGAAAATAGGGATAGATTCCTCTCGAATTTGCCTGCAAAATGACGTGAGAGCCATGTTGGGCTTCCGGTACGCCTTCACCGGGTTGCGAGAGCCCTTCTTTCCCCATACGCTGTATATGGAGCAGATCTCGTCTGGGTACAACACGTATTCGTAGACCGTCATTCTCAGCTCGGGCGGCAGTCTGAGGAGTGGAAAGACGTCAGTGGGCATGTCAGGCTGACTGCGGCGCGCTCTCATGGCCCCCTACGAGAAGGAAGGCCAGACGACGACGGGCTGAGGCTGCGCGCTCCCACTGACGACAATTGTTACGACTTCAGTGAATGCCTGTTCGTCCGGCTCCGTGAGGCCTCTTGTGTTTGTGATTGCTTCCTTTGCGTGAAGTGCGACTGACGGTGAAGTGCTGTGAATGAAGTGCTGTGAGTGAAGTGCTGTGAATGAAGTGCTGTTGTACGGATTGGCATCTGAATGTGAGAGCTGTCGCAGCAAGGCAAGTTGTTGAGAGGAAGTGAAGTACCAATGCACGGTCAATGCATTTTAGCTCCGGGACATGTGTAACGTGACGGCGTCGTCACATGGTTTTCGCATAACCAGCAACTCGCCCCAATGCGCCCTCAACTCATCCCCAAGCTTGTGAGGCAGCCCATCGGGATATCACCTCTCAGATGACCAGCGAGACAGCCGGCGATGGTATTCCCTGATCTGTTTAGCTGCTGAGGAGCCAGAGAATCTTCCACCCTGACAATTGGATCCGCACGGCTCTCAGAGACTCTTTCTTTCCACTATGTTCTCTGAGGCCTCGCCATGGGCATCGTTGAAAATATCGACATATGCATCGCTGTACACATTGCTGTAGACATCATCGTAAGCATTGCCATAGATACTGTTTAAATGACACCATAGACATAGTTGCAGACGTTAGAGTCGAGATCGTGGTAAATCTCGAGGACTTTGATCTCATATCATATTGCACGGGCTCTACTTACTGTATAGCTGCCTCTAGTCAGTGCTGTAAAATTGCCATGCTCTATCATCATCATGCTGGGTATTGTGCGCCCTTCCTGTTGCTATGCAAAGACATTGTGTCTGGATGGTCAACGAAATATGTCTACCGCCTGTCTCCATCCTCCTCAACTCAGACAGTCTCTACTCCGCGTGCAGAGACTCATGGTCAGCCAGGAACCGGGGTAGGTAGAATTTTGTGTTCTCGTATACAAGGAAAGTCACACAGGTGGATGGCAGCACCCGAATCAAATTTGGTCCGATGCTGAAAAGACCTATCAGTTCACAGCTTTTGACTCCAATGACGCAAACTCTACTTACCCACGATAGAAGCCGGCTGTGCCTTCATTACGCCAAACCTGCTTCACAACGTCGCGGGCGTTCAGATATGTCTGGCCGGCGTTGTAGACCTGCAGCCGTGCTCTGACGACTTGGTACGGGTAGGTGACGCTGCCCGCGAACATCTTACTGACAGCACTGAGCGTGAGAAAGTCGAAGTTGGTGAGCTTGTCCTTGCCCCCACGTCCGACACTCCAGTGGTTCTTCAGCTGCTCGTAGGCCATGAATTGAATAGCGCCATGAGAAACACCGAATAAGGACGGAATCAAGCCTCGGTAGAAACCCTTGAATCCTTCGGTCTCCCATATATGTCTCGTACCATGAGCAATGGATTGATATGCACCAGGTGCATTCTTTCCGGTGGACAGCATCCTTGTCTTGATGACCCAGATAGGATTGGTGAAGAAAGCCGTCAGAATGCCAGACACTCCCGAAGCGATGAAGTAGTCGGACGACTGCAGATGTGCACCCTCACCACGATAGCTCCGAGCGAGATCCTTGATGTTCCCATACCTCCACGGCGGTCAGCCGGGCAAAGAGAGTGATGTGATGGTGTATGGCGATGACGGGGATGGAATTGATGTGTAGTGAGAGCAGAATGACAGTAAGACGGGTTCACTTACCACAAGAAGTATAAGGCCCAGCTGATTGAATTGCCGACCATGTTAGGCATCAGGCCACGGTAGAGCGCGCGGTAAGAGCCCTCATTTTTTGCGATGTCTCGAACGATCCTCACAGATTCTCCAAGATGCGATTTGGTGGTGTTGTTGACTGTGACGTAAGAGTTAGTGTTTTCTCGTCAGGTAATTTCAATGCTGGCGTACTCTGCAGACGAGTTTTAACAACATCGAATGGATGAACTGCAAGAGTGGAGACAATTCCAGCAGTGAATCCGGCCACACTTTCGATCAGCGAAGGCGACACAGTGCTGCTGGTTTGACGACCTTCGATGGGTGGGTAAACCCGAGGCATCGCGAACATGCAAAGCAATGCGAGTCAGCAGCAGCTCGCACGCTGGCACGGCGGCCTTGAAGGTTGATTGAAGGAACGTAGATATCGCTGAGTGCAGATAAGGCTGGAATTTTTTGGTTGTGATCGTTATGACGGGGATGATGTTGGAGGCAAAAGTTATGGCGTAAGCGGGGAAGGAATTTGGTCGACGAGCGGTGAAAAGACCCCGGCTAGAGGTGAACTCCGCCCTCACTTTGTCACCCAATCAAACCAGCAATAAATCGTAACGGATGGCAAATATGTATATCAGCTACTCCATTTCATTACTGTCAGCACGGCGACAACCATTTCCCCAAATTGTCCTACAAAGGCGACGTGAAAAGGACATTGGCCCGGAGATCCACACTACCGATCACAATAGCCGCCGCAATTCGGCCACAGTACTGCACACCGGAACGAAGCATTGATGACTTTCAGATTTTTTTGAGTCTATTATTTACATTTCGTACATGACACGCAAAGGGACCGGATCAGGCTGGTCTCTACCAATACCATCCAGTCGCCCTTCTTGGTTTTCTGAGTGGTCTCCAAAGCTCCACCTCATGTCATCAACCTAGCAGATACTCTTTCTCGCAGGAGAAGACGCAGCACACAGTATATGTGTTTCCGTTTCTCTCTCTCTGACCCACTGCTTTGCTCCATGCCGTCCATATGCACCTTGTGCTGCGATACAAGAGCCGTCGATACGAAATCCTGACCGTGGCTCGCTATTAATGATGCCCGCTTCCGTGTTCGCTGCCGTGTCCATGTCCATGGTCGTCCTTGAGGAAAACGGCTTCGTATGCCAGATATCCGGCGAACGCGACGGTCGCAATTCCCAGTCCCGGGAAGGAGCCACGGAATCTGTTGAATCGGCTGAAGGGTCCAGTGTATCTCCACGCTTCACTACACAACATAAGCGGTGCATAAAAGACTTGTGTGACCCTCAACGTACGCTCTTTTCCATGGATCATTGGCGTGCTGGCCCGATGACGCTGCCAACTTTTGCGGGCTGAACCCGGTGAGGTCTGGACGCTTCGACATGTTCAAATCTTGTGATGTTAGCGACATGGTCATCATAGCTGCAATTATGCTGACTTGCCGAGTCAATTGATCGTTGCTGAGCAAAAGACGAGCTGTGGTAAAGGGTCGGCGTGAGGAAGGACTGGTTTGGAGAGAGTGTAGTGCTTCATCCCGTTTCGGCAAATTCCGCTCCGCTCCACATTCGCACCACAGCTCCATCTGCCACACCTTGTTCCTCATTCATCGCATTCACCTTTGAACAGCTATCCGATTGCATTGACAAACCGTTCATAATTCCCACATCACCAATCTTCAACACGAATCCATCATAGCCATCACTACCTGTTCAATTTGTCCTCTAGTGTGAGCGTCGCGATTGGGAGGCTACGACGAATCTTCAGCAAAAGAACGCCTTGACCACGACCCCAGGCTGGACATCATGAGTCGTTGCCGGTGATCGACTGTCGCAAAGCCACACTTTTCTGTCGGACCAACTCAGAATCAGTCGCTCTCCCGGTCGCGATGCCTCCTACGGTTGGGCGCATGCCTGGCCATCAGAGCAACCCTTCTAATCCATACGCACATCTCAATCCTGCCCCAAATCTCCCACATTACCAGCAACTTCACAACATACCCCCGGCTGCTGGGGGCCACTCGAGTTTTGGATCCGTTCATTTCCCCGGTGGTGTCAGTCCTTTCTCTCCCGTTGCCGGGGGCATGGTAGGCTTGCAAGGCGGATATGGCAGTACTGGACTCGGCAGTGGATCTGGCCTCGCTAGCGAAGAAGCCTACAGGGGCTTCGCAAGAGGGGCAGCGCTGCAGCAACAACAAGCACAACATGCCGAAGCTGCACAGCTTGGTATGAAAACTGGCATGGCCGGGAGGATACGAGAGGTTTGGGCGAACAACCTCGAACAAGAAATGGTCATACTGCGTCAACTCATTCAAAAATACCCATACGTCAGCATGGATGCCGAGTTTCCTGGAATTGTCGCTAGACCCATTGGGAATTTCGAAAGCAAAGCTTCATACCACTACCAGACGCTTCGATGTAACGTCGATCTGCTCAAGCCCATACAACTCGGCATTACCTTGTGGTCGCCTGAAGGCGAACTGCCTCCTTCGCAACCGGACCGCTCTGTCATTACCAAGATGCCATATCAGAACAACCTCATGATATGCCCGTGCACTTGGTCTTTCAACTTCCAATTTTCTCTTGACGAAGACATGTATGCTGAAGGCTCCATCGACATGCTGAAAGCTGCGGGCCTCGACTTCAACAGACACCAAAACATGGGCATTGATCCCAACGCATTCGGGGCTGCTCTGATGACCTCTGGGCTCGCTTTCATGGACGATGTGAATTGGCTATCGTTCCACTCCGGTTACGACTTTGGTTATCTGGTCAAGCTTCTCACCAATGCGCCGCTACCCAACGACGAGACTGAGTTTAGAGACCTCGTTAAGGTGTTCTTCCCTAAGCTTTGGGATATCAAATTCCTCCTACGCCATGCTCAACGCACAATGGCCTCTCAAAACCGCTTGACTGCCACCGCCTCGACCATAATCAATACGCTGGGTCAGAAGTCTGGACTGGCCGATCTTGCTCATGAGTTGAGCTGCCAGCGTGTCGGCACTCCTCACACTGGATCGTCAGATTCCTGGTTGACAGGTCAAGTCTTTTGGGCTATGCGATCCAAGATCTTCGATGGCCATATCCCCGATGAGTTGGCAGACCAGATTTACGGGTTGCATGGTGTCGGGCCTCCAGCGTCGGCAGCAGTGAGGGACGAGTTCCTCCATAATCAAGGGCATCAGACGCCTCAGACCAACGGCGCTACCCTCGCCTTTCATTCGGGTCACACTCCATCAGGTCATCAAGGTCCGAGCACCCCCACCAATTCACACGCAGGCATAGCAGGCACACCAGGTCCAGGTCAATACTCTCACAACTTGGGGCATGGCGCTTTCGGCAATTTCAGTATGGGTAACAGGTAGAATCGAATGTCATTCTCAGGCCCGGCCGCGTTGCCCCGTCAAAACACACTTTCGTCGTCTGCGAATGGATCCACAACTCCAACACGCCCGCCTGGCCTATGTAATGATCCTCCATCTAATCCTTCGACATTTGCTTCTGGTCCTGCAGCCCTGCAAACCTTCCCATATCCCAATATAGGACCTGCGACGTTTCCTCCTCTGCCTTCCTCGTCACAGCCTCTGCATGGCCGTTCCTTGCCCTTTACTCCAACGCCTTTGCCAAGAGGATCCAGACACAATACGTTTCCCCCGAGACGACGCAGTTGATTCGTCTTGGGATGGCTATGCGTGGCACTTTTAGTTTTACCACCTAGTCACGTACGATAATGCAGACTATTCTTGCTAGGAGCGGGCTTTTGATGTGGTGATTTCCTTGTTTCGCATTTGGGAGGATGGGCGGTGTTCGAAGCAGGGGCTTGCTGGTGTAATGTCCAGACGAGTGTCAGATGATGACCTTTCATGGCGGCGCAAAAAGTGTCCTTTCGTTGGGAGTGGGTCGAAATGCGGCGACGTGGTGTTGAAAGATGTGATATTTCTATACCCTCGGAAACAACAATTCGTCTTTGATGTGCTGTCCGGTAGTGTAAAATCACTGTGTCTTAACATAAGTGCTGTCCTCGAATGCCATTTTCATGACCTATTCGTCATCCCATTCCTTTGCTGGTTCACATATTATTTCAGATCCTGCCATGGGTCTTCCAGAAAACTCGGGAGAAAGTAAGCTACATCCCCTTTGACATTCTTCACACCCCGCCTCCAATCTTCGACACGTGGTGCAGGTGCTTCTGCAGATAAGTTGCTCTTTTCAACCGCAGGAGCCGCAGGAGCCGCAGGAGCCGCAGGAGGTCGCTCAGGTAGCTTTTTTGTAGACCGGACGCCGAGCTGCACCTCGTTCGCTCCACTGCCAGGATGCGGTGCGGCGACCGAGGTTGTGTGATCATTTAGTCGTCGTTTTTTGCTCGGGGCTGGTTTAGGAGCGCCGCCGAACGTCGAAAAGCCCATCATGGCAGCGAGGGCAGGATCGATCTCAGTGGGTTCTGGGGACGACATTTTGGTGAGCGGGACTGTGGCAGAATCGGGAAATATAGAGGATGGACAGTGAGTGAAGTGAGGAGGATCAAGGAGGGTGGGGTGACAGGAGCGCCACACGTGTGGCGTTGTGGCCCGGTAGTGGGTTTACAATGCGGTCTACCTACAGCTCTGCGACTCTTTGTCTCATACCAAGGTGAACAATTCAATCTAGGCACGCTGGCCCTGTTTCTGGGAGGCTTTATTCCGACGCTGAATGTTGGTATCAGCGGTGATAGCAGACCGGAACTTGCGGGCAGCTTCTGGGTAGTCTACTGGTTTAGTGGTGGCGAATTACCAGCAAATCAGTATGAAGGGCTTGGTCTGCCATGTCCGAGTATGCAAGGCCAACTGGAAACCCCATAACTCGTTGCATGATACTAGCGCAGAATGACAGGAGCAGAATTTGAGGTGCTATAAATTCATTACCTGAAGACAGGATAGAGTATATTAATGACAATGCAGGACTTGTAAACAGGCATAGTTATGACCCATCTATCGTGCCACAGTCGTGCCACAATCGTCCGGCCATGAAGAACGAAATCCTTTGTATTTGAGTTCAAAAATTACAGTGACGACACACGAATTGCTCATGCCAAATTATGGAGAAATTCAACACAATGTTGTGGAGTTTCGTGCAGACAGACGGCCCTGCCACAAGTGACTATACGCCACCTACCATCAGCCCTACAACTCATCTGAACAAAGCAGAGCATTACAACGACACGACAAGCACCGATCCGAATGCAACAAGACTTATCATCCGATTTAGAAATTTGGTATCTGCGATTGCTGGGGAGAAGATCCAGGGACATCCCATGATTAACAGGTCTCTGTGACTTCAGAACACGTTTAAAGGTAAACAAACCACCGGGCTTAATGGTTGGTGTTGCAAATACCGCTTGTGCAAACACAGTCTACAACCTTCTTTCTCTCACGTGTGCGGTAGAAGACGCATTCACGAGCATGGTGGACATCTGTGAACTCTAAATAAGTGATTAAAGTAAGCTAGATGCCCGATGTGCGAAGCCAATGGAGCCGTACAAATGGGGCTGTGGCTCGGCGGCAGCATTTGTTGCTGCACGGCCAACCCCTCCGACCACAAAGGCTGACTCCTGGCTAGCTTGGGATTATCTATCAGTCGGAAAACATACAGGTATTATTGACATTGGAAGCCATGTCGATCTTTCGTCGAATGCTTCGCAGTTCTTCTTCATCCAGTCCTTCACAGAACGCGATCAGAATGACCTTCCCACGCTTCTCAGAACTGCCGACGGAACTGCGGAACCAAATCTGGCACGATACACTCCCAGACAAAATTGGAAGCGCTGCATACTTCTATAATCGCAATTGCTGGACTGTCCAATGCCGCACTGAGGCAGATCTAGACTACGATCACAGTGCTGCCGATGTCAGTCATCACATCATTTTCCGTGAAGCATCGCTGGATCCTGTCTGCCTCGATATTTCTATGCTCAATGTCAACCAGGAAGCACGGGATATCGCCGTCGCATGGGTCAGGCAGCAAGGTCTAAGGCTTGAATCATGCCGCGGAAACAAAAACCAATTGGTAGCACAATGCCTTTTTGATCGTACACGCGATGCTGTGTACTTGGCGCCAGATTTCTGGTACCATTTCGGGGCCGAACCACAAGAACTACTGTTCTCTCCACAGTTTGACGGCAGGTCTGTCGAGACCCACATCTACATTCAACAGATTGCGTTGCCTCAGTCTCTTCTAGCCGACAAATTCTCTGATTTGCCAGAATTATTGGATCAGTGCAGGCATATTACTACATTGTTCGTGGTCGCTGGTCCTCAGCCAAAGTCGCGACCGGGAAAAGCCCCGGAGCGTTGGGAGCTCGAACCTGTCCATGGTGGAGGCTTCATCTGGGATGTAGACCAGGATTGCTTCGTTGCTGAGGTCAAAAATAACCGGGTCAAGGACAAGGAATTGTACGAACTGCTGGACAAGATTCGCTGGACCATCACGGCCGAACCACAACCTCGGACTTTCGACAAGTTCTTCACAATCCGGCCCGTCCACATGGTGGAACGAGGTTCACGATAAGCCGCGGAGCGACCTTAAGCCATGCTGCCGCGCACTAGCATGTGGCTAGGAACCAAAGCTAGTCGGGGAAATTCCGGGTGGCTGCACAGACAAGGTAACATCAGACGACAGCCGCTGACCGCTGTCGTACGTGTCGTGTCGATTTAACCCCTCATCCTGGCCGTATGCGTGGGAGTCGTCTCGCACGCGATTGTGCATGTTCGTTGCGCATGCGGCGTGGCCGGGTCCGCTTTGGGAAGGGACCCTCTCCGCCGTTCGCAACGGGCAAAGACTCCAAAAGCCAAAACGGACAAATCGCACACAAAAACTCTATTCAGCACAAGCCTGCGCTGATGGGCTCGAACGTGTCTCCGGTCGGTGGTGGATCGAGGGATTTAGGGGATTTAGTAGTTGGAACCATCGCGACCATTGGGGAGGCCATACGAGAGCGTGTCGTGGTCAAGGAAGGAATGTATTACTCAGTGCCAACCATCAGGCCGCCTGTCAATTCACAATTTGTGCAACCCCCGCCGGGCTGTCCGAGTGCGATGTGTCGACTTGGCCCTGCACGCCCCATCTGCAGTCGGTCGTCTATCGCAGGGATCTGCAACACCAATTGATCGCATCGGCCCGTCGAGGTAGGTCGAACCGTGGTGGCAGAGGAAGTGGAGGCGGCGGAGGGGCGGCGGGCTCAAGGGACTCGTCTGCTCCCGCGTCCCGCGTATTATTGGCGTTCATTATTGGCATTGGCCGCCGCGCCGCACTGACTTGACTTGACTGATGACTGCTGCTGCTATCGAGCTCTCGCCGCTGTCGTCCTGCCTGCTGCTGCACTGCCTGCCTTTCTTCGCCCTTTCAGTCGCCGCAGTCCCCCGGTCCTGCACCACAGCCTGACGATCCAAGACTCGCCATCGCCAAGCATATACAGCGCAGCGCAAACGTCTCCTGGCACCGTCCTCAGTGTTCACAGCGACCGTCAGCCGTTCCGTGCAGGCTGCGTTCATCCACCGGCTTTCCCTTCCTTCCCCAAACACGCCAGGATAATCCCAACCACTATTACCTCCACCATCAATCCCATAGCTGCACCCTGAGCGCGTGCTCACTCTGCAGCTCATCATGGCTGGAAAAATGACTCTGCACAAATTGGTGGTCCTGGGCGATGGAGGTGTCGGCAAGACTGCTCTGACCATACAGGTTTGTTTCCCCCCATTGTAACCACATCTCTTCTCGAGTCCGTCTGACACTCTCGCAAGCTGTGCTTAAACCATTTCGTCGAGACCTACGACCCTACTATCGAAGACTCGTACCGTAAGCAGGTTCAGATCGACGGCCAGTCATGCATGCTCGAGGTGTTGGACACTGCAGGCCAGGAGGATTATGTCTCGCTGCGCGACCAATGGATAAGAGATGGAGATGGATTCGTTCTGGTCTACGCCATATCATCGCGAGCTTCTTTCCAACAACTCAAGAGCTTCTATAATCAAATACGAAGAGTGAAAGAGGCATCAGGCTCCCCAACCTTTCCCAGCTCCCCAGGTGGCACCCCTGGTCTTTCACCAATCATGCTCGTCGGCAACAAGTGCGATAGAGTCACTGAACGCGAGGTCACTACGCAAGAGGGTAGCGCGCTTGCTCGGGAACTTGGCTGCGATTTTATCGAGGCCTCAGCCAAGAACTGCGTCAATGTTGAAAAGGCATTCTACGATGTGGTCAGGCAGCTGCGACGTCAACGGCAGTCAGGTGGTGGTGAAGGTGGTTCGTCAAAAGGCTCGGACCGGAAACGAGATCCCAGCAAGAGTGGCATTCTCGACTCAAAATCCGTCAAAGGGCGTTCTTTGTCGAGGACAGGCGACAAGTCAAGGAGCAAATGCAACATATTATGAGCGACCTCTCCCTTTCCGAGAATCTTCCTAATGCGGTTGAGTCTCGTCAGGCATGTCGATCTTATCGACTGGGTCCTGACGGCGTAGCAACAACCGATGATGAACGACTCCCGGGCACGTCTCGTTGCCCTGTCGATTTACCCCTCCTGATTCGGCATACCAATGGTCTGAAAACTTATGAACTCCCACACTTCACATTTATTTGTCACATCGAGGCGGCATAATCACCGAAAAAGCTTTCCGAAGCTATTGCTAGAGCGCCGGATGGTTATTTCTTCCACCTCTCCTCCTATCATCCCTCATCTCTACAGAACTTCGTTTCATGGCGGCTCTATCACTAGGAAATACAGGAACTTGTGTGACGTATCCTAACCATGTCCACAAGACCCTGCTGGCCGCGACTGCATATCATCGGCGCCTTGAAAAAAGAAAAGTAAAGCATGGGCATCCAGCGAGGCGTCAGGTGTCATCTTTAAATCTCTCATCTTACCTTTTCGCGGCTCCAGCTGGGGTCAACATCGTCACAAGAGACGGACACAGCTTTGGCGAATAGAATTGTTTGTGCACCTCCGATGTTGTCATCTACCCTTTCGCCGCTGGTGTCGGCAAACCCTTTTCTCACTGAAGCATTTCCTGGATGTTCTCGATGCGTATGGAAAGAAAAATCTTGGGTCGGATCTAGCATTCATTCGGCGCTGGCTGAACGTCTGACCCCTTGCTTATACGCCCTAGGATATTTGGGCCGAGCTTTGATGATTGACATATTACAACATTATCCGAATCTTCTATAGACGATTGAAGCAATGTCGTTGCCTATTACGTCCCTTGCACTTTTGGAAACGTGATTAGTGGCAGAATTCCTTTGTAAACGACATGCATATGCTTAGGTTGAGGCGCAATCTACCAGCTCTGGTTTGGTACTCAGGAACTATAATAATTTAGTTGCGGTACCTGGCGTTGTGGCTAACGTCAGCGCTGCTGGGTTACATCTTCCACAATGGTAAGTATTGTTGACATGATGCAGCCCACGAGCGATCACACGACTTTGACGGCAATATGCCTAAAGTTGATGAACGTGAAAAAGTTTTGTTTTTCAATTCGAGCCATGGACACCTATGCATATTGGACTTATATGGAGTCCTTTGACATCAAGCATCGCCTGGTCCAGCAACACCAGCTCCAAGGCGAGCAGTTTTGAAACCACGCTCATAAACACCCTTCCTTCCGACACGATTGCCATCGTCGCTCGCCCAACATCTAGAACCTCAGGGGTGTGAAGAACCACCTGTTCTTTCCGCTGACGTACCGCTCCTCAAGAGCCTTCTTCACCGTCTTCTTGGCGTCCTCGCGCTGGGAAACCTCCTTGAAGGTGTCGTTGGAGACGACACCTTTCAGACCCTCGAGCTCCAGAGTGTACCGCGTGGGCATGATGTGGTTGTAGTTGACGACCTTGATGAAAGGCTTGACCTTGTTGCGCTTGGCCTGGCGCTTCTTGCCCATACGTTTCGTCACGGGCTGGGGGTAGCGCTCAATACCGGCGACCAGTGCGTGAGGGAAGGGATGGCCCTTGGTGCCTTGGTCCTGGGGCTGGATGATCACAACCTGTTGCAGTGTCCTGTCAGTCCCATGTCTCTTGCTTTGCGGCTACAATCCTTCGCTGTATATCCACTCATTTCGGCAACGATGGAGCAATTCGATTCTGTTGTGCGCTAGGGATTGAGGCGGGAGATCGTACCTTCTTGCCGGCATAGCGACCACGGCTGATGATGGCGACACGGCCGACCTTGAGGACTGCGATGGGTGTCAGATACGTTATTCAAGCTGCAATTGTCGAGAGCGAGTGCAACAGCAAACGCTGCTCATCGGTCGGGGACGTACACTTCATTTGTGCGGTTTTGCTGAGTTCCAGGGGGTTAGTAGAAAAAGTCGTCGGCTTGAAGATCAAGAAGTTGGAGGTTCGCACCTCTCGGATTTGCGCACCAGCGATGGGGAGCGGCCGAAAGCCCCCGGAAAAAGTTTTCGCCGAAGCGCGCAGACACGACCGGCCAAAGTGAGTCAAGCGTGCGCCAAGACCTTCTCCTCTTTCCACACTGACGGCTTCAAACGAAAGAACTTGAAGCGTCCCTCCTCCCACCAGCGTACTAACCCCATCAACAGCATCGCGGAAATTCGCCAAAATGTGAGTATACCATCCACAGTCGACTCCTACGGACTTTTCAGCTCGGTCTGGACGATTATTACATCGCCTATCCGCTGCAGACGTCTCTTCTTCTCGGAGGCAAATCTCGACATCACACCCCTCCAAGTCAACATGTAGGCTGACAGAGTCCATCAATACAGGGTCAATCTCCGTACTCAGAAGCGCCTGGCCGCCTCGGTCGTCGGCTGCGGCAAGCGCAAGATCTGGCTCGACCCCAACGAAGTCAACGAGATCTCGAACGCCAACTCCCGCCAGACCATCCGCAAGTTGGTCTCCGATGGCCTCATCATCCGCAAGCCCGTCACCATGCACTCGCGTGCCAGGGCCCGAGAGCTGAACGCTGCCCGCCGCATCGGCCGTCACAGGGGTTACGGTAAGAGGAAGGGTACTGCGGACGCCCGTATGCCTAGGTATGAGACATCTTCAACGCACCACTATATGCATCGATGCTGATGCATATCCTACAGCCAGGTTCTGTGGATGCGCCGCCTCCGGGTCCTCCGCCGTCTGTTGGTCAAGTACCGTGCCGCTGGCAAGATTGACAAGCACCTGTACCACGAGCTGTACCACCTCAGCAAGGGTAACACCTTCAAGCACAAGCGTGCCCTCGTTGAGCACGTAAGTTTACACTGGACGGGTTTACAATTCTCTTGTCCTGACAGCATCTACAGATCCACAAGGCCAAGGCCGAGAAGGCCCGCGAGAGGGTCCTGAAGGAGGAGATGGACGCCAAGCGTGCGAAGACCAAGGCTGCCCGCGAGAGGAGACAGGAGCGCATCACTCAGAAGCGCAACGCTCTCACCGCGGACGACGAGGAGAAGAAGGCGTAAATGCTGGAGATACACGGACGTGGTGGGTATACATGATGATCCAGGTCGACGGGACGAGGATGGCCTCTGTCTCGAAAAAGGCAACGATGGCTTACGTCTTGCACTGGCACCGGTGTGGTTTCCTTTGGCGTGCATCGTTCTGGTTGCAGTGGCTGTTCTGCAATGCCTATATAGATCACGGCATAATGAGCAGTTCCTTGTTTTCCATGTCGGTGTGCCAACCTCTTTGTCATGCAATATCTCTCTGTTTGATGTCCCCTTGGCCCCTTTACATGTCCCTCTCTCTTGTCACATTCCATGTTACACGCCCACACAACCACGAAAGAGTCCGGATGATGACGAGGTACACCACTGGCATTCCTCGCCAGGCAAACTCCAATGCAATCGCCCGCTCAGGTCGCCCGAGGGGGAGTACTACACGGGTATGGAAAGCGAACTGTGCCGCTGTTGTGTTAACGCACAGAGAGAGAGGAAGTGTTGGGCGACTCTACGGTCATTTCAACTCGCTGGCAGGCGCATGGACCCGGGGTGTGAATGAGGTGAACGATGCAATTTGCTTCACTGGCAGACGCACAGGCGGGACGTCGATTCTGCAACCTGCTTCGCGCCCAGCGGGAACGAGTTGCAGCGAATGGTGTGGTGGAGCTTCCTCCGAAGCTGAGGGCCGATGTGGGAGGCATGCGCTGTGCGGATCAATTTACCGCTTGATTCCATGCACCTCTCCGACACGACGCGTTGAACGTCGACCGTGCATCTGCAATCGCGTCTGCCTGAGCGCTCGCGTTGCTGTGGTAGCATTTAGGTACAGCTTCAGTCTTACAGCACCTCCCTCTCACAACTTACAAGGATGTTGCAGCCACAAACATGAAGGGCAATGAAATATCCAATGGCCAGGATGTCCTCGGCATTAAGGATACCATGGTACGTTGTCTCTTAGGGTGAACCATTGCTGTACTTACTTCCAGCAGAGGAGCATGATAGTTAAGCGCGGAATGCCCGGCATGGCGGTTCTGTCAGGTACTTCTGAGAGTCGAATCGCCAAAAACGACTTTTCCTATACCTTTGACGGCGACCCAGCAACTATCTACGCTCAGAGGATCAACCTCGACTCAACTCGGCCATTCTCCACTTTGACGGTAAGCTCACCTGGGTTTGTAAGCTCTGGCATCTTACTGACGCTCTGATAGACCGTCATAGACTCGGGAGAATACAAGGGCCGATTTGCTTTCATCATTGAGCCATTGATAGCTCCAAAGGACGCCTTTCGCCTTCTCGACTTGCCACCAGAATTGAGAAACATGATATTCGAGTTCGCACTGCAGTCGTCCTGCATCATTCACTTAGAATACTCCAACCGCTCTTACCGCTTCATGATACCCTTCGCAAACCCCGATATAGCACTCTTGTCAGTATGCAAGCAGATCCACCACGAAGCCTCTGCTATTTTCTTTTCCATCAACGCATTCAGCTTCAACTCGACAGCGGCGGCGTCCGCTTTCTTTCAAAAGATTGGGATCAATATACAGTACGTTCACCATATAGGCGTGCAGAGGCAATGGTTCATCAACACTGGAACGGAACTGATGGGGCAACTTGTCCAGGCACACAGATTAAAATCGCTGCTGATTTTCGGCCTTGCGGATTGTGACAAGATCGTGCGTAGCATGTTGCCTTGGATTCAGACTCATGCTCAGGTCCAGGCCTGCCAGGATCGCGCTCGGTCTGATGCTCAGAACGGCGTTCAGTATGATGCTCAGGACAACACTCACGATGACAACCAGCTCGACGATGACTATCACGATGAGGATTCCGACCAAGATCACAATCAAGATCACGGTCAGGCTCAATCTCAGGCTCGGTCCCAGACTCTATTCCCAAGATGGCATCGGCACTATCCCTTAGAGACGTTCCTACGCCTCAAGGAGATATTGAGTCTACGAGAGTGGGACCCTAATCTGTACCTCATGGCCCCCAGTGACTTCACTTCCATTAGTGTCAATGAGGCACGCAATGCGGATCTTCTGGGACGATTAAAGGCCAGGTATTTCAGGAGTCTGATCGGAGCTTCTCCAACAACTTCACTGATCACGACAAGGACGTTGAGGACGCCGAGTGGTCGTGGTATTGGAGATGGTGAAGCAGGGATGTGTTAGGCGGAGACCATACCACAGTCACTGATTGATCCGATGGTCGTCGTAGTTTGCATCATCACGCAAGTATTTCTACTTATCGCTGCAAGAAACTTCCATGTATCATACCGAAGCAAGTAGCATTTAAGAAAGCATTCTTTTTCAAACAATAGTGCTCAGTCGGTGACGACTGTAACAAGTTTTACAGCAATATTGGCGACGATGTCCATGACAATATCTGTAGCGATGGTTCTTTACGGCTACAGCGATGTCTGCAATGATGCACATGGCGATTCTGACCGGGAAGCCCGTGAAGGTGCATCTGACTGAGCGGCAGCGATGTTGCCCATGAAGATGCAGACGACGATGCCGGCGAAGACGCTTCGGAAGAAGCTCACAATGGGGCTCACAGTGATGCCCGCGACGAGGCGCAGGAAGAAGCCCACAACGAAGCCTCCGACGACGTCCCTGATGGTGCCCACGTAAGTGCCCAATATGATGACCATCGTGATGCCCCGGAGATTCTTCCCTCAAACGTGCGGATACCATTTTCTTCCATTAGAAAATACTCTACGGCATCAAGCTAAAACGTCGTTGATCATCATTGGTATCATAGGTTTTCATTGAAGTGTCCATCAGGCCCCCTCGTCGGGCTCTCCCCCGTCGGACAAGTCTTCAAAGTAGCGAATCCTCAATAGTTCGAACAAGACGTCGTCCCAAGCCTCCTCCACGATGCTTTGTTCTTCGAGGTCTTCCCACTTTGACATATTGCTTTCGCCTGTAGAACGGCGGACACTCAAAATTTTTCTGAGACGGGAACATGCAATATTGCGGTCCCCCTGAGCTGTGATCCAAGGCGACATGCTTCGGACAATCTTATCTGATTCATGTCCTCCGAAGAAGATATACAGAACGATGAGGTCCGTATTTACGAGACGTTGCATCATTTCCGTGCCGGTTGTGACGTACCAGTAGAACCAGATAGCCATACGCCGCAGCCACCGTACGTTGTCTTGCCCTACGAGACGCAGAAATTCTACCGCTGTCGTGGTCGAATAGAAGACGAATTGATTGGCTGAGAAGAACAATGGCGCTGTTTCGGCACGGATCTGTTTGGAAACCGCCAACAAGCTCAAATTGACACCTTTGATGCCATGCTCGACCGGGCAGGAAGCCGCTCTGCTACCGTTGCGGATGTAAATGATCTTGGGGTGGTGAAGCACGTATTCGTATATCATCATGCGTAGCTCCACGGGTAGCTTGAGAAAGGGGAAGATATTGTTTGGCAGTGGAACAGGATCGATGAAGAAGGCGAAGCGTCCTTTGTAAGGGCCATGCTCGATGACGGCCTATACACTGTTATATTTCCCTCGACTACCGATACTTCGAATGAACGCACCTTTTCGATGGAAAAAGGTTGAGTCGAGCCGAGCAAAATCCCTCGCAATGGACCGGAATCTTTGTGAACTGTAGCGTCGTGATGAATTCGATACCAAAAGTCCATTTTGGCAACGCAGCTCTCCGAAGTACCTGTATCGACAGGTTTGCTGGTCGTAGTTGTGTATACTGTCATTCGTGCCACATTCTTTGCGACGACGCTGTCAGCAATGTCGTCCATGATCGCGCCATGAAAGAGTGGGTGCCAGTCGGGCTCGAATTGTTGTGGTGAAATACTGAGAGTCATGCACAGGTGTGTGTGAAGCGTGAGTTGCTCAGGCAGACGCGAACGCGGATGCACGACCGAAGCGCGCCAGCATGTGCGCACATCACTTGCGCTGCAGCTATCAGTATGGCAGGCCGTCCAAGACTTCGCGTCGCGGGTTGTGTGACCATTAGGCAGGGCAGATGGCCCGCCACATTGTTTACTACATTGCCGCACAATCTGTATGACTGTTGGGAGAACAAGCTCGCCGCTATGTAGTCATTCAAAATCGTGCTTGCTGTCAGTAAAGCCAGCCGCCCTGTGACTCGCGTGGCAATTAGCAAGGCAGATGCCCTAGCACTTCTCCTGGAGCTGTACTTCATAGCCTCTCATCCACCACGTTGCGCCTGATCACAGCGCTCCCCACCCAAGGGGCATTTGCTCAGATCAGCCATGCGCCATGTCATCTCTCAAGGCTGCTCGTTGTCAGTGGCACAAGATGCGCCGTAGCGTAAGCAAAACATTCTCAACCTCGGCACATAGTGCATTCGACTCATTCTTCAGGCAGACTGCCGGCCACAACGCGATCCCGTCTGTGCCGCTGTCAGTGAAATGGACCACTCACAGTGTCGCGTCTCAACTCGTGCAGACAGCAAGGAGCAGAATGCCCATAATGGACGTCATTTTAGACCCAACGAAGGAGGCCCACGTTGTCAAGGACTCCAGCCTGATCAATTGGTGGCCTCGCAATTGTGACTTTGCGGTGTTTGTTTCTAGTATGACCGTGCACATATTGTTCTAGTGTAGCCGAATGATGCAACTATAACCGATTGGTGAACGACGTTCGACTTCACTTGCTGCACTCGTCTTCAGGAATACACATTCAGACACAAACTACTTGAAAACAAAATTTGTTCTAGGCAGAGCTATAGGTTGTCCGAAGTTCAGAATCTTCGGCAATGCGCCAAGATTGCGTAGACCAGGCAGAATATGGTAACGCATTTACTCTCCAGCGCCATTAAGGGCTGCTATATCAATAACGAGCACTCGGCGGGAAGCGTGCTCATAGCCAGCGGATATGGAGTGATAAGCGCTAGTCTGCTCTGCTTGGTCTTCTAAACATCGGGAGCTCCATGATCTATTGGCTGCTCTGGAGCGTGCTTGTGTCAGGGCTTGTGTTCCCGGCAACATCCCCATTGAATAAACAAAGGTCACGTGCTGTATCACATTGCTACTCTGTTTCACAGCCTACAGAACTCTCGCTCGAGGCAGAATCGCTTCACCTCACCTGCTTCGCTTCGTCTGTCTGAACACTCTGATATTCAAATGGATTTGCCATATTCCTCATCACCTAGTTTCACTATGGGATCAGCTGCCTCCAGATTCACAACATTAGGTCTAGACGAAACGAATCAGTCGACCACACCAGATATATCTGCTGCGGTCCAGACTATATTGCACTGTCGGCAGAACCAATCCGTTGGAATGGAGCCTTCGCCTACGCTGACTTCTTCACTTGCGACATCGTCTTCCTCGTCGCCGAATGCCGCTCGTCCACAATTGGTCACGATGTGCTTCCCAGTCATCCCTGCACGGCGCGTACAAGTGTGGCAATCGATCAGGATCTATGAGGGACAGCATAAGTTGACGTAGCTCCAGGTACCTTCCCCACCAACGACTGCCTATCACATCGCTTTGAAATCTCTTCCCCATTCACACACGATAAGCAGGCAACTCCAGTCGTCACCCACGCAAAGTCGGAAGCGCAAGCATGACGAGTCTGGTCGTCCACAGCGAGAGACTGCAGACCAGAAAAGACGACGACTCCTCCCACGCCTCAAGACCGAGCAGATCAGCTTCCGCCTCTTTGATCTGCCCCCGGAGTTGAGGTACATGATCTATGGTCATCTCATCACCGGTCCGGGTCGCTCGATCTCCATCGGCAACAAGCCGCGGTTCTGGCGCAGCGAGTTCTTGGTGCAGCCATCCGAGCTTCAATCGCAGATGATGCGCGTCAGCAAGCCGGTATACAATGAGATGTACGACCTCTTGTATCACAAGACCACATTCAAATTCAACACGACCAGCACCGCGGTCAAGTTCCTGGCACCCACTATTCGAACTCCGCTTGCCAATTCAACTCCGCTCAAGAGACTCAGACGCGTTGAGATCACGGAGGAGTGGATACCCACCACAGGCAAGAAATTTGCTCGTTCCTTGCTCAAGATGCCAAACTTGTTATCCGTGACTCTACCAGAGTCTTTCGTTCGCCAGGTGGAAGCTGGGCAGGCGGCTGAACTTGAACGTGTCCTCCAGAACTGGTTCTCGCAGAACGGTTTCCCCGAAGTCTCTCTCGCCGCTCTCTTGAGCCTGATCAAGGTCAGACCACGACGAGATTGCCCAGACCCCGCCGAAGTTGAGGTCGCACGCAAGGATATAATCATGAAGTATCACAAGAGAAGAGTGCACGAATGGGCCAATAGCAAGCAGGCGGAATTCTTGAAAGGGGTTCTTTTCGATGGGCGAGCAGAGGACATCAAATCCGTCATCCGCAGCTCAAGCAGCGATGCAGTCGACTCCGGTTGATTCTGAGGAGTTCACATGCAGAAAATAAATATGTAGCGTTTGAAAATTGCGAGACGTCGCGAGGGATCAAGCATAGAGAATGGAAGATGGAGGCGTGGTAGAAAGAGAACAAGTGGGAAATCAAATTCCAATTGATCTATCTACGATGGCCATATAAGTATTGCTTTCTCGCCAGTAGAATGCCATGTCACAGTGTACGTGGACTCCATCCGAAGCACAAAGAGAGAAATTCAAGCCCTTCGACCCGCTCAAAAATGCAAAAACGGTAGAGAAACGCCTTGTTGTGACCGAACTAAGTCATGTCCTGAGCCGTCACTGTCTGTGACATCCTCCTCGTCGTCCGCTTCCTCCTCAGAATCACGGTCATCTCCGCGTCTTCTGCATCCCCTTTGGGCGACATCACGCAAGATTCCATCGTAATGAGTCTTCATCAAGTCTTGCAGAGAACCCAAACGGCTGTGAGCGAGCTCCCCCTTCCATTGCTCGATCAAAGGTATGAACGTGGGCTTGGCATCTTTCCATCGGCGCCTGCCTGCTCTTGACGTGTTGACATATTTTGTTCACCTTCATGATCTTGATCTGCAAATCTCAAATGTCGCAGCATTCCTTGTTTTCTGCGAGGACATTGGCTCGGTACTTGTGAGGTACTCGGCCTTCGCACATGATCTGGAAGTTCGGAGTGATTTTGTCCAATGTCTCCGAAGCTTGACGAATTTTTGGCATATTTGGTGAGGTTTGGTGAAGAAACAGACGCTTCTATAGTCATTTCGGAAGCAATAGAAGGAAACTCACTTCTGTTGGAATCATTAATTGCTCGTCATAACAGTTTTGCGCAGACATCGAGCCTTTAGCTCCAACAAGAAGCAGCTCGTAGACGAGGTTGCGGATCTCCACGGGAAGATGGAGGAATCAGAAGGGTGTGCGTCGTCGAAAGTGGTAACGACGTTGAGATGGAACAGTCAAGGAGTTGCTCGAGGAGCTTGTGTATGACTCATATTGTCGCACTCCCTATGAGCAACGTCAGATGTTGTTCGGTCCTGCCTGCGTCTGCAATTACCTTGGAGTCTGCCGGGGTTGGCATGTTGCCACTGCTCTGGGTTTTGATCTGCTTTGGCCGGCGTCTACCCGATCCGATCGGCTTTACGCGAGAACAAGGTACCAACCTGCCTCGTGGAGAGATTCGAATACGTGGTGAGAAGTATGAGAGACTGAAAGGAAATTGGAGGTGCAAAACCTCAGGTACTGATGGCAGTTGTTATTACATGTGAATGTAGCGTCACAAGGGTAGAGCATGTGAACCCCTCAAACGAGTTTGGCTGACTAGCTCCTGCAACACAACTTGACCATCATGTCGAGCGCTTTTCATCTCGAATAGTACGCGGTGATCTCTGTTCAATCTACTACCGCTTCAATTGTGCAAATCGCTTGGCCAACTCGTCCACATCCGGTATCTTCCCGCCTGGACCATCGCTTTTCTTCTTCGTGGGAGTTTGTGGGTTGGCAGCATTTGCTTTTTCCATCTTGGCTGATGGTTTGAGCTCAGGTGGTCCTGGTAGCTTGACCTCGGGTCTGACATTGTCCGTACTTGGGTTCGGTGGCATGACGCTGACGGGACTCTTTGGGCCAACCGACCGCGGTGGAGTGGCCTTGCTCAGCTCCTCGGTTCCCAGCGGTGCTTCGAGCGCTTCGACCTTCTGCCCACCGCTAGGCTCATCGTCATCGTCATTGTCGGCCTCCTCTTTCGACCTTCGAGGCCACTGCACACCGTATGCCTCAGCAATAGTCCGTAGATAGGCGTCCACCAGCTCCAGCTTAGGAGGCTCGACCCGTAATCTGTCCAGCACACGCGGCGCGACCTTCCCATCCTTGTTCTCGGCGGCAGCAAGTGCATATTCTTTGCCGAACTTCTCCGCGAGCAGGTTTCGGACCGTATGCAGCTCCTTAACCTCCGTGCGCGGTGCTGCGTAGATGAGCGACTGTACTGCTTCTTCCAGGCCTGGATCGCATTCTTTGCCTTCTAGTAGTCCTGCTCGTGCCAATAGAAGCTCGCAGTATAGCTCAAGGATTTCCAATAGCTCTGTCGTGAGGTCGGATCGGATGATGTTCTCGACTCGTATGCGAGCTGACTCGTCCTTGCCTTGCTGTTGCGGCTGGGTCAGTATAGATCTCAGCGCAGAACTAAAAGATCTCACTTCTAGCAGTTGGGCCATCGATCTTCTCTGCTGTTTTGCTATGGCCGAGTCCTTCTGCTGCACCATGCGCAGCCGCGAGATGGACAGCTTGAGCTGTACTTTGAGCTTGTTCTGTTGCGCGGATCAGCATGATGTACCAGGGTTGTTCAGCTAAGCGTGCCATCTGACGTACCACAAGCGATGATGCTGGCGCCATGTTGGGATCGTGAAATGGTGCCTTGCAGTACTCATATAATAGGGTAGCATGGAGGGGTCGTCGCATTGGCTCTGACCCTCAGTCTGGGGGATTAGGGTGGCTGGTGGGGCTTAGGATGTCAGATTTAACCGGCGCCTGGGCACGGCAACGGTTCAACCACATCATGGTACAATTGACTTTTATAGAATGGTGCCAGAGATTATGTCAAGTCGGATTTGTCAGGTATGTGATAACAGCACAAGTCATACCATTTATTTGCATCGGCAGAGCCCCGATTGAAAGATCCATAGCTGATTGCCTCCAAGCACGTGATCTTTGTGGACCCGACGCGGCTCGAACCGAAACAATCAAATTGGGCGCTCCGGATCAAACTCCGTGTGCCGCTACAATGTGCCACCAGCGTTCTAGGCCCAGGATCGAGACAACGCAACAACTTGGGTGTTTTGCTCTCATGTATCTCTCCCTCTGCACAGTCTAGGGATCTTCCATTACGACTGCAGACCACCAGTCTTGCCAAGAATGTATGATGTCGGATTGGCATGAGTTGTTAAATTTCTCAGACCGACTTGCCTCAATTACGCGGATGTGAGTAATTAGGGTCTCCTGCCCCTCAGCGTCCATGAAGTGCGAATGACGCAGGAACTGACAAGGCAGGCAAATTGCGATACATTCCTCCACAGGCAGCCCCCACTCCGCCCAGGATGCTCTCACCAAAGCTAAAGCATTTGAAAGCGAAGCCTACCGTTTTGCCAAATCAACAGTATTTGCCGTCTTCAAGACCCCATTCACCATGATGCTGATTCAGCCAGGACCTCTATTATGCTGAGATAGCCGGTCATGTTCAACGGGCCGAACAGCTTCCACATCACAGCGTCGTCCTCGACCTGGATGTGAACGATCTGGTGGCCGGCGGCGTCTCCATCGGGGCGTACGTGAATGCCCACCACCACAAGGATGGCCTCTTGTCGACTGTCTACAAGGCAAAGTCTATGAAGCGCTACCCAGGATGGGACAGTGTCTGGAAAACAGGCGTTGTTGCTCTGAAAGTCACGCGACCCTCTGCCATGGTACCGCCTCATGATTCGAAGCGTGAAGCCAGGATTCTCTCCGCAGCCACAGGTTCCAAGGTCGTTCCGCTCTTTGATACTTTCGTCACGAAGGACTCCGAACTGGTGCTTGTTTTCCCCTTCCTAACATTTGACCTGGGGACCGTGTTGAAAAAGGGTCCGCTTGCGCCACGCCGAGCCAAATCAGTTCTGTCGGATCTGCTCTCCGCTCTTTCGCACATCCACAGTCTTGGAATGATACATCGCGACGTCAAGCCCTCCAATATACTTCTGCGTGATCTTGCCGGTCCTGCGGTGCTTGCCGACTTTGGCATTGCGTGGATGAAGGGCGACCCGGCGTCCGAAGCTTCAGATGAGAAGATCTTAGACGTCGGTACGACTTGTTATAGACCCCCAGAGCTAATGTTTGGAAACCAGCGGTATGATGAAAGCCTTGATATCTGGGCCGCAGGCTGTGTGGCGGCACAGGTCACTGACTTGGGACCGCGGACGCTATTTGACTCTGGTGACCTCGGTAGCGACCTGGCTTTGATCAAGAGCATCTTTGAGACCCTCGGCACCCCGGATCTCAGAACGTGGCCAGTGAGTTTGAAAGATCGAATGCTTTCACCTTCGCAGCTGACATCGTACAGGAAGCCGGTGGATTTCCCGATTGGGGAAAGATGTCCTTTTATGAATACCCTCCACGACCGTGGGATGATGTGCTTACTAGAGCTTCAGTAAAGGCCCGTGATTTCGTTGCATCGATGGTACGATATGAGAGCAGTACCCGGCTACGCCCGTCACAGGTCAGGCATCGCCCGCTGTGGATTAGGAATATTACTGACACGAACCATCTAGGCTTTGCAACACCCCTTTTTATGTGGCGATAATGTATAGAACACTACTTGTTACCTCTTCCATTGCCATTCTCTAAGCCACACATGGTTGTTCTTCGTCTCCCAAGAGAAAACTAAGCCCAAACATACTTCAGAATCCCGAAGAGCATACCTCTCCACCCTGAATTAGGCATCCTCATACAAATCGACTTTCCAAAGCGGTAATCCTCATTACCGGACATACCAAAGAAACCTGCCGCAAGTCAGCAAGATAGCGCGGTCTCTCGCACGACGAGCGTGGCCCATCCCGGACTGGTGAGTCGTCTGTGACCTGGGCTCCATCCCACTCTGCACGCCGCCATACATATCACTACGTACGTGGCCATGCACATCGCCCTACACGTCGGTCCGCACATCACCCTGCAAGAGATTGGGCGGCTGGATGGCTATACAGCACTATGGGACGCGCATCAACTGGCGCTACTGTGCATTCGGTCTGTTATGACATACTTCTGACACATTTCGTACAGCTACATCCCTATGTGAAGATCGAAGATTCAATCGAGCAAGTGTCTGCGCAAACACCTTACGGACCCCGAAGCGGCTCGATCTGCTATGAACATTCCAACAATGAGGCCGGAAGTGAGCGTCATATTCTCCACTCGTACATTGACGGACCTTCCGCGCTTGAGATTCAACGTGACACCGAAGCACCAGATACTGGCTCCGTTGTCTTCACGTTTAAGCCTCAGCCTGGCCCTCGCGGTCATTTCAGGTTCCTCGACCTTCCCCCTAAGATCGGCAACATGATCTATGAGCTTATGCTCGTTGGTCCAAATTCAACAATCAGCGATCTTGACCCTGCCAACAATTTCTCCGGCTTCAGCCTAAGTTAGCAGCTCCTGTTGTTCTGCAAAGCTATGCACCTTGAAGCCTTTGCAGTTCTATACGGGCAAAACAAGCTACTATTCTTGAACTACAAATCTGCCTCGAGAATCATCAGCAACCTCGTCAACGATCAACGCCGTATCAGAAGATTGTTCCACCAGGATAGCAGATAGGTCGTGCTGCCCAATCCGGCACGTAGAGATCAGTATCACCTTGGACGACACTGATTGACCAAAAGCTGGTCTTTTTGCTGTTGAAAGCGGCCGAGCTCCAAACCCTCACGTTGGCAAAACGTGTGCTGGACGACGACCAAAAGTTCAAGAAAATTATGGCTTGCTGGATCAAGAAGACGACGCGCAAATCACCAGTCGAGCTCAGCTACCTGGTACGGATCTTGAGGAAGGGAGAGGGGCGGGATGATAGGGCTTCTCACGATGGTTCGGAGGAGCTTGATTCACACCATAAGGACGTTATTACCATGTATCTCAATACGAGAGTCGTGGGGAAGGGGAAGGGAAAGCTGTGATCTGCGATTATCAGACTCCGACATCTGGGTACGAAATGCAGTGTTCTAGTATACCAGTTTGAAGGACGACGAGTGACAAGTCTGTCTTTGGCAAGATGGACCGATTGTTACCACTATCCTTGCATCTTCGAGCTTGGTGCACCGGATTGAAGTGCTTGTATTGCAACTGCCAAGTCCTGGTATACCACGATCTTCGGAACGCCTCATATCATAGCTTACCCACAAATTTGTTTAAAAATTGACACTGGAGAATAAGTCCCGTCGCATTGAGATACATAAGCTCTTGCCAATGATATAGTTATGCCACACGAAGAGTCGCACTGCTCTGAGTCCGTATTGGAGGACCGGCTGTAGCAAACCAAGTCCTTCGTATGAGTGGGATTGTGGTTGATTGCGCTGGGCGTCGTGGTGACGGAATTTGTGTCAGCACCCTGGGTTCCGTGCCCCGCAACTCTGGTTCGGTGTTTCTCCTGTAAACAAAGGCCGAACCGTCCTTAACATTTGCGGATATCGTAAAGGGAAATCAATACTCCCACCGTTCTGCTTCATCAAGCGCATGAGACTCGCACACATCCACTGAAGCGCAAGCAGCGCACCAGGAGGCTGAATATACGGAGAAGATGGCCTTTCTCTTCGGGCGGACTCGTACGAGATCCACCCATGAACTGGTTCGGACAACAAAAGACCTGATGACCAAGTTAATTGCGGAAGAGAAGCTGGTACCGAAGGTATTGCTGGCAAAGTTTTGGTACCCTACCCATCGAGTCTCGCGACTGACGGCGTCTCCAGACTGAAGAGGAGCTGGCACGAAATCTGACTGCCATGAAGGTCGTACTGCAGGGTACACCAGGTGAGACGAACAAGCGCGCAGGCCACTCAGACGTGGGACTGACTTGGCAGGAAAGAACTAGAAGTCAGTCCAGATCAGGTTTACCAGCTCTGTAATCTTCTTGTCAAAGAGGACCTACTCCGACTACTGGCGGAGAATATCCATCGACTACCCTTCGAGGCCCGCAAAGATACACAAACGATTGTATCCAATGTATTCCGGTTTAAGCAGCCAGGGGATACGTCAGCGGAGCCAATTGCTCTTCAATATGTGATCGCGAATCGGCCGGAGATCATCATTGCGTTATGTCATGGCTACGATAGGAGAGAGAGCGCAATGCCGTGTGGAGGCATCCTGAAAGAAGCGTTGAAACACGATGCGGTGACGGCATTGATATTATATCATGAACCTAGCGAAGATGGCAAGCCCATCGACCTGGCCAGTATCGACACATCACAGCCTTCAACTGGTAAGGGCGTCTTCTGGAAGTTCTTCGATTGGATTGATAAGAGCCTCTTCGAGGTCAGCACAGATGCCTTTGATACGTTCAGGGTAAGGCGATCTTACTATCAGCTCATTGGCGACAGATTCTGACTTAGTGGCAGCAAATTCTGATCAAGCACAAGCCGATGGTGGCCAAATACATTGACACCAACTTTGACATGTTCTTCGAGAAATACAACAGTATATTGGTACGGTCGGAGAGCTATGTGACCAAGAGGCAGTCAATCAAGCTCCTGGGAGAGATCCTGCTGGATCGACAATTTTACGAAATCATGACCCGCTATGTCGAGTCGGGAGAGAACCTCAAGTTGATTATGTGGCAGCTAAAAGATGACCGGAAAATGGTGCAGTACGAGGGTTTCCATGTGTTCAAGGTAAAATGCCGACAAATGCAATCCCTATCATCAATAACAGTATGCTGACGCCCTTAGATATTTGCAGCGAACCCAAACAAATCGCCAGAGGTACGACGGCTACTCATCATGAACCGCCAACGGCTGCTTGACTTTCTACCAAATTTCCTGGCCGACAGACAGGATGACGATCAATTCTCGGATGAGAAATCATATCTTATAAAGCAAATCAAACAGCTTCCAGCATCGACCGGCCCAGCTGTATCAGCAGTCAATGCGTGATAGAACAAAGAGTCAGCACGACAGTCTGTACGAAGGTACAGGGTCTGTTGACAAGACACCAGCTGCAGGGCTGAATTTGGATTTGGTTGGCAACGGCAGCCCGTGTTACGTTCGGAATTTGCATGCAGGTGATGATAGACAAGGGTCTCTGTGGGGAAGTCGATCGTCCTGGACACGTGCTATGATCAACATGCGAGAAGGACTGACTATATTGTACATAAAGCATAGCATTTTTTCAACCCAACGAGACAACGAGATTTGAAAGTTTAGACCGCAGCCACTCGTCGTGCTAAAATTATATGCAGCTGCGCAGATGCGGCTCTCTCCTTATATGAGGTCGCACTGGTGATGAAATGCATTGGGCAAGATCGACTTTCGTTTACGGCTTGGTTTTTTTTTCTGTTCGGCTCCCCTAAAAGATCGGTGCGATCCAGATGTAGTCTCGGGGCTAAATCGTTTATGGCCGGAGCTGACAAGTCAGCCAGATTGAGGGATGAAGTATTTGTCAAATGAAGCCACGCCCTGCTTTCCCCATTGTCGTTCTAGAACCAGACGGTTTGCAGCCAGATCGCATGGTGCCCTGGACCTTCAGTCAACGTGCTCAACGCACAGGGACGCACATATTCTAATTTCTAATTTGAGCCATTACTCTGCTAGATCGTCGGCATTTAGCGACACGATAATCCCTTCCTGTTCATTGTTAGAGCACATAAAAATGTGGCCATGCGGGACTGACTGCATGTGGTAAAGCAGCCACAAGAGGAAAGTGGTAGCAAGTGCTACATTGCAACGCGCGCGACGGTACAACGCCAGGAAGACTTCAGAGTCGCTAGATAGAATCTCGTTCGTTGCAGCCTCGTGGTAAGCGACCTGAGACCGGAGATGGCAGGATAAAATGAAAACCTGGGCGATCTCCACAGGTATCTGAGACACTATGGAGGCAGCTAAGGATGGGTTCACCGAACAGCAACTCTATTGTTCCCCGATTTTCCAACTTGAAAGCTTGCGAATGACTGCTTGTTGTTGGGTGTAGGTTTTCCTCAAAGTTGTGTTGGGAAAAATCAAGCAGACAGATGGCCCAGACATCAAACCAGTGGTCTTCCCAGCCTACAAGGATCGGTAGCTCTTGATGCGTTATGGCGCGTTGACCGAAGATTTAAAGCCAGAGTAGCCCAAGCACTAGTCGGAACCTTCTTATCCCTATCGCAGGAGGTATGAGTGCGCCTTCGAGGCAGCAGTGTGGCGGGAATGCAGTTCTCAAGATATAATTCGTGCTGTGCGATGGGCAATGCAAATAACACTTGAAGTGAGATGGCTAATGAAGAACGACGTACGCCTAGAGATCGGTTTTAGTCTTGCTCACCGCCGTGATGAAATTTGCACGTGTGTGTGGGCCACGGCACAACATATGGGACACACGGGCCTTGGGCAGCAACAAGGAGACAGAAATGGTCATGACTCCGGCCTTGCAGTCTTGCGCTAATGAGCAGGCCGAGTCAGTGTACTACAGTATGAAAGAAATAGTCTGCAAACACCAATGGTTCATGGCCGATGGAAAGCCCGGCAACTTATTGTTTGATACCAAATACAAGAAATAGATAAGGCACAAGTCTAGATGCCATGGAATCTATTATCTGATGTCAGAATATGGTATCAACAACTGTACGAGACCAACTTCGCAGACCACCTCATGGGCCACGATCGCCCCCGAACTGGCGGCTAGTGAGAGCCACATACAACGGGCAAGCAAGCAGACCCACGATCCGTGGCTCTTAGCCTGGCGGCTCAGGCTATTGTGTTATTACCGATCGAAACCCGAGGCATATTTTCCGTATGCAGCAAGCGACATTCCAAGCTATAGTAGTCAAAGAGCTGACTGCATTGGGTCCGCACAGGTCTATTACACGCGCATCAAAATCGTGTGGGAAGAGGGTCCCGCGACAGTGGATTCGGGCAAACAGCGCCTGCCCTTCTTTTACCCTTGGCTTTCCGCCCTATTGCTAACCCTACGTCATTTCTGCACCAGCCGGCGCGCTCCCACAGCAGCGGCAGACGTCGAGGTCACACCTCTCACACCTCACGCACAACCTCTCACAACCTAATACCTCCTGCCTGTGGACTTCATCCGCCAACCCACCAGTCGCCAACCACCAGCACCCCCACGGATCCTGGGTTAAGTGCTGATCGCCTGCTGTCTCATAAACTCCTCCATTCGACGCCGAGGCTATCATCGACCTATGCTGCCCTTGCCATCCCCTACTGCGTCCCTGTCCTTGTCCGCTCCCCGCGCCGCCGCGGACGGCATCGCAGACGCAATCTTACCTTGATGCGTCGCGATGAGCGCTCCCACAAAAGAGCCAAAAGACCCCGATAAACAGCATGATAAACATGCTGCACGGCCAGCAGCACCTCGAAGATCGAGCGCAAAGTCATCCTCCGCCATTAGGCCGTCGTTAAAGCGTACTTCGGCAAAATCGCCTGGAGGTTCGTCATCGAACCAGTCCCCTATGTCTCCGTCTGTAGACGCCCGGCATCCTTCGAACAAAGACCGATCACGCTCAGAGAAAGACAAGGAGGAGGCGACCTCAGATGACGATACTCCCCGGCCTCAGCAGCAGGCCGAGCAGTCGGATCTCGCTGGTGGAAGTGCAAGCAGTCAGGCTTCAGATGAGCAGGATCTTGACAAGCTACGGGCAGCTGTTAACAAGCGAATACTATCAGAGCAACAACGGGCTACGATGGGCGGCAAGCTTCCCTCACCAGGCGCTTTTGCCGGCCGCATAACTTCTCCGACTGCTGTCAGCTCCGCGCCGCGCATATCGCCAATCTCAGCTGAATCGCCCGGACCTCTCTCCTCCGTCACACAACCCTCGTCATCTACTGAATCAGTTCGCACTGTACGTGCAGGCTTAACACCTTCTACGGCCAACCAGCCCCTTCGTACCCCGTCCTACCCATTTCCCTACGTGCCCGGTACCCCACGTGCCTGGTCTCCGGCATTCCATCAGCCTTTTACTGTGCTCTCCCCAACCACATCCGCAGAACCGTCTTCAACGCCTGGTGACAGCACAATCTCGGCCGCCAGCACCCCGGGTCCGACTTTTTCGCCATTCGCTCCTGCAGGCGCAATTCCGGTATCGCCCAGCGATCCTTTATACCCCAATCCGAACCTGTATGATGTGGTCCTGCAACTGAACGCCGAACCTGGCTTGGAGTCCTGGTGGTCAACGGTGACTAAGATTCTGCATGATTCCTATCTAGCTGATCGTGTGAGCTTGGCACTCCCTGCCGATTCGAACGATATCGAGAACGTGCCGTGGGGCCAAAAAGCGACCTTCAATGTTTCAGGACACGACGAGGGAGCCGAGCCAGCCATCAATACGACTCAGCTGCTAACTCCAAGCATTGATGAAAGGTTATCGAGCAGTCTTCACTCAGCATCAAAAACCAAAAAGCCTAATATACTACATGCACGACCAGGGCTTGAGTCGCGGCACAGTTACTCTGGCGCTGGAATTCCACCGAAGGACCCTGAATCAAAGCGATTGGACGGTCGTAACCCGGACACTCCCGTCAGGCCCAGTATGCCGCTGCGCGCCCTCACTCAGATGCCCAGCTCGCTTCGTAACGAAACATTTGCACAAAGCCCCCGGCTCGCGCATTTACAAGAGATCCGACATGCTTCTATGAGCGATCCCGAATTCAGCAGCGTTGGCGGAGACCGGCAATTCATACCCCATATGTCGGTATTCCAAGTTCTTCGTGGATTAGACGCCGAATTTGAAGGTCTCATTGATACTAGTGGCATCAATCGAGTGCTAGAGAGGGGTAATATGGTGACTTTGACGCGCGATTACGTTCCTGAGCAGCAGCGACAGGTGCAAACACCAAGACCTACTGCTGCGCCTGCACCACCTACGACAGAGCAAGATACGGCTAAGCGCGCACAAACGAAGTCTTCGCTACCATTTCGAAGCATTTTCCCTATTTCGGAACCTTCTGGCCCTCGCCGCGGATCCTTATATGAAGAGTACGAGCAACAACCCCCCTCACCTTGGTCGCAGTCGCCAGCACCGTCGCCGGCCATACAAGCAGATCCCGACGAGAATCCTTTTTTTGCTGAGCAGGATTCTGTAGAGAGTTCTTTCAACCCATCAGCCGCATCGCCAGACTATTCAAACCTACAAGCGATCGAGGCGATAGGCGTGGATAAGGCGAGTACTGTCATACATCTTCCTCTCATTCACCCTACTCTATCAGGCTATCTGCCTCCGTCTGGCGATGACTCAAGGCCGACCAGCGCCACTTCTACCCCAGATACAAGGCGTGACGATACTGCGAGCATCTATAAGAAGGAAAGGCGCGCTCCCATAGCCGTCATATCGATCATGAGTCCCGCTGTGCCATATCCCGCCAACCTTACACAGTCACTCAAAATGCTGGGTCCTCACTTGGCAGCTTCATTCGCAATAGCACAACAATTCTCCGCCATGCAGACACAAGCGCTTGGTATCAGACATCGAAGGGGGATGTCTGGTCGCAATATGGGACCGACATTATTGCCACTCCATCCCTCCAACCTCGATTCGCTTATCGATGGAGACTTTGACGACACGGCTGCATCAATCTCTGGTAGTATAACCAGCCCTTCTGATTATTCGGGACGGTCGAAGCACAGTCCCGGCAGTTCTATTGCCGGGACGCCCGGCTGGGATCCGACGACTCAAACCCATTATGTTGGAAGACACACTTCAGAAGGACAGTCAGCTGAAGGTGAGATGGGAGGCTATTTTGATAAACGTAGAGGGAACATGCCACGATCCACGAGTAACGCAAGTGTCGGAACCCCACCGCCAGGAACACCATCGAAGGGCGGCCCCAAATCACCAGGACTTGAGAATAGATCAGCGT
Organism: Myriangium duriaei CBS 260.36; assembly: GCA_010093895.1. Lineage (NCBI taxonomy): Eukaryota > Fungi > Ascomycota > Dothideomycetes > Myriangiales > Myriangiaceae > Myriangium > Myriangium duriaei. The sequence goes on from ML996081.1 coordinate 3,402,145, forward strand.
CCAAGAAACTGGGATACGAGGACGATCGCGAACGCAGGCTAAGGGCTCACGCTGTCCCGAAGCCCGAAAAGTCACCTCTAAGACTGGTTGCTGGGCGTGACAGAAGCCCTCCACGCATTGGCGAGCTACCGTCGCCACATCAGACCGGCTCCAGACAGTCCGGATCGACAGACACTCAAACAGAAAATGCAGATCGACTGCATTCGGTGTTGCATTCTTACGGAGCCGATTTCGGTGCATCATTCCAATCCCTACCAGTCGCCACCAATCCTAGGTCCCCAAATACGGCTAGAAGTGGAGCGCACACAAGGACATCATCGACTGATGATCCTGACATGCCTCCCCCGCCTTCAGAACGTTTACTCAGGACCATCATTGACTCGCTGCCGGTACAAATCTTTACCGCTTCACCCGTAACTGGAGAAATCAGTTGGATGAACTCCAAGTTTCTGGTGTACCGTGGACAGACCTGCAGACAGGTGTTGAAGGATCCGTGGAACTCAATCCATCCTGAGGATCGACCATCATATATGGAGCAATGGAGCAGATCATTGCGCACCGGCCAGCAATTGCAACAAAAGGTCCGACTACAACGTTTTGATGGCAATTATCGTTGGTTTTATGTCCGCGCTGCGCCTCTACGAGACAAAAGACAAAGCATTGTGCACTGGATTGGCACAAATATGGATTTCCACGAGCAACACATCGCAGAACTCAATTCGTCCAGACAACAAGAGACGGCGGCATCTGAAGCGAAGTACCGTGCGCTGGCCAATTCCAGCCCTCAAGTCGTGTTCACCGTGAATCGATCCAAAGGCATTACCTTCTGCAATTCGCAATGGATGAGTTACTCGGGTCAGACTGAGGCACAAGCCCTAGGTTTAGGCTTCGTGGAGAGAGTGCATCCTGATGACATTGTCAAATGCCGACTTCCAAATTTTGATGATGGCAGTTCGATCGCGACCAATGTGCCAACTTCCGTACCCTCAGGGCCTATGCGCTCATTCAGCGCCTCGCAATCCTCGTCGAGTGGTTCATCCGATACCGAAAAGGGCCCTTCGAGCCCTCTCCATTCACCGCCTTCAGCCCAGCTACCTCAGCGTAAGCTATCTGAGCTAGCCACCACAGGCATTCTCAAGGTCTCTCGTGACGCAGACGGCAAGGCTTCGTACTCTACGGAGGTGAGACTAAAGTCGAAGGAAGGCGAGTATAGATGGCATCTAGTACGTGTTCTACTCGCGGACAACTCGCTGCGCATTCACGACGACGAAGAGACGTGGTACGGAACGTGTACAGACATCAATGATCACAAAGCACTTGAAAGAGACCTTAAAGAAACAATGGATGAAAAATCTCGCTTTCTCAGCAATATGTCGCATGAGATTCGCACTCCACTCAACGGTATCACAGGAATGGTCAACTTCCTGATCGACAGTAACCTAAGCGAGGAGCAGATGGAGCATGTCAACATCATTCGAGCCTCGACCGAAGGTCTGCGAGGCTTGATTAATGACATTCTTGATCTGTCCAAAGCGGAAGCAGGAATGATTCAACTCAATTTGGATTGGTTTTATGTTCGTTCCCTGATCGAGGAAGTGAACGATCTGACTTCCGCCATGGCAATTGACAAAGGACTTGAATTGAACTACATCGTGGAAGTCGACGTGCCTGCCCAAATCAAAGGAGACAGATTCCGGATCCGGCAAATTTTGCTCAACGTCATCGGCAACGCCATCAAGTTCACTCAAACTGGGGAGGTGTTTGTCAGATGCTCGGTACTGGCAGATAACGAGTCGCAACTGAAACCGGACGAACTGATGATCCAATTTGAGGTCATTGACACTGGTCGAGGCTTTACTGAGAAAGAGGCACAATATCTGTTCAAGCGGTTCAGTCAAATTGATGGAAGCAGTACAAGACAGCACGGTGGCACTGGTCTGGGCTTGGTTATATCTCGGCAGTTGGCACAGCTGCATGGTGGCGACATGAGTGCTAAAGGCTACCCTGGCAAAGGCGCTACATTTGTGTTCTTCATCAAGTCCACTCTCCCCAACGATGTCGATATGCCACCACCGGATCTTTTGACGCCTCGCACGCCCGCCCTGCCGCCACCATCAGCTACGACAATCAAGCCATATTCCGTGGCAAGCAAAGCTTTGCCGTCTTTGACTGGTAGAGTGCTGCAAAGCTCGCCATTGACCATGGACGTTGTTGCTTCACCGTCTCCACCAGTAGCTTCCAATGTTCCAAAATCGTCTCCGAGCTTCAGCCTCTCATCCTCTGGTTCGATCTCTTCAATTCGTACCACAAGGACCAGTGTGCGTTCTGAAAGCTCCTCGGCATCGTCTTATGTTCCCGAAGTTGCTATGCCAGATCGGCCACCTGTCGAGCTTACTATGCCCAGTGAGCGTTCTGGTCAGGTGACAGACGTTACACCGGCATCAGTCTCTAGTGAGTCTACCAGCAAGGGTACATCAACTCCAGTCATGTCTCCACCAATGTACTCCATTTTAGTGGTATGTCCGTTGAAATACAGTCGAGCAGCGACCGTGCAGCACATCGACATGATTCTGCCAAAGAACATCCCACATAAAATCACTGCAAGGGAATCGCTGCTCGAATGTCAGAGGATGATTGGAGGCGATGATGCGGTAAAATTCTCCCACGTGGTGCTGGTAGTGCAATCAGTGTCGGAGATTATCGCATTCATGGACCAGGTACTCAACTCAGGCGATCACTCTACGACACAATTGATCGTCATTACTGATCTCAACCACCGACGGCAGATCATGGAAGCCGCGCCGAAATTTGACTATGAGCGTTTGGCGATGGATCGTAGATTGCGATTCATCTTCAAGCCACTTAAGCCAAGCAAGTTTGGAGTGATTTTCGACCCACAGAAAGAACGCGAGATGAGTACAGATCGCAACCAAGACTCGGCACAGCAGGTGGCTCTTACCCAGAAGCAATTGTATGATGAGATGACAAAGCGGCTGGGTAGCAAAGGCAAAAGAGTGCTTCTTGTGGAGGATAACCGCGTCAACCAGATGGTAAGCCTTGGACTGATCAGGAATCGTTGTAAGGACTAACAGTGCGCAGGTACTACTCAAATTTCTGGGCAAGGTCAGCATCCCGGTCGAAACTGTGCTCGATGGTGCGCAATGCACGGAAAAAATCTACTCCAAGCCCCATGGATACTATTCTATCATATTAGTAAGAAAAATTCTCGCTATCACATTTGTATGCACACTGACAATGGCGCCAGTGCGATCTTCACATGCCGAACAAGGACGGTTACCAAACCTGCAAAGAAATCCGCAAATGGGAGAAGAAGAACAAGTATCCATACTTGCCAATCATTGCCTTATCGGCCAACGTGCTTGGTGATGTCTACACCAAGTGCGTCGAGGCCGGGTTCAACAGTTATGTGACCAAACCAGTCGACTTCAAGGAACTCAGTACGGTGATGCTCACTTTCCTCGACCCGAGTGATCCGAACAGACCGATTGAGTTCATGAAGCCCAAGAAGAAATAGACGAATCGTTCTTTCCTTTTGTTCTTTCGGCATAGCAAGGCGAGGGGTAATGTTTCTAAAATGGGAGCCGCGCTCCTTTGAGGGAGAGGACTGCACTTCAGCATTTGATTGACGCAAAGCATAGCCAGGCCGGGACTGCGAATTCACTCCTTTTACTTTCAACGCAAGCAGGACATACGACATGCACGGACGTATACACCAGACATTTCACATAAGCGGACGCATGGCATGGAAGACCAGGGGAGACTGGTACGGAACGGCACTCGCGTTTATTAGAATGCATATGGAAGCCAGCCATGGCAGGGGCTTCTGAGCCGATGGATAATGATCATTCATGTACCCTCAGGACTGCCATGCGTCGGCAGAGAGGAGAAGAGAGGATGAGATTGCTGGAGACATGTTTCGGCCACGGTCGAGTGTACTATTAGCAAATCGATTAATGTGGTTGACTGGGGAGCCAGTGGAGTGGTGGAAGTGAAAAGAGCGAGAGAGGCAGATGACGCATTCCCAAAATTCAGTATTCGAGTATGACTCTGTGCCACTACGTACCTCACTCAGAGTGAGTTGTTCGCCGTAAGGAGCGATGTCACTGTCCATCGGACACTCTTGACTCCCTGCTGCGGGGTTCGGTCACCAGGGCAGGGGAACGGCGTCGGCAGATGCGGGTGGCGCGGGGGTTATGCGGTGACTCAATCAATTTTTGCTTAAACCCGCACGAATCACGGGGGTTAAGCATGCGGCGTCCCGCATTTGGAGCTGCAGGTTTCAGGGCAGTCATATTACAATCACACGACGCGTGCATGGCTGTGCGTCGCCTTGCATCTCAGCGCTCCACACAACATCTTCCTTTATCATTTACAGTTGTGACTGTCCATGGCAGTGCAGTAGGCAATGACCGGGACACCTTGGCTCGGTTGCATAATTGCACAAGTGCACAATTCCGAGCATAACTTCTGCTGACCCCTCAACTCAACAGATCATCACGTCTACGTAGGACAAAGCGGGCACTAGCCCACCGGCTATGCGTGCGTGAACCCACTGCCTGCACTGCTGGATCCCTGTCAGACCGCTGTCACACTGCTAAACACTTTGCCAAAGTCATGGCGAGTTGATCGATTCAGCGGCGTTCACGAAGAGAACGACGAGACACAAACCGCAGTCATCACACAAGTAATACGAGCAAGTAAGCACATAACCACACAAGTCCGGAAACACATGAAGGATAGGCAGTCACAGGTCAGGCATCCAGTGTGTTATGAATTGGCATTCAGACACGAACACACGGAGACAACCGCCGGCGTTTGCCTCAGCAGTGATCTTGCGCTGTTCTAGTGCATAGCGTGCGTTGAGTAGCGCGGCAGGCCTCGCCAGCTCCACATACTACTGAGCCTGGTCTACGGCGATCACGGCATCACCGTGCCACCGATTGGAGATGGACAACCCCCCGCTGCTCTTGCATAAACCTGCAGGCGAATGTAGCCTGTGCCACTCGGTCCTTATTGGCACCGAGGTCGCTTTCGCCGCCGTATTCGAGATGTAGGTCGTATCTCTCCGTGTATATTGTGTTTGCACAACTCTACCCGTTCTTATTCGTTCTTAGCAATCTGACCAATCTTCTCTTTGCGGTCCCTGCTTGTGGACACCGCTGTCCCTTGTGATGAAAATCAGTATATATAGTGGCCAGAATCCCCCTGTCATCGGAAAACCATTCGACACCTTATTACTGAAACCGACTACCAATTTCCTTCAGAATGGAGACCAGTTACCTGTTGTTCCAAGCCCCCAAGGCCCTACCTTTTCACATTTATATACCCATTGCTCTTGGCGCCCTGGTCATTGGAGCGGTCTATTCATTCTTGACCCGACAACGCCTCCTAGCAGGAATCCCCTTTGTTCATCTCGACGGCGAAGGATCGAAATCCAGTAACGACTGGATCAAAGATGGCAAGGCAGTGCTTTCCAAGGGTTTGGACAAATTTTATGGGCCGTTCCAGGTCATGACTGGGACGGGTCCTAAGATTGTGCTTCCAAACCGCTATGCTGATGAGCTGCGCAACCATCCTGATCTAAATTTTCCAAAGTCGGTCGCCAAAGATCTGTTCGCCAGTTATCCAGGATTTGAGGCTCTGCATGCTAGTACCAAAGACGATAATTTCATTCAGGAAGTCGTTCGTGTGAAGCTCACACAATCACTCGGTCTGGTCACGAACGATCTCGTGGAAGAGACCGCCTCCTCCATGCAACTCATCTTCGGGGATGACCCAGAGTTCGGTGTCCGCCGTATCAAGCAAGATCTATTGGACTTAGTCTCTCGAATGTCCTCCCGTGTTTTTCTCGGGAAAGACTTGGCCCGGAACAAACGGTGGCTGGAGATTTCCAAAGACTACACTGTGGATATCTTCAATGCTGCCACGGAGCTCCGCGCCATGTCGCCACTGACCAGGCCTTTCAAGCACTGGCTCAATCCAACCTGCCGTAGACTTCGAGCAGCCGTACGAGACGCCGAAACGTTGATCCAGCCTGAAGTAGACAAGCGGGTTGAGCGGGTGCGCAAGGCACAGGAAGCTGGTGTCAAGGCTCCCAAAGTGGCTGACACCATTGGCTGGATGCACGAAGTCGCTCGTGGCCGATCCATGAATTATGTCCATTGTCAACTATCTATCAGCCTAGCTGCCATTCACACCACTTCCGAAACCCTGACTAGGGCTATTCTGGACATGTGCGCCCACCCGGAGATCGTTCAACCACTCCGCGAAGAAGTCATTCAAGTGCTCGGGAAGGACGGATGGGCTAAGACTTCGCTGTACAAGCTCAAGTTGATGGATAGTTTCTTGAAGGAGTCGCAACGAACCAGCGTTATGTCTTGGAGTAAGTCACATACCTACGGGTCACTTGCATTGTGATACTAAACGGGGACCTAGCATCTATGAATCGCTACGTCGAACGAACCATCACTCTCAAAGATGGCACAGTCCTACCCAGAGGATCGCGGATCATGGTATCGGCGTCGTCCTTCAATGATCCAACGGTCTATCCAGACCCGGAAAAGTTCGACGTCTGCCGCTTCCTGGCCATGCGGTCTCGCCCGGGACAAGAGAACAATTGGCAATTTGTCACCACCTCACCAGACCACATGCTCTTCGGTCACGGTCAGCATGCTTGTCCAGGCCGATTTTTCGCCAGCAACGAGATCAAGATCGCCTTGTGTCATTTCCTGCTCAAGTATGACATGAAGCTAGTCGATGGAGAGGAGAGGCCTCAGGATCTCGAATTCGAGGGAACCAGTCTGGTGAATCCCGATGGGAGGATCATGATGAGGAGAAGGCAGGAGGAAATCAGTCTAGACCTGTAGAAGTGCTGGAGGATGGTCACGTGATTTGCTTGCCCCTTCAAGGCTTCTACGATGCTCATTGAGGTAGCTTGCCAGCAATTCACCTTACCTCACAATGCCACTATTATAACTTGTCGCACCTGAGCTTTATTCGTGTCCAGGAACATACACGATATCTTGATGCAAGTACAAATAACCCCCGAATAACTCTAACGGGGGGGTGGTCTCGGCTGATGGCGCGGGAGCCGGAAGTCTCTCTTGACGCCCCCATGACGGCAGGGCCCCGCGGCACTTCTGCCCCGCTGCGGGGGATAAAGACATTGGAGCTCTCGGGGCAGCTTTCAACTTTTTTTTTGGTTTTGATTTCACATCGACACGTCTCCCACAGTCCTGGTCTCCACGGTTGGATCTGCCTCTGCCGATTTTCGCAACAATGCTCCACCATCTGATGATCGGCACGTGGACGCCGCCAGGGGCCATTTTCACGGTGCAATTCGACGATGAGGCACTGACACTGAAGCTGGTCAAGCGGACGGCAATCCCGCACGACGAGCCCATCTCATGGATGGCGTTTGATGTACGGTGAGCCCGGATAATTGAACGGACGGTCTGCATGGGGGAGTGTCTGATAGGTGGATCACAGCACAAGAAGAAGAACATCTACGGCGCGGCCATGAAGAAGTGGTCGAGTTTCAGAGTCGATAGTCCAACAGAGATTGCGCACGAGGCATCGCACCCTATGGGTGACGACCGTAAGTGCCTCTCTTTGTTCTGCCCCTCAAGCTCAATGTCCTAACATGCATCCCTAGCGCAAGCAAACTCCGCCTCCACCAAGACCCGCGCCATTTTCCTCCTCCCAGCGCGCCTCCCGCCCTATAACGTCTACTGCAACCCCTTCTACGACCACGCCGGGGTCGGCAACGTCTTCTCCGTCTCTTCCTCCGGCACCCTCGACAAGAACATCCAAAACTACCCCTACTGCCCCTCAACCGCCATCCACGGCATGGTCTTCTCCCCCGACGAATCTCACCTCTACTCCGCCGACATGTGGGCAAACCGCGTGTGGACACACCGCAAAACCCCCTCCGGCTCCCTAGAAACAGTAGGGTACATTGAAGCGCCTCTCCCCGGCGACCACCCGCGGTGGGTCAACATCCACCCCTCAGGCAAATACCTCTGGGCGCTGATGGAGGCCGGCAACACGCTGGCCGAATACGTGATCGATCCCCGCACACAGCTACCAGTCTACACGCACCGCTCCTTTCCACTCATCCCCCCCGCCGTGCCGAACAGGAAAATGTACCGCGCCGACGTCGTGTTCCCCTCACAGTCGGGGAAGTACCTCTTCGCGACGGCACGTAGTAACTCCCCGAGTCTGACGGGGTATATCTCTGCGTTTGCGCTGGACGAGAAGACGGGGAGGATTGAGAGGCAGATATGCATGAATCCGACGCCCACGAGTGGAGGGCACAGTAATGCCGTTTCGCCGTGCGATTGGAGCGATGAGTGGTTAGCGTTGACGGATGATGAGAAGGGCTTTGTCGAGATATATCGGTGGAAGGATGAGTTTTTGTTGCGGGTGGCGCATTGTGATATTGGGGAGCCCGGGTTCGGGATGAATGCGATTTGGTACGACTAGTTCGTGGTGCGAAGGATCGTCTGCCACTACCAGAGAGGGCCTGGCTCCTGCTGATAGGATTGCTATTCTTTTGTGTAATACAGAAGGTATGTATGGACGCGGGAAGATTCTTCTCAATGCCGTACAAGCTGGTTGATCGGTGTTGACGATTAGGTAGGTATCATGCCATTCGGTATGACTGACAACTGCACCAATGCAAATGTTGCAGAGCTTGGTCGGCCGCGGCGAGAGGTCTGAGTTTCACTGGTAGCCCTGGAACTCTTCGTGTGATACTAAAGTCATGTAGGAGATGTTCACCTCAACGCCGTGTGTGGAAACTCAAGGATTGATGCTAAAACTTGTGTGTTCGCAGTTGTCACTGCCGACGAGGATTCAGTCTTCCATTGTGAGGGCTCCTTTGCCAACCAGTAGCCCTGCCACTATTCGTGCAATACTAGACCAATGTTGAGGGACATCGATATCGATGCGACCTGGTCCGTCAATTTGCTTCAGGGATATGTTATCCACAATTAGGCACTGCCAGAACCGGTGGGCTCTGTTGTGGGCAGGTCTATCGTCCAATTAGTCTGGCGATAATGTGAATACAAGAAACAGAGAAATCGTCTATCATATATGGCATATCTTCTTTCAGCTCGCACTTTGTTTGCAGCGATTGAATTCCAGCGCCCCCGAAAAGCAAGCAGACCAGGTCTGGGTTTTTGTATTGTATCACGTTCCACCCGTACCGCCCTCGTCACTATGTATGCTTTCCACTTTTGGGCCGTCGCTGTCCATGCCCGTCCCCGTGTCACCGAAAAGCTCGTCCTCGTCTGGCAAGTCTGGGGCATTGAAGTCAAAGTTCAAGCCCGTCGGGTCATCATCGCCTGTCCCGCTGACAAGACTATGGTCCGCGCCGTCCTCGGCAGCCCCGTCGAAGGGGTTCTGCAGGAACGTGTCGAAGTCAAAGTCGGCGTCGCCGAGCTGCGAGTACGAGTCTGGCAGGCCTGGTATTGTGCCACTGGGTGAAAGGGGCTGCAGCTTTCCTGCTAGATGCTGGACTTTGCTGTCCTGTTCTTTTTGCAAGCGGGTCAGCATCTCCAGCTGCTCCTGATTGCGAGCGTATTGATTCAAATCCGGCATGGGCGGTGGGTGCGGGGATATTAATGCATTGTTGGCGCCGGGTTGAGATGCGGCGGCCTGCTGGTTGGCGATGAGGTTGAGCATGTTGGTGCGCTGTTGCGGTGTTAATGGATTTTGACCATTGGCATTCTGAGCGTGGTTAAGGGCATTGGAGAAATCGAATTGCGGTGAGGATCCTGACGGTGTGTTGGCGTTGGCGGCGTTGATCAACGACATCATATCTTCACTAGCCGGATATGCAGCGTTGGTCGATTGAGGTGCATCTGCATTGTCTCTCATTGCTGGACTGCTTGCATTTGATGTTGATGGTCCGGGAGTGGCACTAGTCGTGCTTCGCCTATTCCCACCCGTTGTTGGGGGACTGACAGAGCTGCGATTTGAATTTGGCTGGGTAGATACCTTGGGAGGCTGTAGACTTGAAGGGCGTGCGGGCGAGCTTGTCAGAAGTAATTGAGGCTTCCTGTACTTCTGCAATTGCTGCGACAGGTCATTCGTCTGAAAGTCGTTATCTCCAACATCGACAACGCTGCCGTGTTGTTGTTGCTGGGCTGTATTCTGTTGGCCGAACATGTTGGAAAGGTCGACGCCAGCCGACAAACTTCTGTTGTAAAATGTGGCGAGAAAGGTGAGGATTGCATTGATCGAATTCTCGTGCCTGTCATGCAATGATTGGAACTCGCTGGCTTGGCGGTAGAACTGCTCATTCTGGTCTTTAAGTTGACCGATCATCTTTGATATGACACTCTGCTGACGCTGAAGCTTCACAACTTCGGTCCTGAGAGCGTCGACTTCGGTCCTGGGCATGACGACCAAATCCGTGTCACCCTGTTTCAACCGACTGAGAGTAGAGTTGTCGAGTTCGGGAGAGGTGCGCTTTTCATCCTCGCTTTCCTCATCCTTACCATCCGCACCGCGCTTCCGCTTTGCCGAAGTGGATTTGCTTTGGGGTTTTTGAATCAACCACAGGAGATCCTCTTTCCCTTGACGGAAGTAGTCGTGCCAATATACATTGGGATCCTTTGTCTTCTTCTCGGCAGCCTTCATAGAGTTTGCATTAAGACCAACTTTTTTGTGGAAGCCGTACATGTTCAGCTGACGCACGAACGAGGCATAGTTGTTATGCTTGAAAAGCTCTGGAATGAGCGTGCGGGCGAATTCGTCCTCGTCAAGCACAGTGAATGCTCGACCATTATCGGTCCAGCGAATGAGGTCGGTGTTCTTGTCTTCGTTCAAGAAGCTCCACAGCTTAAGTACGAATGGCGGAATCTGCTTGCGCTTGGCTGTGGCATCTTTCTTGGCAATAGCAGCCTTGCGATCGAGCTCATCCTCCTCGCTGGCGGGCTCTCCCCAAGCTCCTGCAGGTTGTTGAGTGATATCTAACCATTGCTGTTGTGGATTTAATGAGCCTCTGGTCGTCAGCTGGTTATTCGTCGGTCGTCTCACGAGCTGGTTGGAGGTCGACAGATTGGGGTTGTTGAGGTCGGGAAAAGCTTGAGGTTGGATGGATGAAAGATCGGACTGAAAGAGCGCAGGATCAAAGTCGGCGGAGTTCAAGGCATCTGCGCCGAATTGGTTGGTGTATTGAGCGGGCATGGCAGGTTGTTGTTGGTTGTAGGAATAGGCAGGTTGGGCGGCCGGGATCTGCTGCAGATTGGGGGAATTCGTATTTGGTGAGCGCTTGATGGGGTGCGCGGGAGAGTTCATGGTTGTTGCGCGACTGGCATAAGGCACCAGCGACTGTGAGCGTGGTGGGAGTGGGAATGTGGAATTATTTGGTGAGCGGAGCTGGAGTCGGATAGGTAGGATGAAGCTATGCGACAAGGAATGACTCTAGCTTAGAGCGGCGGGATGCGTCGGTTAGGTGGCATCCATGCCGGTGCTATTGAGATATAGAGTATATGACCTTGAATGCGAATTTGAAGCAACGGGTCTGGCTTTGAGATGGTAGAATGCGGATGGGCGTGAGTTTGGTGGGAAATAGCACGAGAATGGATGCAGGGTTCGAAGACTTGGCGGCGGGCTGCAGCTCAGGCGCGCAGTCGCTGTCCGGGTCGCGACAATCGCAAGCGGCGTGGTTGCAGGAATTGTGTGAAAAGGCAGGGAAGCACAATTCAGTCAGTGACGGTGGAATTGAGAGTTGAGGCTGCTGATTTTTGTGGGTGCGGATCCAAAACGTCATTTGTGGTGGTCTGTGGTGGTTCGCAGTTGTCAGAACATGGTCCTTGCTGATCGACAGGCAGCTCGCGGTCACTCAAATCCGTCAAATCAATTTTTGTGGTGCCGCCGTCGGTCGAAATATAGACCGTCACTACTCGTGCGGGTGATGAGCAAGTAAGTTATCCCGGGACTTGAACATCTGTACTACCTGTACTACGTAGGGTTCGGAGGTTGGCGGCTCATTCCATCTCATGTCAGCCTCCGCGATGGTTTATGCAAGGGCACGTCCCACCAGAAATTGTTCTTGTTGCTTTTGTGCTGCATCCATAGGACTAATCCCCGTGCAACGCTGTTGTACTCGGCTATGGGTTGTGGGATTGAGTTCCAAATGTGCCTGCTCAACAAGCGATCTTCAGGTCGAGCGACACCCAGCCTCGGACAAACAGTGCAAATATCGCCCGTCCGCGCCAATAAGCGCCCGCGACACCGGACCCTGAGCCTGAGTTTGAGCGTGGGGAAACGATGTGGCCGGTATGACGAGCGCCGGAGGGGCCAGATTACACTGATTATAGCCACGTAAACGTCCCCTGTCCGTCGATCCAGCAACTTCACTTCTACCATTCCTCACCCGACGCCACAAGTCGCGACTTTGCTTGACTCCACAATCCTACTTATGCCGAGATAGCATTCCTTCTACAGTTTACTCATCCACCATCTCACCCTGCCCCGACTCGACCACCATGGACGCCATCCTCGGCGGCGGCGGCGATGCCCTCGGTCAGGTCCCCCTTGACCAGTGGTTCTTCGAGATGCCCCCCTTCACACGCTACTGGATCGCTGCCATCGTGGCTACCGGAGTGGCAGTCCAGTGCCATATCCTCACCCCGTTTCAGCTGTTTTACAGCTATCGCGCCGTCTTCCACAAGAGCCAGTATTGGCGACTGCTATCAACCTTCTGTTATTTCGGGCCACTCAGTATCAATCTCGTCTTCCACCTATTCTTCATTCAGCGATACTCCCGCATGCTTGAAGAGTCGGCTCTCTCAATCGCACACTTCTCCTGGCTCATCATCCTGGCTGGCGTAAGCCTGTTGGCTCTGGCTCCTTTGTTCAACCAAGCCTTCCTCGGCTCCACCTTGAACTCGACTCTCGTTTATGTCTGGAGTCGAAAGCACCCAGACGCCCTCCTGAGCTTCTTCGGCATCTTCACCTTTCGCGCCCCATGGCTACCTTTCGTCATGATCGGTCTGAACGTAATATTGTACAGTCACTGGCCTATAGATGAGTTCTTCGGTATCGCGGTTGGCCATGGTAAGTCCACAGCGATCGTTGTACAAGTTTACTTGTCTTGCTAACCTGCGCCGCAGTGTGGTACTTCTTCAACGACATTTACCCACAGACGAACAACAACTCACGTCCGCTCGACCCCCCGCGTTGGTGGATCCGATTGTGTGAGGGCAATCCATTCAGGACTGCTCAGCAAGATGTGCAGCCGGCTGCTATGGGTAGAGATATCGCGGCCGGTATGGCAGCCGAAGTGCGATAAATGCGGCGTACGAGATACCCCCGAAGTCGTCCACTATCATAATGAACTTCGCTTTCTTGCATTTACTTTGGCATATCGTTTTGTCACACTGCGGCTCAAGCATAGCGTTGGCAGGTCAGCAAAGACACGCCTGGACAACAGGGTGGGAAAGGTTTACACGGATTGGCGTCAGGACAAGAGAGCTTTGAAAAGAAATACCCCAGCCCTCGCTCTAAGTAATGGAATCAATGAATTCACACTCGCTCTCATTTCGCAGACAGTCTCGCAACGCCTGCTGCATGATTGGCCTGAAAACAACGCCAGTATTGACACATGCGTAAACAAATAATGTAAAGCAGCAATGGCCCGACTAGTCCCCATTTTCGGATCACTATCAACATCCCGTCACTATGTACAATCTGTCTGTGCCAACAATCCGCCTCGCCTCCAACAACACCAGCGCATGCCACGTCTCTATCGCGTCTCTCATCATCGTTACCACATCATCATCATCACCACCACCAGCACCTAATGAGCATGGTCCTCACACCCACACTCATAGTCCGCCGCGCGTCTCTGCTTCTGCGCCAGGGTCAATGGCCTGCTAGGCGGCAAAATATCCCTTTCAGCCAGCACCACCTTCTCCGACGCCGCAGGCGCAGTCTTCGCGCCAGACAGCTGATCGAGCAGAGCAGCGAGCCTGACACCCGCCCTAGCAATCTGCAACTCAATAGTAGGCACAACGCTGTTGTAGTAGTCCTCGGACAGATCCCCAGAGGTAAGCACGTCGAAGCCCTTCGGCGCGACGACGGAGCACACGAAGGCGTTGGCCTCGGAGCTCCAGGCCGTGACGGTGCCGATGACGTCGTTGGCATTGACTGACGAGGTCCAGCTTCCGGACTGAGACTTGTACACGCCGGACTTGATCTCGGTGAGCAGCTCAGTGGCCCAAGTCTGCGCGTCGGCCAGCTTATACGTCTTCTTGCCGTTGATCTGCTCGGGCATGGCCGTGTCCCAGATGGAGTGAAGATTGGTGTCCTTGCTGGAGTAAGTGACGTCGACGCCGTTGCCGCCTAGCTTGTAGTTCTCGTTGTGCAGCGGCTGATGGGAGTCGCCGACGAAGTGGATGATGAACCGGAGGGCGTTCTCTTGCTCTGCTTTGCTGATTTGGGTGTTGCTCACGCGCTGAGTATAGTTAGCCATCGCGGAGATGATGCAGCCAGCGTCGGTGCAGTCGCGGGCGTAGTCGACGTTGCAGCTGGAGGGTGGAGAGTCTTGAGCATCGACGAAGTGGAATGGCGCGCTAAATTTGCCGGCGGAGGTGTACCGGAATGAGTCGGCCCATGATGCGATGCTGGCCATGTAGGAGTCGCTCGTATCACCCAAGATGCCCTGGGCCCATGTGGTGGTCTTGGTGGCAACCAGGGATTGTGCCATGTAGGCGACAGTGGCGTGGCCTAGCTCACCCCATGCAAAGGTGGTGGGCAGGAGGGCCAAGAGCGGGGCGGCGGTGGTGGGACGCATGGTGGCGGCGTTAGGTGGTGGAGACTAGTCAGGGTAGAGACGGGAGGGAGGAAGGGTCTGTCCATCAAGGTAGTCCGGACGGAAGCAGGAGTATTTATGTCTGCCAGTCCCACCTACATTGTTGGTGGCCAGCCTCTTCAAAACTCACCTCACTCCACGGACCTGCTTTCGGTTGCAATGCGGTCAAGGTAGAGCCATACCACTTGAGGAAGGACCAGACGAAATAAAAACATACCTGCATCAGCTAGAGACCAAGAGGAGCGGAGCGAGGGCACCTGACGAGGTACATGCAGTTCGTGGTCGATCAACCGGCGGTGGTCGTGGGTGGACCTGATTATCAGCCGTAGTTGGGGGTCGTTGTGCAAGGCGCTTAGGCACACCCGGCTGACACATGCCACCCACCGATTAGGGGATTGGTAGATAGTGGATGATATTGCAGGACAAGCGTGCTTGGACTGTCATCCGTTCATAGCGAAGTTGACGTGCATTGCTAGGCATTGCATTCCCACACTGTCTTCCACCACCAGCAACAACCAATCGACCTACCCACGTTCGGTCCTATTGCCGTAAAATTCAGCGGCGTGTTTTCGGACATCGTGCTGCAGCGTAGTGAGCGAGAGCGCACACATGCGCGTGGACGGGGCGGAGCATTTCATTGGTCGAAGCAGTAAAAGCTGCGATGCGGAGGGTGGAGATGCGAGTTAAGCTTGTCACGCAGATGGTACAGAAACGAAAAACTGTGCGATCGACGTCTGATGGCGACAAGACTAGGCTGTTTCCAGAAGGCCGGGGACAGCTGAAGTCGTACACGCGCCCGAGTGTTTGTGGACTCGGCCGGGGTGCAGTAGTGTTTCTTCTGGAATTGTAATGGAAACATGGCTGCTTTGATAATGCTCGAGTAATAGGTGCCGCCGCGGCAGAGAGATAGCGTGACAGGTCGAGATTGGGGCCTGTATCGTCGTCCTTGGTACAAAGTTACAGGACCTCGTGCGGGGTGGCCTCAAAACCTTGAGCTTGACTTCGGAGATAAAATGGTCCTCTCATCACTGGGTCGGTGGCGCTCGCTGCATGATAGCTGATAGTCGAGACGGCTTTGGTGGTCGAAGACTGTTTTGTCTGGAAAGCGTACAAGCAGCAAGATATGTCAACGCATGCATATCATGTTCATCGAACGGAGGCACAAAGGCTTTCATAGGCCGTCAGGGCTGGCGCTTCCTCGGCCACCCTCCCAGCCTTGCTCTCACTTCTGAAACGAGCCGTCACTTGGCCGGGTGCCATGGTTGGCGCTTAGGGCAAGGCTGCTGATTAGCAAAAGGGTACCGCATCGGACTACTCGAAGCAAAGAGAGCCGGGTGCCACGCTGTTTAGGCGACGTCCGCATTGGTGAGCCGCTGATCCGCCCCATATGGTGCAGGTGTTGTATATGAGGCTGTCTGATCTGCCAGCGCTGTGTGGACGCTAAGTAGTGGCGAGATAAGGCTCTGTGCTGACTGTCGTGATCACCGAATGGTTGGTTGACGACGTAAGGGTTCGCAATTGAACGTGAAGCCAACAATTCGAGCGCATATATTGAAAGTTGTAGACATCATGGTGCTGTCGCTATAGAGATCGCGTACACGTTGGCGGAAAATATGCGTAGCTGGGATGGATATCATATCGTAGTATATATATTGTAGAAATGTGTCTCATGGCAGGTACGACCACACCCGCATGAAAGCTTCGGATCCCGTTCGATCTCCTGTAAATAAGCATGTGAGGGACTCGTTAGTAGTTGCGTGGGTGACCAGCAGCGAATCCGGGTTGTTGTACTTTTTGCCGTTATTTTTGATCAATTCTCTTGATCATTTGGAAAGAGCAATGTTCTTCTGGGCTCCGGAAGTATACAATGATACACGAAGAAATTCATCTTCCATGACCGGCCGATCGTGGCACGATGGGCTGCCCGAAGGCCTGTCCCGAGGACTCCTTGGAGGCTGTTGTCTCATTATTATTGTTACGAAGTCCTGGTACCAGGCTGTCAGTCCCGTGACATGCAGGAAGGCGATTTGACGGTTGTGCAATATCACACAAAAACCTGCAGGGTTATTAGTCTACTTCGATCGACCGGTAGTGGCAGACCAAATCCTTTGCATAAGACTTTGGTTTGTCCTTCCAACCCACATAGTACCAAGTTTTGTCTGATAATACCGTGCCACGAAGCTGGTGCCGATACAACAAGTGGACTCATCGACTCCAAGAACCTACTGCTCGAAGCGACGCTACGAGCTATGCTGATCCGCGACATCTCCTCTGATGCTCTGGAAACGGGAACGTCAACCAGCTTCCCGTATGATACCAGACTCAATGCATCTGTAGCCTGAGGTAACCCAGCCCCATACTATTCCAGGCATCCTGCCAGGAACTGTTTAGCTCATCCCGAGTGAAATATGCGAAGAACGTCGGATTGCTAATCAACGGTAACATCTTGTCTTAAGACCTTCCTTTTTGAATCACCGCTCCATAAATTCGGATAAAAGGCACGGGGCCGGGTGAGCCTTACGTCAGTAAAGCCGAATAGGCATCAACAAACGTCTAGTTGTTAAACCGCATTATTTCTTCATTTATTCACATTTACTGAGCATATACGAACTAGGATCGACACCTGCTGAAGTATATCCCCCGTCTGAATCCACATCGAGCACCAAATTCTAACGACAGATTCTGCAGGCATCATCAAAATGGCTC
Source organism: Myriangium duriaei CBS 260.36 (assembly GCA_010093895.1). Lineage (NCBI taxonomy): Eukaryota > Fungi > Ascomycota > Dothideomycetes > Myriangiales > Myriangiaceae > Myriangium > Myriangium duriaei. The sequence goes on from ML996081.1 coordinate 3,419,699, forward strand.
AAACATTTCGCCTCGCGTCTGGACGGACATTGTCCTATCAAGTTCGAGGATCTCAATCTTCAGATGCTGTACCGTTTGTGTATCTACATGGCACGCCATCTGCGTACCCCGTGATGAACACTCTTTCCTCCGGGTGCGAGAAGCGCAACTTCAAGCTCATTAGTTACTCTCGTTCTGGCTACGGCGATTCTACCAGGAATAAGGGGCGTAGTATCATTGACGTTGTGGACGATGTCAGAGCACTCTTAGAGCACCTGGGATTGAAAGGTCGGCCATGTGTCGTTGGTGGCTGGAGTGGCGGCGGTAAGTCTTCTCGAAGCAGTATCTGTCCCGGTACTGATACTCAAGCAGGCCCGCATGTTTTGGCCTGCGCCGCTCGTCTAGAGGGCTGCGTTGGTGCCTTGTGCGTCGCAGGTGTTGCACCCTACGATGCAGAAGGACTGGACTGGTTGGAAGGTCAAGGTGACGACAGTAAGTGGTCAAAAGTCGCTAACGATATTGCAAATCTAACAAGAATCCTCAAGACATCCAAGAGACCAAAGCGGCACTCGAGGGTGAGGAAGCTTTGCAGAAATTCGTTGGCGAGCAGCGAATTGGCCTGCTCGGCGCAGATGCAGCTGGAATCATTCAAGAAATGTCTTCTATATTACCTGACGCCGACAAGAAAGCGCTCTCCGAAAACAAGGAGATGGGTGACTACTGCGCCGAGTCCTTCCAGGTGGCTCTTCAGCACTCGGGTGACGGCTGGGTTGATGACGGCCTGGCCTTCGTCAAGCCGTGGGGCTTCGAATTGAGCGAGATCAAAGCAAAAGTCTTTCTCTACCAGGGTAGTGTCGATTTGATGGTTCCTTACGGCCACGGACAGTGGCTGGCAAAGAACATTCCCCAAAAATACCTCGTTTCGCATCTGATTGAAGGAGAGGGTCACATCTCGATCTGGTTAGATTACATGCAGAGCATGCTTGATGAGCTGTCGAGTGTATCCAGTTAGCTTTGTCATTTGTATATATATACTCATCGCCTTCGCCGGTCCTCCACAACACGGTCCCGCCGCTCATGGTGTCTATCTCGATCTCGGCGCTCGTGTTGCCTATCTCTATCCTTTCTCCTGTCGCGCTCCTTGCCGTCACCCTTTCTCCGCGACCACTCCTCCTCCCTCCTTCCTACAGTCCTTGTATCGATCTCTTCATACTCTTCCATCTTCCTCTTCCACTCGAGATCCTTCCCCAACGTATCCTTGGCAAACGACAGCTTGTGCGCCATCCAGTTTGGGTCGTCCTCCGCATCCTCTTCCCCTTTTGCTTTGCCCTCGCCATCCCACGCCTTACATGACTGGCAGTTAGCGATGAAGTGTAAATCGCAAAGCGCTTCCTCCTCCATTGCGTCCGCAGATTTCTCGTTTTGCTCGTCGGCGGCTTTATCATCCTTGCTGCCGGATATTGCTTTGTCTTCGGGCTCCGAGGTAGCCGTGCCCCCAAGTCTGGCTCGAAACGCATTGAACATATCCAGGGATTTGCTATCGTCCGCACCAGCACGCCCACGCTTACGTCCTCGCGTTGCTGTGGCCGGCATCATGGCTTCCAGTGCTGACTTTGGCTTTTCATTTTGCTGCTTCGATGCTGCACCAGTACCACGCTTCATGGCTGCTTTGAGCGCAGCAATCTCAGCATTGGTACGTTCGAGCGCAGAAAGCGGCTTCGATCGTTCGGGTGACGGAGAAGGGGAAGGGGAAGGCGAGCGTTTCTTCGGCGGTTCCGGGGCTTTGACGGGGGCGATGTTGTGTCTTTCTGATCCTGAGGATGCAGACGAGGTAGACCGCCGCCGTATATTTCTCTGTGCTTCTACCCGCGCAGCGGGCTTGATCTTGTGTTCTGATACGTCCTTGACCGGCTCCGCAGCCTTGAAGTTCGGATTGACCTTTGCCTTCTTGATCACCGGGGCATCCTCTCCCTCATCGCCTCCAAAGCTCAACATGTTCTTGCCCGTCTTCCGCTTCTTCTTTGCCTTCTTGTCCTCGTCTTTCGTCCTGACTTCCACCCTGGTACGCTTGACCATATCTCCAAAGGGATTGACCAGGATCTCTGCGCTGAGGACGCGCGATGGGTACAGCGGTCTCTCGCCACCTTCCTCTGTCAACTCCGCTTCGCCCATCTTCATGAGGTTGTATACTGTATCGCCCTCTACGCGGCCAAACATAGTGTTCTTCCCCTGCAACTCCGGCGTCTTATCGAGCGTAAGGAAGAATTGGGACGTATTGTCGTCCTTTTCTCCAGAATTTGCCATACCCAACAGACCCCGCCGATTGAAGCGCAAGCGCGAATGGAACTCATCGGCGAAGGGTGCGCCTCCTTCCAGCGCGCTTTCACCTCCAGTGCCCAGGCCCGTCGGGTCGCCGCCTTGGATAATGAAGCCCGGCACCAGCCGGAAGAACAATGTGTTATCATAGTATCCATCCAGACAGTGCTGTAGAAAGTTGCGAGATGCGAGCGGAGTCTGCTTAGCGAAGAGCTCGAGTTCGATGTCGCCAGCCGTGGTCTTGAGAAGAACCTTGGCCGTCGGCTGCGGCTCGACGTTGTAGAGGGTTGACATGGCGAACCAATTGCAAAATTGAGCAAGTAATGAGTTCTGCAATTAGCCCAACATCCTTGAATCTCAGTCCAGGTACCGAGTCACGATTGACTACATGGAGAGTAGCGAAGTCAGTCGCGTATCCAAAAAAGTGAAGCTGCCCCGCGGCGGCTTGGCGTTGGAGAAGTCGGGGATGGCGGCGACGACATCATACCTTCCTCCTCCTCCACCGCCTGCCGCATTATCACTGCTGGATCGCCACTTCGAATACAACCTGTCAATCTAAACACCACATTTGAGGAGTGCAGCCACTCAAAACACATACATCATGGCCGAAGTGCAGTTCGCAAAATCATACCTGGCCACCCTCGACCGGCGACCAGTCAAACTAAGCAGCGACTTCGTCTCTGACCCCAAGAAGTACCCATCACAATCGCCCGTAGGTTTCTCCTCATACCAGCCTCCCTCTACCTCAGCTAAACAGCCTAGTACACTCTCCCCCGCCCAACACACCCTTTCCCAACCCGCGCCCCCTCCACCACCTCCACCAGCAACATCTCCATCACCCTCACCCCCACCAAACCCACCCACCCCTCTCTGACCCTCCCTTCCCTTCCGTCCGCTCTAACCACAATCCTCGACCTCAAAACCCAGTACGCCCAACATGCCTCCCTCCCCGTCTCTGCGGTCAAAATCCTCCACGCCAAGCGCCCCGCCGCCGACCTCAAGACGCTCAAAGACCTACTGCCTTCGCCGACGCCGCCCGATGCAGAGCTAGGCGTCATGGTGTTGGCCCACGTCCCTTCCGCAGCCGGAGGGGTGGAGAGCAGTCCGACGCCACCGGTTGTGGCACCTAGTGCGTTTGCACCGCCGCCCAAGGATAAGGTGGAGCAGCAGCATTCGGCGCCGTTGAGTGAGGAGGCGAAGGCTGTTGCTGGGGAGGAGGCGGTCGGGAAGCCTGCGGTGAGGGATGAGAGATTCTGGGGGGATTTGAAGGATTTTCTTGTGCAGAGGTTGAGGGATGAGGGGGAGGGGGAGAGGTTGTTGGGAGTGTTTAGGACGGCGGCAGGGGATGCATGAAGGGAGGGGCGATGAGTATGTATGGGCCCAGGAAATGTGAGCTGATGCTATGCGGAATTAGCGAGTCGAGGGTCCTTCGAACATTAATGTGGGACCGTACAAATATATTTAACGCTTCGCTACACGCGGTATACCTGATAGACAGCCAATTCCTGGCGACTATCCCTGTCACTAAAGCACCTTCTTTTGCTCGGCCAATCTCACGGTCCCGTCTCCAAATTTCTCCCTAAGAACTTTCTTTACTTCCTCGCCGATAGGCTTCCCATCGCTCCGTCTCCTCTCGATCTCCGCGGCAATCTCGTCTATCATCTCATCCCATTCCTTACCCGGGTCGTTTGGCAATCCCAGATACGTGGGAAGGCGGTTGCTATCCTCTCTGAACATACCTGGTCTGTCTGCGGTAGCCACGGGTTGCGCCTGGTGCTTCTTCACCTGCTTCGAGAGCCATGCCTTACCAGGTGTCAAAAGGAAGAGACTGGACGCCACAACTCCCACAACTGCATAGAAGTAAAGCCGCATCCACACGACTAGACTATCACCAATATCGAGGAGTACAAAGGGTGCTGTCGTGAAAGAGAAAGCGAGCTGCGTGACCACGTATGAGAAGAAGTCATAGTACCGCTTAGTTGGCAGAGGAGCTTTGCCGTCAGGAGTCATGAAGAAAGGCCGGAGGAGGCGGCGAGAGTCTAGCGCAAGTCAGTAACGTGAGTTAGAAAACGGAAGACGAGAGACCATACTCTTAGCAATGTTCTGGATGAAGCTAGCCAGGATAAATGACATGTAGTAGCCAGGATAGAAGCCGTGCCAGAACGCAGAAGTGACAAATGTCGCCATGGTGGCCCTGAAGCCCGGCTTCTTGCCTCTCGGCGTGACACGGAGGTAGACATAGTTCCTCAACCAGTTGTTTGTGTTCATGTTCCAGTTTCCTAGGTAAGCATGGCTGTTCTGGGCGAATTCGACGCCAAATGGTCGTACGTTCTGCAGGCGAGACCAATCCGCCTTGCCGGTGACGGGGTCGATGCCTTTAAAGCCAATACCGGACAAGATGCATGAGCCCTCAGTCAAGGCCCACACACCATAGTACTTCATGCGTGTCGTCATACCGAGCATGTGGAGTAGCCAAACTCGACGAACGAAGCTGTATCCCTTATAGCTCTCGTCCAGGACGACACTGCTGCTGTAGAGCTTGGAGAACTGTAGGAACGCCAAAATCCATGCCAATCCAATCGCTGCGTTGATGGCGGCAGGAGTACCAGACCGAGGAATACGACGCTTCTTCCTGGTGGCAGGAGCTTTGGACGGATCGGTGCCTGGAGGTAGGTCGAACATGCTCGTCTCAATCCAGCTGCGGTAGTCTGCAAAGTCAAAAGCCGGACCAGCCATGAGCGACGGGAAAAAGAAAACGTAGCCAAGGTAGTCGAGGATGGAAGGTAAGCTCTTCAACGCGCGGACTTTCTGGTAGTCGTCCAAGTATTCAACTTTCTGGGTACCGTCGAAGACATTCCAGCCGAATGCGGTCAACTTCATAACCAGCACCATCTGGGCGCCAGTGATGTCGACCAGGCCAGGATCCGAGACGATCTGACGGTAGATATGGCTAACACTCATGTAGCCCATGAGAAACACGAAGTTGACCCAGGGCATGTAGGGCCCTTGGACGAAGGAAGAGATAGCATAGGTTCCGCCAGCACTAACTAGCAAAACGCCGAGACCACTCCAGAGGTCGAACAGGCCAATCAGGTAAAATATCGAAACACCGACGATGAAAACATTCTTAGCCCAAGGTCTGCTGTCCGGAACCCTCTTGAGTACACCAGCTAAAGGGTATGAAAGTAGGAATTGGAAGATGAGCTTGAGCTCATCGACAGAGGCGCCAGTGAGGCCAGCAGCCCACGCAAAAGGGGCGTTGATGTGAGGAAGCATTGTCGAATCTCAAACAGAAATTGTCATTGTCTCCGTCTCGAGTAAGCGGTAATAGTCTCCCAGTATATCAATGGCCGGGAGTCTGAATATTCGCGGAAGAAATTCCTCGTGAACCGAGGTGCAGCCAAAGACAGACAACGTGGAATTTAAAAGTGTCACGAGCAAATTGCAGGCGGAGGTCGAAGCCGAAGATGACCAGAGCCACCTGACGTCAGGGCAAGGCTGCAACCATCCTCTGCATTACCAGCGATATCTTCAATGCATAAACAGAACGTTCAATTGCTTTGGCAAACATGGGTACAGATTGTCATACATGCAGCTGCATTGAAGAGATTCGTGAACAGCTTCACCGCAAGACAGCCACTTACACAATCTTGTTACACAGCACCACAAGCACCACGGCATTGATACGGCCACACCGTTGAAGCAATATCCTCGATATTTCCACGATTTTCAAGGTCTATGAAATCTGGCTCAGTTCTCCTCCGTTGCGGAACACAAGTGCTCCACAGCTGTTTCCCGCATCTTCGCTCTAGCGCCATTCGTATTGTCATCCTCGGATCTTTGCAGGGCAGGGAACAGCCTGGTTGTCTTATGTCCCGTGCGATGAGCGAGAGCGCATCTCTTCCATTAGCCATGGCTGCGTCTATCGGCCCTTGGCGACCTTGGAGATGATGGTGTCGTACTCAATGTCATCGGGGTCGTTGGCCTGGATATCAGCGGCGAGACCGTTGAGAGCGCGCTTAATGGCTTCCTTGGAGGACGAATACATCATACGAGGGTACTTCTCCTGTCAGCGACTTGAAATGCAACCCTCATGTAGGGTAACTCACCTGAGGCGCATCATCGGGGACCCAGCTGATAAAGGTGATCTTGTTCCTGTGACATCCGGTCAGAACGCTCTTGTTATTCCGATCTTCTGATCGTCTCACCTCTTGCCCTCACCACCAGCGCTGTCGTACTCGAAGTCGTAGACGGCGTAACGGCCACCCATGCCCTCCTCACCACGCTTGTTCTTGCTCTTGGCACTGAGGAGCTTCTCGCGGAACTCCGAGTAGTTATCGTTGGTCGATGAGTCCTCAACGACGATCTCCTTCCAATCGTCCGAGATCTTGAAGATGACCCACTTGGTCGACTTGCCCAGCTTCAGGTCATTGAAAGCTGTGATGCACTCGGGTGCGACCGAGACTCTGCAATTTTGTCAAACGTTGTCCTCTAACGCTAACTTGACGGTCGGTGGTTCGGCATCGGGGAACAAATGGATAGATCGGTATCGTGCGCTTTGGTAGGTGGAAAACAAACATACCCTGATTGAGCCTGTCCCACTTGTGTCAGTTCTCGACTTCAAATAGGAATCGGACCGTATCTTACCATGGTGGGCGACTGATTTGGTGATGCGAAAGGAAAAGCGGAACTTTGATGCTGGCTGTCAATAGCGGTGAGTTTCCACGCTCGAGCCTTTGCAAAGTATCACAGCTGGCAGACTGGATCTTGGTGGCGCAATTGATGTTGTCGCAGCTGGCACGTACCTTTGGAAGCTCAGAAATAGCGGCGCGGATTGTGTCAATGGGTTTTATGCAGCGCGTGTCGAGATAACAGGCAGCAGTCTGAACTCAAGAAACGATGCTGATGAGCTGCGGCTTAGACTCTGTGGATGTGGCTCGTGGGGTTTGGGCCACTCTCGCTTCTAGTTGCCGGGCGCACGGCCGGATTTGGCTTGGTGGGGCATCAGATGACTAAGCTAGCATTTCCAGGTTGCACAGAACAGTAGCGACAGCAACGGAGATATAATTGGGTAGGTAACTTTTCATATTACACTCGCTAAATACTATACAAATCTCGTCCCAGTCTAGTTCCCGCCGCGCTGAAATATGCTCAAGATGGAGAGGAGAGACACCAAGTCGCGACACCAACAAGCCGGACCGTTAGGGGTATACCGATGTGCAGATTGTACATGATCAGGTGGTGATTGGCCACCTTACATCATGCCACCCATACCACCCATGCCGCCCATTCCTCCCATTCCACCCATACCGCCAGCTGGCGGGCCCTTCTCTTCCGGTGCCTCGACAATGGCAACCTCGGTAGTACCCAGCAGCGAAGCAACACCAGACGCGTCCATCAAACCAGTCCTGACGACCTTGAATGGATCCAGGATACCGGCGGCGATCATGTCGACGTACTGTCCAGTGGCGCTGTCGAAGCCCTTGTTGAAATCCTGAGCATATTCATCCGTGAGCTTGCCGACGACAACGCTGCCCTCCGCGCCCGCGTTCTCCACAATAGTCCGAGCGGGCCGAGTGATAGCGTTCTTGACAATGCTAACACCGAGTTGCTGGTCGAAGTTGCTGGCTTTGACGTCGCCAAGAGCGTTGGCAGCGGCCTTGAGAAGAGCGGTACCACCACCGGGCAATATACCCTCCTCGACAGCAGCGCGGGTGGCGTTAAGAGCGTCAACCATGCGGTCCTTCTTCTCGCCGACCTCAACCTCCGATGCACCACCAACCTTGATGACGGCAACACCGCCAGATAGTTTGGCGAGACGCTCCTGCAGCTTCTCCTTCTCGTAGTCCGAGGTGGACGGGTCAGCCATGACACCACGGATCTGCTCGCAGCGTGCAGCCACCGCGTCCTTGCTGCCTTCGCCGTTGAGGATGACAGTGTCCTCCTTGGTGATAGTGATAGATCCAGTAGAGCCAAGGAGGTCAGGGGTGGCCTTCTCAAGTTTGATGTCGAGCTCATCCGTGAAGACGGTACCATTGGTCAACACAGCCAAGTCACCGAGGATAGACTTGCGGTTGTCACCAAAACCGGGCGCCTTGACGGCAGCGACCTGGAGCTGACCACGAAGCTTGTTCAGGATGCAGACGGCCAAAGCCTCGCCGTCGATGTCTTCGGCGATGATGACAAGGGGGCGGCGGAGCTGCTGCGAGGCCTCAAGCGCGGGAATGATGTCCTGGACGGCGGAGATCTTCTTCTCAGAAAGAAGGATGAGGGGCTTCTCGAACTCGACCTTGGCGGTCTTGGTGTCGGTGATGAAGTAAGGTGAGATGTATCCGCGGTCGAACTTCATGCCCTCGGTGACCTCCAGCTCGTCCTCAATAGTCTTGCCCTCCTTGACAGTGATAACACCTTCCTTGCCAACCTTCTCCATTGCGCTAGCCAGGAGCGATCCGATGTGCTTGTCGCCGTTAGCCGAGATAGTAGCAACCTGCGAGATTTCCTCGCTGGTAGTGATGTCCCGCTTGTGTTTGATCAGGTAGTTTACGACGGCTTCAACGGCGGCCTGGGTTCCTCTCCTGAGATCCATAGGATTGCATCCGGCAGCAACATTCTTGACGGTCTCGGAGAAGATGGCACGGGCGAGGACAGTGGCAGTGGTGGTACCATCACCAGCGACCTCGTTGGTCTTTGAGGCGACATCCTGCAGAAGCCTGGCACCAAGGTTCTCGAACTTGTCCTTGAGCTGAATGGCCTTGGCGACAGTCACACCATCTATTCAAGTCAGAAATCGATAAGCTGAGATCTAGTGATGGTAATGGACTTACCCTTTGTAATCTTTGGAGAGCCGTAGCTCGACTCGATCAGAACGTTTCGGCCTTTAGGGCCGAGTGTGGTAGCAACAGCTTTTGCCAGAGTTTCGACACCAGCCAACAATGCTTGACGGCCCTCGACACCGAATTTGAGCTCCTAGAAGGTGTCAGATTGGACTGTTATGATGATGACGACCAGCTTTTTGGTCCCGTACCTTGTGGGCAAACCTTTGTTGCACCAATGAGGCACCTCTTATCCGCGAGGCACCGGATAGAGCCGAAGCTCGGGTCGAAGTGAAAGCGCGCTGCATTATGAAATTTGAGGTTGCGGAAGTCTAGCAGTGGGATGATCCTCGACTCCTCCAAACGATTGATGGGATGAGGATGTTGATGGGAGGTTAAAGATGGAGATGTAGGTTTTTCTCTCGACTGCGATGGCCGGTTGCTAGAGTAAAAATAATTTCACCCGCAGATCTCGAAGCTTCCCCAAATTGCTTGGCGAAGCTCTCCTTCCTCGGCTGGAGATGCCGACGTCGGGACGGAGGATGGGCAAAAACAGCTCCCATGAGTTTACGAAGTAGTTGGTCTGCTATGACCGATCGTTCGGTGGCAACTTATCGTTCTGCGATACCTTGTATGATTCAGAGTACGACAAAAAATAGAGAACTTAACGCCACAAATTTTGCCCTTTTCGGTGCCTACCGGCTTAGTTGGCACTTCTCGTGGGTCTAACCATCGAGTTGCTTCGCAATTCGTCACAATCATGACTTCAGGGCAGAGGTTTGTTTTCACGATTTATTGTGTATTGCTACGAGCCAAAGCTGCGCGGTCCCCCTATAGAGTGTTCTCCGCTAAAACCTCCTGGGATACGTCTTTCCTTCCCTTTGTCTCTCCTCTGCTCCTCCGGTCCCAGCCCGTCCCTTCATGCTCCCACCATGACATACTCAATGCGCATCTTTCAGCAATCAGTCAACTCAAAGTCCGGCGGACCTTTCCCTGCATACGGTGACCGAGACCTACAGCGTCTCAGAGCTTCCAGCAAGGACGGTAAGTCCAATATTGGGATCACCGCTGAAGATGAGGGGCATGCCGTGCTGGTCGACGTCGGTCAGTCTGAGCTGACCGCTGGCGTCAGCATCGTTGTACTCCGTTGCATAGTCGTGGTTCTCAAAGCTGTCGAAGCCGCTCCCGCCTAAAGCTTGGGCGCCAGGAAAGTTGTAATAATCATCGCCACTCTGATGAAAGGAGTCATTTCCGCTAATTCCTGATACTCCGAGGTCGTTAGCCTCATCAATGTTCGTCTTGGAGCTCACGATGCTGTCAGATCCAGTGCTGCTGAAGCTACCGTAGTTGGAGCCAGTGGTAATATCTGCTGATTGTTGTAGCAAGAGGTCGGAGGTGCCGTGTCCGGGGACCTGACCGGAGTCCACTGGCACGCTGCTGTACTGCCATCGGCCTTTGTCGGACCAGTACAAGTAACATTCGCCGTCACCATTGGCATGGGCAAGGGCATTGAACCACTTCTCGGCTGTCTCCGCGAAGGGAACGCCGAGATCTTTTTGCTCTTGAAAGGTGGCGCTTGCTCCGGACCAATCATAATCTCTCGGGATAGGTGGTCCTTGGTATCCATCGATAGAGTAAAAACCCAAGGTGTTGACCGGTTGCCTTCCGAAGGGACCAAGACCAGTCACATCGCGGACGACGAAGGGCTCTTCATGCGCATGGTTGACCGAAGTCTGCTCAACGGAACTGCTGGCGATGAAGTCAGACATCGCATGTGGATCATCGTCTTCGGCAGTCTTGATCGGCGTAAGCGACCAGCTGTCGTTGTCCACGGTACTAGCTCCCACGACTGCATCGTACATGAGATTTCCTCTTGTGGGAATTTCGTCTTCCGGCTTGGTCACAAAGGGATCGTCGGGCCCAGTCTTAGCAGACTCTTGGAGCTCACGGAGCTTCTCAGGGTTCGCCTTGAGTACAACCGGCATAGTGTTTACTTTCTTGTCGTCCTTGTCGGCTGCGAAAGAAAGGGACTTGGGGATCTTCAACTTCGGAGTAAAAGGGAAGGTTGCTGTGTCTGGTTCGATCCTGGCGGTGGCCTCGGCTGATGCAGCTCTGTGTTTCGCCTTCTTGCTTGCTGATCCAAGCTCATCGTCGGGCGGACCATGCTCCCTGCTACCACGCTTTTTGATTCCCGACAAGATGCCACTTGGGGTCCATTCGTCGTCATCACCGCCAACGTTGCTAGTGCTTCCGGCGCGGGCTGCAAGAACACCCTCATCACTATCTTCGTCCTCATCTTTAATTTTTCGTGCTGCGCGACGGAAGCTCCTGCGTGGTCTGGTTGGCGGCGCTCCTGCGTTGCCTTGTTCCGGAGTGGCGTCAGCTGATTTGGCGACCTTGTTCTTGCGGGAATTCTGTGAGGTATGCGAGATGAGTTTGGCACCAGCAGCTGTGGTCTCGTTGGTATCATTGGTATTTGTAGAGCTCTTGGACTTGGTGCGACGTGCCAGAGGTGGCACTTTCTGGTTGTGGGCCTCGCGTGCGCCGCGAACCTTTGTCAGGTGCTGCCTGACTGCTTCCGCAGTGGATCCCTTCTGGACATGCTGAACCGCTTCCTGAAGTGGTAGGTGAATGCCGCGCACGTCAGACTCATAGACGAGCGCCAATAGTAATAGCTGATCAGCCTCGACTGAGTCAAGGTCAGCGGTAGTGTGATGTCGATGTAGCTATGCTTACCATTCCAGCTGATGAGCGAGCGAGGTACATGGTAGCCTGCTCGCTTCTTGCGTGCATTACCCTCGGTCGGCATGATGCTGGTTGTTCTGCGACCGAGCAGTGTGATGAAAGTTGTGGTGAGAGGACAGCCTAGGTAGACATGTAAATGTGAAAGAGATGTGAAAGAGATAAGAAAGGCTGTAGCCTGGCAGAGATAGTTTGTAGCAGATGTAAAGGCGACAGCTGTGAAGTGTGAAGTGCTGATAATGAAGACTGCCGTTCGGTGTGTACAGCGCCAAGTCTTAATCGGCGAGAAGTGTCCCAATAAGCAGGCTCAGTGAAGCAGCGGAGAGCGTGGAACATAGAGGGGACCGAGCGACGGAAGAGAACGACAGTGTAGGAGGCTGCCGAGGTCTCCTGCAGTTAGCCCTTGTAATAGCCCAGCCCTGCTGATAGCCCTGTGCTTCTTCGCTCGATACCACAATACCAGAAAGTGGAGCAAAATTATTCCAGAACGAATCCGGTAACGAATGTCATGGCAATAGTAAACCAGCCGCGAAGTACATCGGAATCTGTCGATGTGAGAGGTGCCGGGCGTGGCGGTGAAAGCGGCAGTTTTCACGAATGCAGACAGGGAGTTGACATGGAGACGTACTGTTTCATTGTGCAGTCTTTCGGGTATGATGTGCCGGTGCTAGATGTTGCTGGCCCCTCTTAGCGTTGGCTGTGGAAGTGGAAGACAATAGGTGAAGAAGTTGTCAGAGCTAATCCTTCAGGAATGATGGTCATGTCGGATTGTCGGGAATCTCTGATTGGTCCGTGGAACGCAAGGGATTGGACGAAGTGTTATTGTCGTCAGTAAAATCTGCATTAGTCGCGCATCATGGCGGCTTTCTGCAGGAAAATTCCGAGTGGCCATTTTGTCATTGTGAGCTCGTGCCCTTTCCAAATCGGCACCATAAAACACTCCGCACCATCACCAGACTCCTGAAACATAGCTATTACCCACCTTTCACAGTACGCTGGTATCCAAAAGCAAGTTGTTGATTGCAAACCGTGGCTACTTTAGTGCCCTTCGTTTTGCCCATCATGCCGTCATCAGCATAGGAACCCAGCCACAATTTTCCTGTTCCGCCAGCAGGCTTGTCAAGATCGTTCGTTGATCTCCGCCTTAATAGTGAGATTGTGGTCCTCATCCTCCGCCTCCTCGTCAATTTCGCGCTTTTCCTGCTTCGCTGCTTTCCCGCCGGACTTTTTGGCACGCTTCTTCACGGAACTTCCATCTGCGTCGCTGTTGGATGTGGCTTCGCGCTTGACACCCTTGGCAGTATCGCTTGCTCTACATATAGTCAGCATGTAGTGTTGATCGTCGTGATCTATAAGACCTACTCCTTGTTCATGGCAATGAGGCGCTCCATGCGACGCCTGATTGCGAGTGGTGTGAGCTTGATGGTGCCATCAGACATTGCGACAGCAACGGCATCATAGTCAATCTTGACAGTGCTGCATTTAAGGATCGTTAGAAATAGACGGCGATCGTTTTTGACTGGGTATGTTTCAGCTTGGCAGTTTTAGTTGTGATCTGCAGGCTCACCATCCCAGGTCATCTTGCTTGCCATGGTGGGCTATTCAGCGATCGCAGATACTTGTGACGGAATGGTGTCTTGACTTTCTCCGGCCGCTTGAAGACTGGGTTGCAGAGTAGGCCTTGGCCTATGGAAATCGTGGAAGTGCACGCGATTGCACAGCGTCAGGGACCGTGGGAGGACGGAGATAAATAGCGTAGCGCAACGGGGGAGCGCGGCTAGAGTTAGGCGCAAGAAGACTGTCAGGGGATGGACATGCTGCTGCCTAAGCGATGGGAGAAGTGGAATGCGAAATGATCAAAGTCAATAGATACGCATTGTCATGTCACAAACGACTCACCCTTGTAGCAATCGAAGACGCGTATCACAAGCAGATGGGGGCGAGGTACTACTTACGTATTTCGGATCACATTGCCAACTCAGTGATGTTCACACATTGCGGAGAGGTGGAGGTGAAGTGAAGTGAAGTCGCTCAACAAGCTTGGCGTCGCTACACAGGGTCCACCCCGGGTAGGTTCATCTCTAGGTGATCTTGAGGAGAGCGTATACAGAAGCTCCTGAGTCGTACGGGATCTGACTGATACACCGCCAGAGAGCACCATTTTTTATGATCTTCAATACCTTTTCTGTTCTAACAAATATTGCTAATCGTAGCGACGTCACGTGATCAAAGCAGATCCTCAATTGTCTTGCCAAGGTCTCCGATACTTGTCCAGCTGGTCCCGAAGGGCCAGAAAAGTGAATCGTACAAACGAACGAATTGATACAGATGCTAGCCTTGGAAGCTTGACGTCACAAACTTGAAGGCAGTCTGAGCGAGGTTGTACTGATTTGCCACTGACAGAGAAGCCCACAACTATGCTTCATATGCTCACAAAGATACAAATAGGCCTTTGCTTTCGCTGTAATCACTCGCCCTATTCTCCCACGACTGCCTTGCCATGCCTCGCCATGCCTCGCCATGCAGACACCAAGCAAGTTTGCTTCTCCGTACCTTATGCGTCTCCGTCCGACAACGCCGCTCTCAATGCCAATGATAAACAATGCTTAATGGTCGACATCTTCCCAGGAGCGGCCCTGGACGTTGGCAAGCTCGTCCATGGTCATGATAGCACCATTTGTAACTGTTTCCGAAGTCAGTGATGCAATTCACATGCTAGGTGCAACGTCAACGACTCACAATATCCCGCATGAATCTTTGCGTCAATCTCGACCCTGCTGTCCGGGGGGATGAGCTCGTCGGGGATCTCCACACGTTCATGGATGGGAATGCCCTGCTCGACGATGGCGTCATGCTTCATGCTGTTTCGAGTTGATCAGCCACCGTCAACGATACAAATCGGATCCCTAAACTCACTTGCTCATGCTCAGCATTCGGTCAATCTTTGTGATACCCAGCCAGTGCAGAATGTCTGGCATCAGCTGCTGGTGCCTGGAATCCTTAACACCAGCGATGTTCTCAGTCCTCATGAAGTATTCGCTGGCTTTGTCGCTGCCGCGCTTGCGCGCATTGTACACGAGATACTTGGTCACTTCACCAAGAGCGCGACCTTCCTTGCGGAAGTAGATGACTACTCCGCTACCACCCTGCTGGGCTTGCTTGACCGCTTCCTCGATGCCAAAAATCAGGTATGGGCGACATGTGCAGATATCGGAGCCGAAAACATCCGATCCATTGCACTCGTCGTGAATACGCAGCGACAGCTTCTTGTTCGGGTTCGACATGTTTTCCGGTTCGCCGAAAATGTATACTGTAAGTCCGCCAATCGGTGGTAAGAACAACTTTATGTCATTTCTTGTAATGAGCTCGGGAAAGCTGCCACCCGTCTGCTCGAAAAGGCTGCGGCGTAGTGTACCTTCGTCGATGCCGAACCTCTCTGCAACTCCCGGTAGGTACCATACAGGCTCTACCGCGACCTTGGTGACGGCCAGCTCACCGTCTGCGAGACAGACCTTGCCATCTGGTACTAAACGCCCTTTACGGACCGCGTCCTCGATTTCCGGAACTTTCATGTGAGCACGAGTGATGGCGATGGTGGGTTTGATATCGACACCGTCTTTGGTGATGTACTCGGAGAACAACCAAGGCGAGAGATGTCCCCAGGGGTCCATAGCGACAATCTTCTTCTTGTCACCCCAAGAAGGAAATGGACCAATAGTGGCGGCGGGCTCGGTGTTTGTGAAGTCCGGCCTGTGGTCAACATCGGCTTTCGCAGCTGCTACACCCAGTGCGTGGTAAATACTATACGAACCCCCATGAGCACCAATGGCGTTGCGCTTGCGGATCGTCGAAGGATGCCGTGAAACTACCACAGGACCGCGTGCGTTGGCATTGGGTGCTCCCCAGGACATAGGCAGCGGGTCCACTCCAGCTTGACCGGGGTACGAGGTCAGGATAATCTTGGACGTCGTTAATGAAGATCGACGTCCGGTCTCCGGCGGTGGTGAAACTGGAGGAGAGCCAGATTGCCCAATACCTGCAGCTGCGCCAGCAGCTTGGATGGTGTCTTTAACTTGATCTATCACAGACTTTGACTCCGCTGACGTGCCGTTAGTAGCTGACTTGTCCACAGCCACATTTGCTGTGCCGCCTTGAGCCTGCTTCACGCCTGCCAGGACATTGACTCTTCCATTGATCGCATCGACGGTGGCGGCGAGTTGGGCGTTTTCCTGCTGAAGTGACTTCAGGTTGGCCAGGATCTCCTGAAGTATACCAGCGTCTGTAGCCATGGTGAGGATACCTGCAATTGCAAAGGATCAGGGTCCGAATCTAGGGGAGGTTGGGTCTTTATGCAGGTCCAAATGAAAGTACAAGCTACTCGGGAGCAGAGAGATGAAGTGGCTGCGGGGCGCTATCACCTGAAGGTCACGCAGTCAGCACGGTCCCCATCGTTGAAGTGTCTCGTGAACTGTTGTCAACGGCGAGCTCCGCGGCTAGCGATTGGTCGTCGCAGGCTTCAATGATAAACGACGCCCGATAAGCCGCAAGGGACCGAAGGTCTAACAGTGGGGTGGGGGAAACCGCCCAATCTGGGGTGGGGCGCCTGAACCGGGGAGAACCGAAGACCAAAGCGCCGCTTGACCATGGTTGAACTCAATTGACAGATATGACTTCTCAATCTTCCACTTATCGCTATGTCGCCCCTGATAGCCTTGTAACTTTTTATAAGATAGCACAATAACGTCTAACGCAAGAGAAGCACCCGTCGTATTGTTCACAAAGGACGTGGTTGACGGTAGAATTTGGTACTCGCGACTGCGAGGACAGAGCTTCCCAGCATCGCCATGGACAGTCTACCAGGGTAAGTTTATGTGAGACAGATCCTCCCTATGAAATCTGGCATGAAGCATCGTCCTTTCTACCATCTTGTGTGTATCATATGATGAGCGAGGCGGCTAACAATGAACAAAGGATAAACCAATCATGACCGCAAATATCAGACCTGTGACATTAAGATCGACCATGATGTCCTCTTCTGCGGCGCATCTGGTAATCTGCAAGTATTTGCAGAGCTATCAGTAGGTGAATAGCGATCGGTCCTGGTAGACCACTTGTGTCACATGCTTCCTGTGCTGCTACTCTTCACGTCGTTCACAGGCCTCGACCCCTTCACATGTACTGCTGCCTTATGAAAGCTTCTCTCTACATGCCTCTTCACCTTCCAATGACTACTTCAATTCACGTTTAGTCTCACAGCTGTTGACGCTAGTTTTGCCGTCAGGCAAACAATCTTTGGACGCCGAACCAAACATCAGCCAGCCATCTTCATCGCTGCTAGCAATCTTGTTTTCAGCTGCTACCACGCAACAAAGGGTCTGCTTCTGATATTGCGAACTATGGCTCCCAGGGACCCTGCTACCGCTGAAGACCAGGTGAAGTTCCTTTGCGTTGTCATCAAACATATGGGCAGCAAGGTGGCTTACACTCTTATCAACTTACTATCCGAGCTGTCACTGACACTCATAGGCCGACTTCGCCGAGGTTGCCAAAGAGCTGAATATCGTCACGGGAGCTGCAGCGCAAGTCTTCTACGACGACTTCTCCTGAAGTCCTCTAATAATCGGACAGGTACAAACGCTTTCAACGCATCTTCAAAGCCAACAACGTCACTTTACCCAGACGGAACTCGCCACTGAAAGCAGAACCCAAGGATGACGACGAGGTTACTAGCTTGGCTAGTCCTAGCAGTGGTCGTACTGCCGGCGGTGTTGCAAAGCCGGAAGCAAAGAAACGCAAAACAGGCCCAGCGGCAGGAGGAAAGGCCAGAGCGGCCAAGAAGGTCAAGAAGGAAGTCAAGCAGGAAGAGGAGCCGGATGAGAGCCTAGACTCTGATGACAGCTCCGTGGATGGCGTCACTATCCATCCCGAGTCCGATGGAGGTGTCAAGCTTGAGCCTGACGCTGGACACGGTGCTGGGAGTGGTTACTTTGAAAACTGATGATGAACATAGGGCTGTCTCTGGCGAAAAGGATAGGAAGGGAGAACTTGTGAAGTCATAAACACCTAGGTGGAAGGAATCAAGGCGCGGAACATTTGGTGACCCCTCATATTATACCCAAACCAGAATCAATGGCCCTTTACCAAAATTGCATTTATTGTTCAGTACGCGCTTAGCGACGTTCGATTGTAGTCGGCTATTACTTTTTGCTAGACTTGGCATCTTTTTGTTTCGTCTTCACGCCTGGAGGCTTTTTCGCCTTTGGGTTTATTCCTTTCCGCTTGAGCTGCTTGTCCCTCGCCTTCTCGATGTACGATTGATCCTCCTTGTCATCGAAGCCGCCAAAGTCGTCCTCCTCCTTCGACGCATCGTTGGTCGCGATCGGTGTCTTGTCTACCACAGTACTCTCGCTCGCGCCATTACTATTGTTGTTGCTCTGCTTTGATTGGCCTTGGGCCTTGACAGAGTTGAGCGGCGTAGGACCTGTCTTCTTGAACTTGGCAACGAAGAAGCCGTCGACATTGTAGGCATGAGGATAGTACCGTCGGGTTTGCTTCATACTCGGATGGAATTTCTTGCCCATGTAGCTGGTGAAACCTTCCTTTCCGAACACAAGTCCAGTCTCGACCAACTTCACGTTTGGTCTCGTGTTGAGCACGTACTGGACAACCTGCTCATTCTCCTCCACAGTGACACTGCATGTGGAATACACAATGTATCCTCCACTCTTGCTTGCGTGATCAACAGAATCCACCGCGGCCAGCAAGAGCTGTTTCTGCAAGTGGGGAAGTCTGAGGAAATCCGCCTCAGTCTTGTTCGTCTTCACACTTGCGTCCTTCGCGATGACACCGGTACCTGAGCAAGGAGCATCCAGTAAGATTCTGTCGAAGCCGCCCATGACTCTCGGGTACTCCAGCGCAGAGTAGTTGGTGACGATAGTATTTTTCACACCCAACCGATGGATGTTACCGATCAAAGCCTTCGCTCTGTCTTTGTTGCTATCGTTTGCGAAGATGCAGCCAGTGTTCTTCATCAGGGCGGCCATGTGTGTTGTTTTACCACCAGGAGCAGCAGCCATATCCAGACATCGCTCGCCCTCCTGCGGTGCAAGAGCCATGACGGGTAGGAAGGAGCTTGCTGCTTGGAGGATATAGTGCCCTGCCAAGTATTCAGGTGTCGCACCGAGCGGGACTTGCGACTCGAAGACTTGCAAACCAACTTTACTCCACTTTCCGACGGGTTCGAGAGTGACACCACGATTGATAAGGGAGTGAGCCAGCTCTCGGCGATGCGTCCTCAAAGTGTTAGTCCTGATGACCAGTGGCCTTGGCGTCTCGTTGGCGTCGAAGAAAGCCAGCGCTTCTTGTGGCGGGAACAAATGCCAGAGCTTGTCGGCCAAAAATCGCGAATAGCCATAGTAGGTACAGATGTCATCCAACAGCTGATTGATGTAGTCAGCCCGACTCTTTCCGTCTTCCGCAAGCGAGCTGAATGATGTGAGGACGCGTGTAGTCTCTGTGATCCTATTCCGAACCATTTGAAGGTCAGGGGCGATGAGGCTCTGATTAGGATCCTTCGAGATATCTGCTGCGATGTTGGTCTGTAAAGCAGCATCTTCCAGTTCTGCTTGCGCATCCTCCTCTTGTTGGGCCGCCTCAGCATCCAGCCGTCCAGAAAGACCTTCTATGTTGGCAGCGTTCAGCATCTCCTCCGCGTCAGAAGCATCCTCATCCTCCGACCACATGGCTTTCTGAACATCTGGATCGTCCGAGTCAATGAACTCGTCATCTTCGAGCACCTCATCATCCGACGAAGCCAGAAAATCGAGCCCTCCAACACCGTCGCTGACCTCCCCATCATCTGAGCCATTTACATCCTCGAGTGCGGAGAGATCATCCTCGTCATCCTCAACTGCTGGCTGTGGGATAGTCTTTGCCTTCTTGCCAGTGGTCTTCTTGGTGACAGATTTTTCGGAGAAGGTCCCACTTGTTTTCCTTTGGCCTGCCGAATTCTTTGCCTTGCCGTTCACATTTTTTGCTGCAGGGACTACAGCACTCTTCCCGCCAGTCTTCTGTTTCTTGGATTTGATATCTTCCTCGCTTTGTCCAATCTTCCTCTTTTTCACGAAAATTGATTCGTCAAGAGGCTCAGGAATACCCTGCTTCTGCATGCGACGACTTGGAGCCATGGTGTATTCGGGTTGAACGTAGATTCAAGAATTCCACTGACTTCGGTCAAAAACCGATCAGAAAGTCCGCCGCGGTCGGAAAATGATGCTGCTCAACTTTTTTTGCGGAGACCAAATTTCACTTCCTTTTCGGGAAAGCTTCCTGAAAATCTTGGCGCAGCGGCAGCACCCGGCGCTAATCGCACAAGCGAGCACCACCTTTGAAATTTGAACCTCGTCTGGAATTTCTTCCATCATTGTCGTCGTACACCCAGTCTACTAACACAGCAATGGCACCAAAACAGAGCTCAAAGGGCGGCAAGCGTACGTTCATCGACTGATCCTGGTCTGTCAACATGCTGTGTAGCATGCGCTGGCTTTCCTGTCATAATTCTTTGACCGAGCAAATCACTGACCTCGTCCAGCCTCCAAGGGTAACGCAGAGGCGCAGAATGCTGCGAAGGCAACCCTCCGCGGAGTACGTTCCATTCCTCCTTGAGGCGTGTCAGCCCGCATTCACAAGAATCGCAACGCTGACGGCCTGTTTACAGGTCAACTCGCACAAGGTCCGCAAGGTCAGACTCTCGACGACCTTCCACCGCCCCAAGACTCTTCAGCTGTCCCGCGCTCCTAAGTTCCCCCGCAAGTCAGTCACAAAGGAGACCACCGTCGACCAGCACAAGATCCTCCTCCACCCTCTTAACACTGAGAGCGCCATGAAGAAGATCGAGGAGCACAATACCTTGGTCTTCATCGTCAACACCAAGTCGAACAAAAGGCAGATCAAGGATGCTCTGAAGAAGCAGTACGATGTTGACACCGTCAAGATCAACACCCTCATCAGGTACGGCTCATGCCAGCCATATGAAATATTGCAGAATCCTGACAGTCTACAGGCCCGACGGCACCAAGAAGGCTTTCGCCAGGCTGACCCCCGATGTCGACGCTCTCGACATCGCGGCCACCAAGCTCGCCATCGTCTAAAAAGCATCAATTGAATCGGAGTTGGGATGGATTGGAGCGTAGAGTAGAGCACTCGAAACGCGAAAATGTTTTCCACGCCAAAACCCAGATATTTTACATCTTGTGCACTTTTGATATCCAAATGCAATGACATGATCTACAATTCAGCCTCGCTTCGCTACAAAAAAGTTTCATGTCTTCGAAACTACCCAAGTGTCGAGAACATCTGATCCCGCTGATTCGCATCCCCACCAGTACTATAACATAATCTCACCATCTCCCGAGCGTCTACCTTGCTGACCCGTCCTGCCTTGCACTCGGCAAGGATGCTCTCGCCCGTGCGATCCCAGCACTCCCAGTACCGTGCTGCTAGCGCCAAATCAGCGCCTTCATCGATCTCTTTGAGACCTTGCTGTAACACGAGGATGTTCAGCGCCATGCGTCTTGCGCCATGCTCGTCCATGGCCGTGACGCGGCCCGCAAGTGACACGAGCGCCACATCGACTAGCTCCGGCAGGTGGGCGACACAGGCGCGACGATTAGCCTGGGGCAGGTGTGATGCGAGCTCTGCGTCGAAGGCAATGGTTGTAGCGTTGAGAGATAGGATGGAAGAATCGGGCTCATTGAAGGGCTGGTTGAGCTGGTAGGTGGTGGAAAGCGCGCGGTTGATGCCTGTAAGGGTCTGGAGACGGAGTTCGAGGTGTAAAGTGCGGAGGATGAGCGCGGAGAGGTTAGCTATTGACGAAGTAAGGCTGTCGAATTCTTGAGCTGTCTCGGCGCTCAGGGGTAGGTAGGGGTCGCCTGTCGAGGCATCGTCCCATGTGCGAGCTTGGTGTGCGGCGAGAGAGGTGGTGGTATTATTTGAGGCTTTGGGGTCGATATGGCGAAGGGCTTGGAGGCGGGCTACAAACCATGTGCTGGATGTGAAGAGGACGGAGAGCTGTCTAATAGATCGGGTTGAGGAAAGTAGATCATCGTCGGCAAAGTTGGTGGATTTGATGAGGTTAATGAGCGCCATGGTCTCCTGGGACCAGAGATCTGGGGTTGCGGATGCCGGAGTGTTGATGAGCGTCTTAATCACCGAGAGCATATCGCCGCCCTCGGCTAGTGATGCCGACTTAAATCTGCTCTTAGAGACCGTCGGATCCGTTTGCGTTTTTGTGACGATTGATCGATATATCTCGTTCAATCTGTTGTAATGAGCGCGAATTTGACCGAGTATCAGTTCAGAGAAAGATTGGTTCGGTGGTAGAGATGTCAACATCCGACAGAACGAGTTGATCAATTGGTACACCTCTATCGTGCTCTTGAACACTGGTTTGGTCGCTTGTGTTTGCCATTTCGGGTCTTCTTGAAACGCATCGGATTGACCATAAGCCGCATCGCATGCTTCAGTCAGCGTCTCCTCCATTTGCGGCTCGAAGACGTTCACAAGAAAATCATCCAGGAATGAAGTCAATGTGCTGACGACCACATCCGAGTTATTCGGGACGATCTCTCTTAATCTAGTCAAGAACGACAGCGACGGAGGTAGCAAGATGCCCATATTGAACACACTAGGTTCGACAAGGAGCTTGTGGCCGGTTCCCGAGCGGTCTATGGTCTTGTTGCTGTCATCCAGTCGATCGCCAGATGATAAGCCTTGAGTGACGAGCCCTGGCACTGACGCTTTGAGAATCTGGTCAAGGTCGTCTCGCTCAGTCGCAATGCTCGGAGAGGTCTTGTCTGTGTCGGAGAGTTTGAAAAGTCGCTGCGCATAATCAGTCATGGATGTCAAGAATTTTCGAACATCATTTCCAAGATACCTTTGCCTTATCTCTAGCATGAGGGCGGAACATGTTGACCTGCACATCCTCGTTGAGCCGGCTTCGACTGTTCAGATCACCGCTGCTTGATAAGTGATCATGAAGCAGTGATCTGATTTCACTTTGATATAGCTTCCACAGCCCATTAAACGATCGCAAGAGTGAGGCATCGCGTTCCCCGTGCCTCCTTGAAATGCCACTGATAACGTCGTGAACGACGCGGTGCCCCTCTGCGATTGCTTCGAATCGCGCATAAAGAAGAGATAGCATGTCTTCGACAATCTCCTTGCGCAAGTCATCATCCTGCCATACAGTTGCGAGATTGCGACGCTTCCCTCCGGTCGATCGCATATTGTTTGGGTGGCGTTGTTCGACTTCAACGTAGCATTTCTCCACCACTCTGAAAAGCTCGACAGGCATGCGCTGTTCTATAGCGTCGACGGCTACATCTAGGCGTGACATGCGGCTCAGCGCTTCCAGCAGCAAGAAGATATATGAGAAGGAGTCGGCCTCAGGATTTCGTCCAGAATCCTCTTTCAGTGGATGTGCTAGATTGAGAGAGTTCAAGAATTGATACAACTGCCTCCTCTCTGTTCCAATCATGGTATTCTCGGAGGTACCTTGTCGAGCGGCATATTTGCTCCAGCGTTGCTCGCAATATGGACTCTTAAGATAGAGGTGACTGTGTAATTCTTCGATCAAAATGTCCGTAATGGAGTGTTCTTGATTGCTCAAGTAGACTTGAAGGTCACTGAGAGCTCCGATCTCCTCCATCTCGGGTTTACGTATCAGCTTGAGGGCTTCTTGGAGTGTGTCGACGGCTCCTAAGAAGCGCTTGTCCGAGATTTGTGCCTCAATTTTCTCGGGCATGGCGCGGAGCTCCTCAATGTGGTTCAGGACCTGGAGCATCTGATCGTAATTTTGACTCGACGTTGCGAATGCCTTGAGCTCTGGCCGACTGATGCTCAGATTGCTCTTGGCCTCGACAAGAGAGGATTTGAGTTCTCGGACACGCTGTTGTGATAATTGAAGACTCGCTTGAATTTGATGAAATGTACCAATCGAGCTGTTGAAGCCTTGGTGGTGTTCATTGACGATAGCTTTGAGCGCACTTTGAAGTTGTTGGTGTATCCGTTGGAAGCCGTCGGACTGGTCTGCGAGTCCCAAGGAGCTTTGATCCATAAGTTGAAGGGCGACCTTTATGGGAACGCATGAGTTGGACGACATAAAGGACCACTGCTGCTCGATATATCGGAGAATATCTGCGGTAAGGTCAGTACAACTCGCAGCCCATCCATTCGGTATTTCGGACCTTCGACATTCCTGATGCTTTCGCTGGCATTACCGCCAGGCCGACTCCTGCTACGACTGGTGTCCCATCGCTGATCGCCACTCCTGCGATTGGCCTGTCGTCGTTCTAGATAGCTAGGCCCAGTGACACGAGAGGTAGCCTCTGATCCCATTCCGCCGTATCCGCCAGGCCCACGCGAAGTGCTTCTGGCATCTGCGCTAGTATCTCTGCTGCTAGCATCGTAATCATAGCGTTTGCCATAGTCGTTGCCGTATCCATTGGAGTAGCCTCCATTCTCGCGCATCCACGACATTGTTTGTCCGTGCTCTTGCTCATACACTCAGGACTGCCTGTTACCTCCACCGCGTCATGTCGTGATTGTTACAAATCCCGAAGAGTTCGAGTCTTCCAGTCCGCGGCCGCAAGTCATACAATTTTTCCTGCGCGATTTAAATACTTCTGTCGAGTTGGAGTGTTGTTCATTGTAGAGGTGCTCCGAGCGGTCGGCGAAGCTGCCAGGCGCGGAAGCTTCCGCGGCCACTTCATCCACGCGCGTTGTGCTTCACGGAGCTTCTCAAATTTATCAGACATCACCCTACGCTATATCACCTTTGGCCGCTCATTCCCAATTTCCACCAAAGCAGCTCATCGGCTTTGGTAGTCGGCACTCAAGTGGTTTGCATACCAGGACCTCACTGACGATCGGCTCCATGATCTCTTCTCGGTGAAGCCGCACGCTCACAGGACCAACTTCAGCCAAACATTTTGTTCGCGGTCTCACGGGCCATCACAAGCGCCCATCATGGCGGCGATCGCGAAAGCGCACACAAATGGCGTCAATGGTCATTCAGGCTCCTTGGAGCCTGGAAGCGAGTTTGCGCGCTTCGCAGACATTCCTCCAGCGATGGATATTCCAGTCTCTAGTGGAGATGCGGAAGAAGCTGTCGAGGTCGACTTGGAAGATCTGATGGACGATCCTACGGAGCTGTGCACGCTACTTGAAAACGAGAACGTCGCCAAAACATACTGGTTGACGATTGCCCTGGCATACGCCAAGCAACAAAAGCTGGACCTGGCGATCGATATTCTCAACAGAGGTATGGGAAATCTTTCAAGCGCGCGTTCGGAAGACAAGTTGTCGCTTTTGTCATGCCTTTGCTGGATGGTACTCTGGCAGTGCCGTGATGCGCCACGCCTGAAGCCCCGTAAGTCATAAAGTCGCACCCAAATGCGCTCGGCAACATTCTAATCCACATATAGACGATCGCGATGATGCCGAGATCAAACTCAAAGACCACTTTGTGCAAGCAGCAACCTCTACACTAAATGATGCGTCACGAATCAATCCCACTTATCCTCCACTCTTTCTCGCCAGGGGCGTACTCTATCTGCTGAGAGCAGCACTGCTACAGACGCGGGCTGGGGTTGGAGCAAGAGCAAATGCCGAGCGGATGGATATGCTGCATCAAGCTGCGAAGTGCTTTGAAGATGCTCTTCGGTCATCTGGTCAGAAGAACATCATGGCTGTGATGGGTAAGGCGCGGACACTTTTCTCGCTGGGAAAGTATGTCGAATCTTACACCGCCTACCAAACGGCATTGGAACAAGCGCCAGACCTCCACGATCCAGACCCTCGTGTCGGTATTGGATGTTGTCTCTGGCAGTTGGGCCACAAAGAAGATGCCCGTACGGCATGGCAAAGGGCGCTTGAAGTCAACAAAAAGTCAAAAGTAGCCAACGTTCTCCTCGGACTCTATCACCTGGACTGTAGTTCCCAGTTTCATCCATCAGACCCGGAATTCACCGAGCATTATGGGAAAGCCATGAAGCAATACAGTCAAAGCGCATGGAGAATCGACCCCAGATTTCCCCTCATGTGTGCCACCTTCGGGAATTACTTTCTAATTAGCAAAAAGTGGGAGACGGTGGAGAAGCTTGCTCGCCAAGCAATCGATTATACTGATGTCAATGCTGTTGCAAGTGATGGCTGGTATCTACTCGCTCGCAAAGCACATCAAGAACAGAACATTGCTGAGGCAACGGACTACTACAATCGTGCCGATCAGGCCAGAGGTGGAGACGAAAAGGGTTACTTGCCCGCCAAATTTGGCGCTGCACAACTCAAAGTTGCCAGCAATGACCTTGCCGGCGCCAAGTTTCGACTCGAGAAGATCGTTCAACAATCCAAAAATGTCGAAGCTATGACTCTCCTGGGTATTCTCTATGCTGAAGAGTACTATAACGAGCAGCAGGCTGCAGTGAAGGAGGACAAGTCGGCAGAAATGAAAAAAGCGATCGGCCTCCTGGAGCAAGTGCGGGTACAATGGAAAGACCCTAAACGCAGGCTTCAGCCGGACGCCAATGTGCTTCTCAATCTTGCAAGACTTTACGAACGCGAACATCCCGAGAGAAGTTTACAATGCCTTCAGCAGGTTGAGCAGATTGAACTCGATCAGATCCCCGACGAGGACCGCCCAGATGATGTCGAAGACCAAGCAGCAGCTGACGCACTCCTTCGAGAGTCTCTTCCACCTCAGCTTATCAACAACATTGCCTCATTTCATTTCCAAGGTGAACGTCATCAGCTTGCGAGGGAGATGTTCCAGAGTGCACTGAATGGATGTATCAAAGTCAGCGACCAGGACGATATGGTTGATACGGATGGCTTGGTGACCACTATCAGCTTCAACCTAGCCCGCACATACGAGGCTGAAGGTATGTTAGCAGAGGCAAGGAAAGTCTACGAGGGGCTTTTGGAGCGACACCCATCATATATTGATGCTCGGATACGACTAGCCTATATTCTCTTGCGGCAAGAACCTGCGGAAGCTGGACCGAAAGCAGTCAAGGAGCTTCTGGAGTCAGACTCATCCAATCTGGATGTTCGAGCTTTATATGGGTGGTATCTTCACAAGAGCAAGAAACGAACGATCAATGTCGCTGAAGACCAAGAGCAAAGGCACTACAAGCATACCCTACAACAGTTTGACAAGCACGATAAGTATGCTTTGACTGGCATGGGGAACATATTTCTGCAATCTGCTCGAGAGATGCGACGGGATACAGACCAAGACAAGGAGAAGCGATCGAAACAGTATCAGCGCGCAGTCGAGTTTTTCGACAAGGCATTACAGCTGGATCCCCAGAATGCATTTGCTGCTCAAGGTCTCGGCGTTGCCATTGTCGAAGAACGAAAGGACTTCAGCACCGGTATCCAAATTTTCACTAAGGTCAAGGAAAGCATAAAGGATGCAAGCGTATTCATGAACTTGGGCCATGTGTTCTGTGAGGTCAAGCAATACGCTAGAGCCATCGAAAGTGTATGTCATGACAATCCTCATCTGTACCGAATTTCGCTAACGGGATCGATTACCAGTACGAAATCGCTTTGTCGAGGGATCGAGCCGATGATCCACAGATGCTTTCATGTCTTGGACGGGTATGGTATCTGCGAGGAAAGCAAGAAAAGAGCATTCAAGGTTTGAGGACTGCGCTCGAGTATGCTAAAAGCGCATTTGATGCGGCTCCTGAACAAATTCACATGCGCTTCAACGTTGCATTCCTACAGACACAGATCTCATCCACTATCTACGGGCTGCCAGAGAACACAAGGACGGTGGCGGACATTGAAGTGGCTATGGCAGGTCTCGAAGAAGCCATAGAAGCACTACCTGAAATTGCTAAAGCTCCAAATCCGCCATTCCCACGACACGACATCGAGCAGAGAGCAAACATGGCGCGCAACACATTGCGGAGGCAGCTCGAGCGTGCTTTACAAAGTCAAAGGGATTACGAGAACAAGAATGCTGCCAAATTGGAAGAAGCACGCAAGGCGCGGGACGCAGAGAAGCAGAAGAGAGAGGATGAGAAGAAACTGTTGGCACAACAGGAAGAAGAGCGCAAGCAAAAGCTGAGGGAGGAGCGTGAAAGAATGGCGGAAGAAGACCGACAGGTTACTGCGCAGAAGATCGAAGCAGAAAGGATACGTGCAGATGCTGAACTGACGACCGACGAGGAGACTGGAGAACGAAGGAAACGGGAGAAAAAGAGGTCATCAAAGCGCAAGAAGAAGGGAGACGACAGCGAGATCGAGACCGGAGAGTCTGAGCTAGAAGAGGCAGAGAGAAAGATCCGCAGCCAAAGAAGTAGCGGCACTCCAGCATCTGGTGACGAAGCTGCTGCCGAGAGGCCAAAGAAAAAGAAAAGGAGAAAGCTCGAACGCAAGCAGAAGCCTTCTGCTTCTTCTTCCAAATTCAAGAGTGCTGAGCGAATCGTTGACAGCGATAGCGAGGTCGAAGCTGTCGCATCCGAGAATGGCAACGTGGGTCAAGGCGGGAAATCGAACGGAACTGGATCTGATGCCGGAGCGGACTCTGATGCAGACGTCGAGATGGGAGACGGGGACGAAGAGCCTGAGCAGCCTTCTCAGCGGCGCAGGAACAAGCCCTCTCGTGTGCTGGACGAGGATGACGAGGACGAGGAGTGATGGATCTCGCAAGCGAGGATACCAGCACACGCCCCTATCTGGGAATGAATCCGATATCGAGCACCATTAGGCACTTTAGGTTGGCTTGCTCTGACTGGGAGCTCAACAAATATCACGACATAAGGATCATAATTAAAATCGACCTTGACTCTGTTTGGCCTTATGGAATGCTTTTCGCGGGTACCTTGCTTTCCAAAATGGGGAACACGTCCCCACGTCCCAAGAAGCATTTCCCCAGCACCGGATTTAAAGTTACACAGCGTGCTTTTCAAGCAGCTAGCCAATGACATTTATTCATCGCCTCAAAAAAAGCATCAAGCTACACACACGCCGACATCGCTCTGCATACGGCTGCATAAATCTGCTCAAGCTGCATTCGCCGTCCTACCAAGACAAATGATACCCAACAATATCAGTAGTACCACCGTTGAACGAGCTTCTTCTCCATAATAGCTTGACTATTCCCGGCTGGCAGCGCAGTCCCACTCTTCCCAAACTTAATCACTGAATGTTGGTGCAGCCTCCAATCTATCAGCTCTAGTCGATGTCATACAATTGTGTAATTACTAAACCTTTACCGGCCACCTACTTCAGAAACAGGTATAGTATGTCAATTGACTTGAGGTAAGTCTATTCCGACTGTCCACATTGGTTCTGCACTGCTGTGATCCTAAGAGAGGCGGATATGATCAAAAAGTTCCACATGCCCCGCTTCTGGATCTCTTCTTTTATCTATCCCTGATTTTGTAATTTGTTTGCTTGGAGGTGAGTGCTTTACCATGAGGCGGATCTCAATCGTGGCTTTTGTAGGCCTCCATGCCTTGAAGGCCTTGGCTGCCCCTCAAACAGATGCAGTGACCAGCAGTCCCAGCTCTCCAGCTTCAGTGACTCCAGCCAGCGGCCCGACAAACGAATCTACCATAAGAGACAGCACGTCACAAAGCGACTATGTCTACACTACTGTGATTACGTCGCGAGTGGTGGCGACCCGAACTTACACGCTCTCCAGCAGCCCTAACGCCACTTCCCATACTGGACCTAGGACCGGGACAAGGACAAGATCATATGCAAGCGGACAGGTATACACGACCGTCATTGTCACAACCGAGACAAAGGTCGTGCATGGCAAACCTCCATCCACAGCTTCGACGAACGACACTGGCTTCACGACTTCAACATTGTCATCCTCACCAGGAGCCGGTCTTACCACTTCACCGGCTCAAGAGTCGCCTACTGGACAAAAACTTTCCGGCAGTGTGATTGGAGCGTCCCCTACAGCCTCTCACACCGATTCCTCGACGGTCAATGCCTTCTCCAGCTATGTCTCGTTGTCGTCGGAGCCAGGCCCGCAGGATTCCACAGTACAAGGTACTAATAGCCCGAGTGCGACTTCTCAGCGGAGCTCTGTTTCGAGCATGCGATCGACAAATTCCGCCACCGGACCAGATGTGAGCAGTCCTGGTAATGCTGGTACATCGATCGTTCTCGGTCAAAGTCGGACAAGCGCGCAGCAGCCCAACACCGCGACTGAAACAGGTGTGGGCAGTGCCAGTCTCGCGTCCACATCATCTCTCGGACAGAGCGTTACAGGCGTACAGTCGATCACTTCCACAACAGAAACAAGTGTGACTGCCGCCAGCGTTGCGTCTTCGCCACCTATTTCCGGTCAGACCGGTCAAACGACAATCACCACTACTGCTGACGGCGCGGCTCCTACATCAACCGCTTCCGGCCAGGTTGGTACGACATCGACGCTCGCGGCAGCCACCACTCTGGGCCCTTCATCGCCTTTTGGCCACCATCAGACCACTTCTAGGATCGCAGACACTGCAACTTCTAATGACGGTGTCACTTCAGCTCCTGCGCAGCAAAGCAGTCCCGCCACACAATCAGCGTTTTCTCCCACAGGTACCAGCTTCTCCGAAGTCAACGCCACACGAGGGAGACAATCGGGCTCAGAGTTTGGGAGCGCAGCTACTGTACCACACACTAGGCATTCGAGATCGAGTACCGTAGGAGGTACATCAACAGCGACAACAACGATCACAAAGACTAGTGCATCTCCTCCTCCGTACATACCGACGAGCTTGACTTGCCCGGGGAACAATGGTCAAATTTATCAAGCCCTTAATGGCCAGTATTACCAGATCGAATGTGGAGTAGATCATCCTGGTGGGGACATTGGCATGACCTATGCGACCAGCTTTCAGCAGTGCATTGAAGCGTGTGCTTCCAATGCGCAGTGTGTCGATGTATCGCTTTCTGGTGTCGCCTGCTATATGAAAGGCAGCATCGGATCCTCATCTCAGAATGCGGTTTGGGGAGCTCGAGCAATCTCTCCTGCAGAAGCTAGCTCTGATCAAAGCAGCTCGACGACATTATCTACCGCCGCTTCGGGAACATCGGCTATGGGCCCTGCCTCCGGCTCCGTACAAGGATCATCTGGTACCGCCACAAGTTCTGGACCTTTACCAGCACAGACTTCTCAATTGGTTGCTGCTGTCCGCTCTTGTTCGACATTGGGTCAAATTGGTCGGTCGTATAATGAGTCTCTTTCGGGCAGAAGTTACACCATAGCATGCAATTCTGACCTTCCTGGACAAGGCGATCTTGCTGCAATGTACTCTCCAAGCTTCGAAGGATGTTTTCCTCTATGCGATGCGGTCCACAGCTGCGAAGCATTCGCATATTTTGGCGGAATTTGCTATCTTAAGAGTTTGACTAGTGCGACTCCACAAGTCACTTCCCCGTCGCCGGCTGATCTGGCATACCTCACGTCCGAAGGCTCGAGCATGCCATCTCTAGTCCCTCCTCTACCTGGGAAATCATGTGCTAACACACCTCGAAA
Organism: Myriangium duriaei CBS 260.36; assembly: GCA_010093895.1. Classification (NCBI taxonomy): domain Eukaryota; kingdom Fungi; phylum Ascomycota; class Dothideomycetes; order Myriangiales; family Myriangiaceae; genus Myriangium; species Myriangium duriaei. The sequence continues at coordinate 3,451,106 of ML996081.1, forward strand.
GGTGCAGAGTACACTCACTAGGAACTACCGTGTGAGATGTGGCAAAGATGAGTTAGGATACAGCGATATCGGTGCAACATACGCTGCCCAATTCTCAAATTGCTTCACACTTTGTGATGTGTTTCCCGGTTGCGTTGGCTTTGCATATGCCGCCAACACCTGCTATTTCAAAGGCATGATTGGCGACATCACATCTAATTCAAATGTTGCATTAGCATATTTGGAGTCTGCGAAACCGAGATCATCGAAGCATGAAAGTGCATTTTCAACGGTGTCGGTCCCTTCAGTGTCGGTTGCTACGGACTCACTAACACTTTCCGTTCCTTTAACAACACCTCCGGCATCGGGTTCAGTATCATTTACCTCCAACGATCAAAGTTTGACACGAACAGCGTCCTTTCCCTTTGATTCACAGTCGCTTCCTCTGCCTTTACCAACATCTACGGCGACGCCGGGATCTTGCGCGTACCTCACAGGCTCAAATTCAACATACAATAGCTATGGAACACAATACCAAGTTACGTGTAAGCAAGATCTGTATGGTGGTGATTATGCCAAAGTTTCCTCGGCTACGTTCGAGGGCTGCTTCGATATCTGCACCGCTGATCGCGTCTGTAATGGTTTCTCATATGGAGAGGATGCAAAGCTGTGTTACCTTAAGGGCGGGAGCTTCGCCCCTAGGACACACAATGGCATTGACAATGCTCAGATCATTAGCCGTGGGTTTTCGAGTGGCCTTGTGGGCCCAACGACTGTCTCACGTTCCACTCCTCATTCAACCACTGCAGCGTCGGCATCTGGTAGCTTATTAGCGCAACCTACTCCGTCAGATGCTTCTCTGTCTGATGGGAGCATCATTTCCGTCTCCAGCATAGCAAGTCCGACATCGACCGAAGTATCCCTCACAGTCCCGGACTTAACCCAGTCAGCTTCTCTTTCTACCACCCGAGGTGTTCCGACCACTACATCGATCTTCTCGACGCCCAGTGGCCCAGAGTCAACAACCATATCGTCGGCTGCTACTGGAGCTAGTGCAGTTCCAGGATCTTGTGAATCTCTCTCATCGAATGCTCAGACTTACCGGACTGCCAACGGCTTGACTTACAATCTTCAATGTGGAATCGATCTAGTGGATGCAGACTACCATAACGAACCGGCGCCGACATATGAATCATGTCTCAACATTTGTGCTGCTGACCTGCAGTGTGTTGCCTTCACGTATCTTACTGCCGCTAATGTGTGTTACCTCAAGAACCAGATATCCTTCACATACAGCAACCTGGGCGTTTCAAGTGGTGCAATTACAGGAGGAAAACGTCCAAGTTCCAGCTCAAGCTTGTTGTCGACGTCTTTGAGTACAATCAGAAGCCCTGTAAGTGGCCCTTCGAGCACGGTAGCTTCGACAATTGCAAGTTCATCCCTCACTCAAATATTCTCTGTCACGTCCCCGGCGACAAGCGTCATCAATATCGACACGCCAACTTCTAGCAGCAGTCCCAACGGCACATCAACCTCTATTGCGCCGTCGGCAGGACTGTCTACACTAAGCCCTTCAATAACCAGTTTCACTCCCACAAGTGGTCCAAGTGGTGACACAAATACCTTGGTTAGCGCTACCTCAGTCACTACGTCAGCGACTCCTGCAGCAGGATCTCCTTCTAGTTCCGCCCCTTCCGAAACGCAGACAGCTATATCAGGCATTTGGACATCTTCAACAGCATCGTCTTCAAGACCCAGTGCTAGTATTTCTTCCTGTACGTCGGCATATTCCTCTGGATCTGGTACCTACACAGCCGGTGATGGTACAGTCTATAATGTCTATTGTGGCCAAGTGTTCAGCGGAGGCTTCACATCTGTCTCTCCGACAAGTGAGAGACTGCAAGGTTGCTTCGATTTTTGTGAAAAAGACCCTGCTTGTCAGTCGTTCTCGTATAGCCATGTAAATGGGTATTGTTATGTTCAAAGCACTACAGGCCGATTGCTCGCTCAGGCCGACTGGGATAGCGCCTCTATCCAGAGCCAGGGCGGCAATCAAGCATATCAAAGCTCATTGTCAGCAACAGAGAGTGCTCTATCGACTGGCATCTCGTCATCCACGGTTGCATCGTCCCTGGCTTCTTCTTTTTCGATGTCCTCGCGGCCGTCAGGCGTACCACATACGTCCTTGACGACGAGTACATCGATACTCATTATCACGACTCATACAGTGTCTTCAACACATACTTCATCGCATGCAACCTCGATTACAAGAGCGGTAACACATATCACAAGCACTGTGTCTGAGTCAGCAACGTATATAGTGTCTTCACAACACACAAGCCCAGCTACAAGTGGAACTGCGCATATCACCAGTGCCGTATCTGATCCAGCGAACCATACATTATCTTCGAAGACCACGTTGACAACAAGCGCTTTGACATCGAGAACAATTGCTACAACGATAGGAACTTTACGCTCTGCAACTATTGTTTCCAGCTCGTCCGGAACCAGCCCGAGGTACACAAGTACTTCAGCGCCAGCAGTCCATACATCGTCGACGATTTCTATAAGTCATTTCATCAGTCCCACTTCACACATTGACTCGTCCAGTGGTACAGTGAGATCGAGTCCGCCATCCGGGCCGATATCTGCGTCGACAAAGCCAGAATCAGCCACATTTTCAAGCACCCACGCCGCTATTTCAACAACGGAACACTATGAGACTCCGAGCACACATTCGACGGCTTCTATAACTTCCCATGCACCACAACCTTCCACTGCATTGTCAGGAACTGTTCGTTCTACGACTTCAATCTCCACTGAAGCTACTACAAGATCATACAATCTCGAGTCGTCCTCTCAAATTCTGTCGACAAGCAGGTCCACTGCCCGATCAACAACTGGTTCCACACTAACGTTGAGCACTGGTCTCATCAGCGGCTCGACTCCTGACTCGACGAGTCCCTACATTCCTTCTTCCAAGCAGGCAGATATCAGCTCTTCGACGATCTTGAGCAGCGGCTCGTCGCCAGCTCCCCCGACCTCAGAAACCCCGTCATCCCCATCCATTGGCATCTCGGCTTCGACATCTATGACGACGCTCACTACAACAACTTTACTTGGTACTGCCACCTCTCAAATATCCGGAAGCATCACGAGCGCCCTATCGAGCACGTTATCCTATCCTAAGTCATCGATCGGACTTTCAAACACAGAGCACACCACTTCGTCTCACAGTACCTTGGCTCCGACCAGTACGACTCAGCATGTGAGCCCTACGCACCTGACCCGCAGCGAGGTCTCTACCGTCTCGCATAGTAGCGCTGCTGGTCGAACGACCGCCTCAGCTTCCACCAGCACGGGTTACATCTGGAGCTCTACTATCCTCGGTCTTAGCAGAGATTCAACTGTCTCACAAAGCATCACTACTAGTCACACCACTACCTCATCCGCCGCACAAAGCGCGACCGGGGTGGCGGGCTCGTGCGCTGACCTATCCGACGACGGCGACGATGACTACCGAAGCGCTGGTACGACCTTCAAGCTTCTTTGCAACATCGATGTGGCGGGTTTACTTCTGGATAGAGTACTCACATTAACTTTTGGTGCTTGTCTCGACGCTTGTCAACAACAACTCCAATGCAATGGAGCTAGCTATTACTGGTCAGACAATACATGCTATCTCTATTCCTCCGTTACAGGCCAAAAGGATGACTCGGCGTATGATGGAGGCACCGTGGTGTCAAGAGGTTTGTCAAAGACGACTACTTCGGGTTCCCAGCTATCACATGGCGGTAGCAGCCTCGCTTCTACCACTGCAGGAAGTGCCCCTTCTGGCAATGTTCCATTAACGACATCTCATACCTCAAGTCCACCGGTTCTACCTTCCAACACGGCTACCAGCAGGACTGTCACCTCATTACTGATGAGTCCTACTCAAGTCTTCACCAGCTCCTTTCAGCCAAGTACTCCACTTTTGACCTCGCCAAGCATAACCTCGACTATTAGAACTGTTCCTCGTACATCTAGTGTAGCTTCTTCCGGTCCACAATCGACGAGTTCAGCATTCGTACCCACTCATACAGCATCCCTCACGTCTCCATCACCTCACATCAGCTCACAAGAAAGCTCGTTCGTCACATCATATACTGGTACTACACGCCAAACAACTTCGCCTGTAACGAGCTCACTACTTACGTCCACCTCGACTGTAGCTACGGATTCGTGCGCGGCTTTGTCGCAATCCGGGAACGGTGCCTACGAAAAGTCTGACACGAGATTCGACATATTATGCGGCGCTCAATTTGATGGTTCAATCCTGCAACTCAACCCTACTGGGTCCTTTAAGGAATGCCTCGATCTATGTCAGGGAAACACCATCTGCAATGGTGTCAATTACTATCAGTCGTCCTTACGATGTTACTTGCTAGGCTCTGTCACTGGCTATCAACCTCAAGCTGGCTGTGATGGAGGCATGGTCATCACAAGGCGCTCAACTGTGTCATCGAGTCTTGCTTCAACCGCATCTATTATTGGTCACTATGGTTCACAATCTATCGGAACTGTCTCGACGAGCACATCCACCTCTACTGGGCCAAGCTTCTTGAGCTACTCCCCCAGTGCTGCATCTACAAGCCCCACTTCAACGCTTCCTGCGAGTACTCGCACTGTCACAAGTTCATCTATTCCGTTTGCCTCCCCTGGCACAACATCGGTGGCTCCGATTATAGCGCAGACAACGACTCCGCAAACAGTGCTAACAACAGCCACTACATCAAGCATATCTTCATATATGAGCTCTGTAGTGCATCATACCAGTAGCCCTAGCACATCTCCTCACGCGAGTCCCGATAGTGACCTGAGTAGCACTACTCGACGACCGACATTTACAAGTCCTGTGGCACAGGTCAGCAGTGCTACTGTCACTTCACATTTACAATCTAACTCTATTGCTTCTGCTGGAACCCCCCTCCGCACGAGTACTACACCACAATCGAGCGATCCTGCCCCCACAGCGCAGACTATTAGTGCTCCTGGGTCTTCATCACATCCAATTCCCACAGTGCAAACTGGTAGCACTTCTGTTAGTCCACAAACACCCGCAAGCTCATCCGCTTCGCCAAGCAGTACTTCGCACACCGACGCCGTATCTCAGCCTAGGATCACATCATACTTGAGTCACTCCGTGCCGCCTAGTAGCACACCTGTTAGCCCACAAACACCAGCAAGCTCATTTGATCCGCCGAGTACCACCTCGCATCAGATCACCGTTAACCCGCTTAGTAATACCGTCGAGAATACGTCACACTTAAGCTCCGCTGTGCAACCAAGCAGCAATTACATCAGCTCACGGTCATCTCCGAGCGTTGTGATACCTTCCGGCACACTTTCATATTCAAGCGCTACTCAACCCATTAGCGGCCATACAAGCTCGCAGGTGTCTACAAGTGCAGTAGGCCCTCCAACCACTACCTTACACGGGACGAGTCCTGCTCAACCGACTTCTAGTCGACCGTCACTAAACACAGTCGTATCTCAAACGACAACTGCACATGTTGAAACCACTGGCGGAAAGCCTTCCACTACAACATCCCCCCCTATTGCAGATGCAGAATCATGTGCTGCCCTTTCGAGTTCAGGAAACGGATTGTATTCTCATCAAGGCACAACGTGTCAACTCAACTGCAATTCAGCGAACTCTGGGCCGGTATATGGCACAGCCGCACTTCCCTCTTTCCAGCATTGCGTGGAGATATGCCAGCAGGAGCCGAATTGTATAGGGTTCAACTATTATCGTGGAACTCGGCAGTGCCAGCTGTTAGAAGTCATCTACGGTACTCAGAGTGACTCAACTTGCGATGCTGGAAGGGTGACTGCAAGAGCTTCGACAGCAAGCTCTACCCCTCACGCATCTACTACTAGTGTTCATGTAACACAGCTGACGACTACCTCCCCCATCCCTGCGACTGCGACTGCGACTGCACCTTCTCACATCTCAACTAGCAGCTTGACAACGTCACCCAAATTTACTACCTCACCGGGGACCGGCCTATTTACACAGTCAAGCACAAGCACCTCCGCTCGAAGTACAGAGAACAAACAAGGGACTAGTGAGCCCGCTCCCGCCTCATTCCAACATGGGACCTCATCTTCAGGATCGCAGTCGTCCATTTCTTACACGCAATCATCGTTCACGCCGTCTTCTTATTCGATCCCACATTCTTCGTCAACTGCATCGCAGACATCCACCGCGAGTGGCCAAACACAACCCGTTTCACCGTCACACTCCGCTTCCACGTCGATTCAGTCAGTCTCTCGCCAAAGTCCTGTAAAGTCTGTGCAGCCAACTTTGGCGTCTACACAAGGACATGAGTTCACGTCGGAGCAGCCACAACCAACACAGTCACCGGCATCCTCACAATCACAGTATCCCACGGTGCAATCAACCTCATCTGCGCGATACTTGTCATCTTTGAGGCCACAGTCATCTCAGGAGACAAGCAGTCCACCAACTATTTCCTCGACTACAATTTCCAAAACACAGTCTGAGGCGGCGCCAAAAAGCAGCACTCCTACAAGTGCTCAGCAAAGTTGTTCCAGCCTGCAAACATCTGACGGCGTTTACCGATCAATATCTGGTCAGAGCTATGCCTTATACTGCAACCAAGTGTTGTCCGGATTCGATTTGGCCTTCACGTATGCGCAATCGTACGAGGCCTGTATGAGTTTGTGCTCTTCAACCTCAAACTGTATTGCTTTTAATTACGGGAAGTTCGACGGGTCCTGCCGATTGATGTATCAGGTCTATTCGCGTTCGATCAATTTCAACTACGACTGTGGATCAAAGGTCACCCAAGCTCCAACGACAAGTTCTTCAAGCAGAATAACGACTCCTATGACACCGGCTCAACAGTACGAAACCACCTCGACAGCACATCAGAGCACGACCAGCTTGTCCAGAAGCTCTAATCGGCAACCTGAGAGTTCATCACTGGGACAAGTTACTACAACATCGTCAAGCTACACACATGGAACAATACCGACCTCAGTAGCAGTCTCGCATACATCCGTGCCATCCAGTGGGCTTTCAGAATCCGGCTTTGCAACACAAGCGACACCACAGCAACCACGGCCAAGCTCAATGATTCTATCGACTGCAGATGGATCTCAGCAGCATTACCCGCCCTACACTAGTACTATCCATACTATTTCCTCTTCAGAACCACCGCACAGCCCAGCTTCTGCAATACCAGAATCCAGCGTCCATACTACAGCACACGTTGCCGAGCCCACGCCGACCCAACGGCAAGGCACTTCATATAGGACTTCTGAGCACGGTCGATCAACCACTCCCGATGAGGGACGAACATCCCGTGATGCAACAACCCTCAATAGACCGGGTGACACCACCATTGCTTCCGAACATCCACCGTCGACACACATAGGCGTTCCTCCCGCGTCAACCACAAGATCTACAACTGCTGAGCAGCACGAACCGAGTCGGCCGACAACGTCAGAACGGCGTGAGGGTGCACTTACATCCGAGATGCATCCTACAACATCGCAGGGTCGCGAGCAATTTACCACCTCAGTGCAACACCAATCGAATCAGCTAACGTCTCATGAGCAAGCGACGATGACATCGCAAAACCAGCCAACTCAACTACAGTCGTCAGAAAGGCGTGAAGGTCCAGTTACCGATACACGTCCAACAACCTCGCCGGCCAATGAGCATTCCGCAAGCTCTGCCCAGCATCAGCCGAACCAGCGGACATCATCAGAGCGGCGCGAAGGTACTGTTGACTCCGAGACACATCCAGCGACATCACAAGGACATTTGCAGCAGACAACCTCTACGCAGCATTTGCCCAACCAGCCGACTACGTCAGAAAAGCGCGAAGGACCAGCCTCTACCGAGGCACGTCCGACAACAGCGCAAGGTCATGAGCAACAGACAGCTCCCACGCAGCACCAGCCGAACCAACAAACATCTTCAGAAAGGCGTGAGGGTCAAGCCTCTTCCGACATACGTCCGACGTTGTCTCAGAGTCACGAGCAGCCGCGAGCTTCTTCTCAAAGACCTCCTCATAACAGGAAGAGGACCGCCATCTCAGACAATTTCCTCGATTCAAGGCGGGATAGTGCCACGCAGCCAAATGGAGTAAAGGTCAAACGCGATATTCACGCTCGACATAGGCCTCGGCCTAAATCCCGCAAGTCAACGACGTATATGGCAGCGGCAGGCGCTACCCCACTTGCAAAGATGGCAGATCTGAGGACTGATGGCGACTTCAATGCACGTCGCCGGCGGAAGACCACAACACCGTTGTATCCAGCTTCAACCACAGCTATTCCTCATGCAAGAGATACGCCAATTCCAAATATCGCGGATGCCAGCGCTATTGCGGACGATTTCAACAACCGCCGTCGCCGCAAGTCGACACGAAAGCCATTGGCATCTTCGACAGTGGAGGATGCCAAATTTAGGGAGAGGCGTGTTTTTCACAAGACGATCCACGAAAGGTCACGGTATACTCCGTCGATGGGGAAGATGGCGGATATGGACGGTGCAGATCTGATTCCCAAAAAAGGCCCCAGACGTAAGACAACGCAGAGGCCATATAGAACTTCTGCTGGTAGTCACGATGCTTTCGTCGACAAGCGCGCTTCTCGTAAGACTACAACTAAACGGCTGCACATAACTCCAGCACAAGCTGGGCCAACGCCAGCAATACGCAACAGACATCACCACCACAAGACTTCCCGCGGGCTTCGCACTACACCCGCTGCTCGTCAAGAAGAAGCACTCTGATGAGCAACACCATTCCCGCCGGTCCTGCAGGATGCCATCATTCTTTCTGTGTTCAATTCCCAAACGCTCATTCATACAGATATGATTCCTTCCCGATACAGACGATTGTACGTACGACACTCTTTGACGAACAAAAGTGTATATTTGACAGCACTGCATGCATTCCTTATTCTAGCTTGAGTTAGATACTCTCACTCGCGTCGTTCTTTGGTACTCGACTGCATGCGAATACAAAAAGTCTCTCCTTCCCATGTTGATATTGTTGTATGTTCAAGTGAGACGCGCGACTTGTGTGAAAATGACCAGGAAGAGGCAGGCTAAAAAGTCCCCATAGACGCCCCCACAAAAGGGTAATGTCCACGTAGAGTGGGGCAGGGCGGCATATGGCGGGGGGGGTGTGGAGACACCGTCGTTTCGTGGATCTGACCTCGGGACTGCACCGCCGATACAACTACCCACCATGCCATGGTACGTTCATCTATTGCGCCTCAATATAATCATCTACTTGGCAATTCTTTTCAAGATAGCCAGAAAGTTCGGTGTTCCACAGTACGGATCGTCTCTCGAGTATAGTGTCGTCCAGGATCGGCCAGCAACAGCATATCCGCAATGGCCCCCGCAGCAGAGCCACGACGACCGAACTTCCTTGTCATAGTTGCCGATGACTTGGGATTTAGTGACTTGTCCTGCTTCGGCGGTGAGATACGTACGCCCAATATCGACAAACTCGCTACCAGTGGCATTCGTTTCACCGACTTCCACGCAGCTGCAGCATGTTCGCCGTCACGTGCCATGTGAGTGTTCACTCCCGTGCCGACCTTTTCTTATTCTTTTGGCCAACCTGCTGCCAGGATTATGACCGGTACGGATCATCACATTGCCGGCTTAGGCAACCTCATCGAGTGGACCAACAGATCAGGTCAGAATGCCCCTACGGAAGGTAATGCACAACACTTCGATACTGCTCCTCAAAGAGGCATGCCAGGCTACGAGGGATATCTCAATGAGAAAGTGGTCACTCTGAGCGAGATCCTCCACGACGATGGCTACCTCACCTTACTCGCTGGCAAGTGGCATCTTGGCCTGACTCCTGACCGGAGCCCCAAGGCAAGAGGTTTTGAGAAGAGCTTCGCCCATCTGCCAGCCTGCTCCAATCACTATGCTTACGAACCCCAGCGGACGGACGGTGACCAAATACCTGGATTTATGACTATGTCTTTCATCGCTTTGCACTCGGAAGACGGTGAATACGTGAAGAAACTGCCTAATAATTGGTACAGCAGTAATGGTTATGGAGACAAGATGTTATCATACCTCAAGCAGCGACATGAAGGAAAGGATGAGCGCCCCTTCTTTGCTTATTACCCTTTCACAGCCCCACACTGGCCGTTGCAAGCTCCCGATGAATATGTCGCCCACTATAAGGGTGTCTACGACGATGGTCCTGATGCATTGCGTCTGAAACGCCTGCAACGCCTCAAAGAAATGGGTCTCTGTCCACCTGACGTTGAGCCACACCCGGTCGTAGCCGACGAAGTCAAGCCCTGGGATGAGATGACTCCGGAGGAGAAGGCCAAGTCATGTAAAGCTATGGAAATTTTTGCCGCCATGGTCGAGTGTATCGACGACAATGTTGGCAAAGTTGTTAACTACCTCGAAGAAACAGGCGAGCTAGACAACACCTTCATCTGCTTCATGTCCGATAACGGAGCCGAAGGTGCCGCATATGAAGCCTATCCCATGGTACAAGGTCAGATGATGCAGCACCTGCAGAAATACTACGACAACAGCCTTGAAAACCTCGGCCGAGGCAACAGCTTCATCTGGTACGGCCCACGCTGGGCCCAAGCTGCCACCGCCCCGTCACGTCTCTACAAAGCCTTCACGACCGAAGGCGGTGTGCGCGTGCCGTTCGTCGCCAAGTTCCCTATCTCTTTTCCCCTACAACCGGATGACTCCTCCCCCCTCTCCACAGATCCTGTCAACCATTTCTCGTCCGGAAGCCACCCACCTACAGAGCAAGGCAGCATCACCTCCGCCTTCGCAACAGTAATGGACCTCGCCCCGACTATCCTCGACATGGCCGGAATCACCCACCCAGCCCCTACCTACAAATCTCGCCCCATCGTTCCCATGCGTGGCAGCTCCATGCTCCCCTTCATCACCGGGGCCTCTCCCACCATCCATTCCGCGTCCCACGTGACTGGCTGGGAGACATGCGGCCGCGCCGCCGTCCGCCGAGGCGACTGGAAGATCCTGTTCATCCCGAAGCCGAAAGGGCCCGAGAAATGGCAGCTGTACAACCTGGCGTCAGACCCAGGGGAGATCCATGACTTGGCGGAGGAGCAGCCGGAGCGGTTGTCGGAGATGATCAAGTTGTGGGACCAGTATGTGTTGGAGACCGGGGTGGTGCCGCTGGCACCGGCGTTGGGGGAGTGGATGCAGGCCATGGATGAGCAGATGCAGGAAGGAGCGTGGATGGAGTATGAGTATTGGAAGGAGGGGGCGAGGGAGAGGCCGGAGGAGTTTAGACGGGAGCCGTGGAGGGGGGAGAGGAGGGTCGTTAGGCAGCTATAAGATCAAAAACTGCTGTGTAGATGTCAAGACTTACTTTACGCATGCCATCGCTCTGGATTAGGTGTGTAGAAATTTATGCTGAGCTGCACATATGGACACAGATGTCACCAAAGTCTGTTAAGCAGCGGCGTCCCCTACCCTTCCACCATACGCGAGTCGTGGTTCAGCTCGGCCTTCTTATCAAGTTGATTTTCATGGTAGAAGTAAAACCCCTGTGCAATACTGTCAGAAAGAATCACGTGAAGCAACTCGACCCCGCCCTTGTTGCGAGTTGACACGGCACGCTGTGCCGATCATGGGCGGTTGAAGCAGTCACGCAATTGACGCTACCCACGCTTACGATCAATCAAAATGGTACAGTAGCACCGCTATCTGGACAAACAGCCGCCATGCCGCGTGTGCTCTTTTCTCCGCACGTGCGACCATGCTGCCCTGCGCCTAGGTTTATATCATGAACGATGTGACCGCATCCGAATCGGACAGTCCGTCTGCATCGTTGCTGACATCGTCGCTCGCCACGTCAACCGCAAGGATGGTCAAGTACGATGGCCTGACCACGGCCGGCACTCTCAGGGCTTATTGGCTGGGATCTGTCGTCTGTTTGGGAGGGTTTCTTTTTGGCTATGATAGTGGAATTATCGGTATGTCGTTGCTCCTTCTTTGCATCCTGCCTTTCTCTGCAGTATATTGTCTGCCAGATGATTCAAGGGAACCCATCATGCTATGCAGAGAGGTGCACGCAGAGGTATCCCAAGTGATCTCCGAACAGTCATCTGACGAGAGGGGCATATCGCGGGAGACACAATCCACCTACTCATTGGACGAAGACTGACCGTCATAGGCGGAGTACTCACCCTCGCATCCTTCGAGCGAGACTTCCACTACACTGCGAAGCAATCTACTCGAATAAGCTCTCTGGCCGTCAGTCTCCAACAGCTCGGCGCCTTCGTGGCGTGCTTCGCCATCTGGCCCATCACGCACCGCTACGGCCGACGCCCAGCCATAGTCGCGTCGTCCATCGTGTTCTGCTTGGGCGCCCTACTCCAGACAATCAACACCCATTCTCTCGCCGTCTTCTATGTCTTCCGCGTTGTCGCCGGTCTGGGCTTGGGCGCTTCGTCCGTCACCGTCCCCATGTACTCTTCCGAGATGTCTCCCCGCCAACTCCGGGGTCAAATCGGGTCCTTCTACCAACTCTTCTACACTTTTGGAGTTTTCACGTCGTACTGGGTCAACTACGGCGTCGCGCAAGACATCCCCAAGACCCAATCGCGGCAATGGCAGATCCCCGTCGGCCTGCAGCTCATCCCCGCCGCACTACTTGGTCTCGGGGTCTTCACCCTCAAGGAGTCTACCCGCTGGCTTACCCTCCAAGGACGCCACGACGAGGCCTGGCAGTCCCTGTGCTGGATTCGCGCGTCGGACGGCCCCGCCGTAGAGGGTGAAATGGAGGAGATCCGCGCGGGCGTCGCATACGAGCAGTCTGCCCGCGAAGGCTTCCAGCTCAAGGAACTCATCACCGTTCCTGACCATCTTAAGCGTGTTATAGGAGCCTCAGCAATGTTTATAGCCCAGCAAGCAACCGGAGCGACAGCATTCGCCTACTATGGGCCGCAATACTTCAAATTGCTGGTGGGGAACAAGGGAAACAGTGATCTGTTACTCACAGCCATCTTCGGCGCCATAAAGGTCATCGCCTGCGGTACATTCGTCATCTTCGTCGGCGATCGCTTCCCCAGACGGCACATCCTGGCCTTCGGAGGCTTTTTCATGGCCGCGTGTCAAATCACCGCCGCAGCAGTGCTCAAGACCCACCCGGCCCGAGGCGATGGTACGGTGACCAGTAGCGGCATCGCCACAATCGCGCTCATCTACCTGTTCGTCATGGCGTATAACTTCTCCTGGGGCCCGCTGCCCTGGCCCTACGTGTCTGAGATTTTCCCAACGCGCATCCGAGAGCCGGGGATTGGCGTCGGAGTGGCGAGCCAGTGGTTGTTCAACTTTGTGTTTACGATTGCCACGCCGTACATGATCAAGAGCATGGCGTGGGGCACGTTTTTGTTCTGGGGAATAGCGGATCTGGTCATTGGGGCGGGCGTATGGGCGTTGTTGGTTGAGACGAGGGGAAGGAGTTTGGAGGAGATCGCTGGCGAGGCGACGGAGAGTGATGCGAAGCTGTATCACGATGGAGATGGGGACGGACAGCCCCCGAGTTTCAAGCGATGACCAAGGCGACCCAGCGGACATACCGCAGCAACATTGTCGACCAGTCTACAGATGTAGATAACAAAGTCGACTGCGAACGAACTGTAAAGCTTGTCGTGACGAGCAAAGGCCTCTCTTTCGACCACTCGTCGCAAACCACTTCCGCTTATGTCTCCTCCCGGTCTCGGTCATGCGGTCACTTCTTTGGCATGAGACGGGGCAAAGTCGGAAGAGAAGAAGCGAGGTCTGGCATGCTGTACGCTTCAATGATTCCGAAAACAATGTTTTGTGTATCGCGAGTCCCCCTATCATACATCCATGTGCGCTCTTTTCCAATCCATGAACGTGCGCTGACCAACAAAATGCCCCAATTGCCTTCTCAGAAAAAAGCAATGTTCCCAACCGCAAGTGGGTTCAGCCAACGAAGAAAGTCTTGCTTCAATATTCCCACGCCTACTCCGGATGCTTTGTTGAAAGCATTGCAAGCTATGTGGCGGTTACATTTCGAATCTCTTCTGTTGCTGCCGCTTTGGTAACGGAACGGAAGTCTCGTCGGTCAATTTGCATAGTGGATGTCTCAGGCTCTTCACACGACGCAGCCATTAATAACCAAAGGAGAAGGGAGGTGGCATTTGAACAATGGTTAAGACACTGTATGATATAGTGGGTTACCTACCATTCCTCCATTTCTCAACCGCAGCAACAAACATTTCCCTCGTCTTGATTCTACTTCCTAGTCTAGCGCAAAGCAAAAATGCTCCGCTGAGCTTTCTGTGAAGCGAATACGTCTCCTCCGGCGGCGGCGCCAGACGCTCTCTCACCATCAACCCGATCTTGGCCCTGACACGATCTGTGATTGTCTGGTCACGGAAGTCATACGCACCCTCCGCATCGAGAGGTACATCTTCCATGAACGGCTCCGCGAGCGTCAGAACGCTGTCGACATGGGCATCGAGCATAGCTTTTGACTCCAACCCCGTCAAGTAGCCCAGCTCGATAGACCGGTCACGGCACGTCGCGCGGTCTTTCTTGGACGCCGCAATGAGCAGTTCCACGTATGGTTTGACGAAGTCCTCCGGGTACTCCCTGCTGGCGCCGAAGTCGAGCAATTCGAGCTTTTTCTCCTTGCGATTGTAAAGAAAGTTGGTCCAATTCGGGTCAGTCTGCATGAAGCGCCACTCCATCAGCTCCCTCAGGCATAGACGTAGGATTTGTGTGCCGATCCAGTCACGCTCCTGCTGTGAAAGATCTTTCACTTTGGTGACTCCAGTACCAGACATGAATTCTGCTGTCAGCACCTGTGGGCCGCTGGCTTCGCCGAAGACTTTTGGAACCGTAAAAACAGATGTCTCGTCTTGAGCGAGTTCAGCGAAGCGTTTGCCGCACTCAGCTTCGCGGACGTAGTCGCATTCCCATGCCAGCTCTGTCCGAGCATTGGCAATCGTCTTGTCAAGGTACAGCCCTTTTGGGAGTAGACGGCTTGCTGTGAGTAGTAGCGACAAGTTATTGAGGTCTGAATCGATCGAGCCACGTACACCAGGATACTGCACTTTGACTGCCACTTGCTGTCCGTTAGACGCCAGTGTTGCTTTGTGCACCTGTCCGATAGACGCAGCAGCGATTGGTACATCGTCAAACGACGAGAATAGCTCCTTCCAGTTGTCGCCAAGACTGCTTGCCATGACCCTGTTTCTCTGTGAAGGGGGCATGTAGTCTGCGCTATCCTGCACTCTCTGAAGAACTGCGTTGATTGCGGGAGGCAGAAGCTTCGAGTCCTGGAAGCTCATCATTTGACCTAGCTTCAATGCTGCTCCGCGCATCCTTGACAGCTTAGCTACCAGACGAGTCATGTTAGCTTCGCTGAGCATGACTGATCCGTCAGAAGCTCCGCCTGTGACACGTCGGAATGTCTCTCCTACAGCACCGAATGCCATGCTGGTAGCAAGCCCGCCAAACTGCCATATACGCCCCAGCCGTGACTCTGGCACCTTTGACTCGTGCATCTGATAGCTGGATATCGGTGAATCCGGTGCTATCACTTCTTCGTTCTGCTTGGGTCCTGTCAGCAATCAGTCTCGTCTGGACCAGGAATGTTCTTTACCCACCTGTTGTTGAGCCGCATCGGCAGCCAGACTCTGGGCGAGGTTCCGGGTATCATCCTCCTCTGCTCTTGTGGACACAGAAGGCTGGCCCGAGGCGGTAGTAGCCACGTTATCTCTTTGCGTCCTTTGTCGCCTGGCAGCATTCATCTTCATCTCGTACGCCCGACGACGATCGTCGGTACCACCGGACTTCAAGATACCTGCCACTTGTGGGCTGTGAAAAACATTCAGGTCAACACCTTCTGGAATGTCTTCGGCTGACATTGAGTCTCGTCTGGCTCCCGGAGAGGGCGAGTAGTAGACATCTTGATTGATGTTCTGCTGTTCGAGGCCGCCCTTCCCTTCACTTCCCTCCACAGTTTTAGGTATCTTTGATCGTGGCAGACCAGAGAGACTCGGGTCTGTCTCATGGGAACGCTCGGAGAAGGTGTCAGGGCTATCCTTGTGTGGCTCAGTTGTAGCAGCCTCTGAGGGAATCTGGAATTCTGAGAGCTGCTGAGCCTTTCTGGCGGCGAAGGATGGGTCTGGAATTGTAGATGCATTCGATTCCCGAGGGCACAATTCACGCTCTGTCTGATGCTCTTGGTCCAAAGGATCCTTCTTCGAACCTACAGGTCGATCTGTAAAAGTGTCTTCCCCCGGATAATACGACGGATCTGGTATGGTAGAGCCAGATGACTCTTTAGGTCTAAGCTCCCGCTCTGCCTGATGCTCCTGATTGAGTGGGTGCCGTGCCGCGCCAGAAGAACGCTCTGCAAAAGTGTCCCGCCCAGGCACATACGATGGATCTGGAATAGTGGATGCATTTGACTCTCTGGGTGTCAACTCCTGGTCTGCTTTATGCTCTTGATCCAACGGGTGCTTTGTTGTCCCGCCAGGTCGATCTGTGAATGTATCACTGCCTGTAGCTTGTCTTCCTCTACCAATCGGTGCGCCTACGGGGGGTATACTGCCGTCAGGAAGAGGCTGTCGAGTAGCTCTGTTCTGTGTAACGTCCAGGTCTGCCCTCCTAGCATCATCCTCCAGTAAAGGCTCCGAAGAACTAGCGCCGACGCCTCGCTCGCTAAAGGTGTCTTTTCCCTGGAAACGTATGGGTTGGCCTATGGTGGAGTGATTGGGTGAAATAGTTCCATCTGGTAGAGGGTATTGTTTCGATTTTTCCTGTAATACATCAAGCTCGCCTGTGGGTGGCTCGTCTTCCACCCCATTTTGTTCGGATCGTCTGTAGTGGTGATCCTGCGCAATGCCCTCTAAATCATGTGTTGTCGAGTGACCCGAGTGGCCATGATCTTGCCTAGGTACCGGATGTGCTGGATCCGATCCTGTCGCATATGAGCTATACGAACGCGCCGGCTCAGTTTCGCTCAAACGTCTTGCAAGAGCATAGGCTGCACCTGCGGTGACTGTGACCCGGTCTGTTTGGCTCTTGGCTGCCTTCGCGAGGGTCGAAGTTTTAGAGAAGGCATCGATCTGCTGAGAACGAATGGCGACATGTGTTCGTGCTACCGACTTGAGAGCTCCATAGATGCGCGCGGCATCAAGCAATCGTTTGCCCGACATGGCCGACTCGTTGAACTAGAAATTATTTGACTGTGAGTCCAATTCATGGTACCGCGACGTCGATAGCTTCTGTCATGATCCCAGACCGGACTCTCAAGAGCACCCAAGCGTGCAAGAGCAGGGACGATGAGGCTGCCCGTGTGGATTTCTAGAGCTTGTGTCAAGCAGCCGGGGCCGAAGCTTTGAAGAGAACTCCGACGTTTGCCGATAGGTATGCAAGCGTCATAGGGCACAAGAAAACCCAAGGTTTAACAAATGAGCCCAAAATTCGGTTAAAAGTTCAACCAACGTATGGCCGAAAACTGGGTCATTTGTCAAATGTTCAACAATTACGCCCCGCACCACTCTGCTGGCTTCTTATGCGTACGCGTTGCTGCACGTGATCGCACGTGACTATTGGCAGCTGTGACTCTAGGCCAAGTGCTTCTGTATCAGAAGTTATGAAAACAATATATCCTCTGAGTATAAGGACAGTGATCATAGGGACCCAGAAATAATGGATGCTCGACTCATCTTGTAAAATGATATTGTTGCCGTTCCCATTGCCACAAGTCACTATATCATCATGATGACTATCAGTAGTCACTGAATAAAGCTACCATGGACTTGTTATTTCCCTTGCCACAACAATGAAGATCGCCACGCTCCAGGTCGCTCCTGAGCTGGGCAAACGCGACAAGAACATTCGTCGTGCCGATGAGATCCTCGCCAATCATGATCTCAGCAGTGTCGACCTTCTCGTCCTGCCAGAGATGGCTTTCTCCGGTCTGCTGACTACTAATCTTCCTCCGTCCGACAAATCGACTAACCAGAATCAGGCTACAACTTTCCCTCACTGGAAACCATAAAGCCGTATCTCGAGCCAACGACGGCTGGCCCCTCAACAGACTGGGCTCGCGCAACAGCCGCCCGCCTAGGTTGTCATGTCTGTATCGGTTATCCAGAGGCAAGCACTGAGCAGCCAGAGACCAACTACAACGCACAAGTAATCGTGTCACCTGCTGGGGCAGTAGTGTGTCATTACCGCAAATCATTTCTCTACTACACGGACGAGACGTGGGCAGCTGAAGGGGGCGGATTTGCAGCAGCTGTGGTACCGGCGTTCGGCGCATTCGAGACAGTCGTTACAGGCATTTGCATGGATATCAATCCATACAAGTTTCAGGCAGCGTGGGATGAGTACGAGTTCGCCACGTACGGAATGCAGGCTGGAGCGCGACTAGTAGTGCTTAGCACGGCTTGGTTAACGAGTTTGCCCACGGAGGAACTTCTTGGGAATGCAAAGACACCAGACTACGACACGATCAATTACTGGCTGAACAGATTCACTCCTCTGATGCAGAGAAAGGATGGCGAGCAAGTCATTGTGGTATTTGCAAACAGATGTGGCCTTGAGCCTGGTCAAGTCCATGGCGTCACCACCGCCGTTGACCCCAATGGGGAGTCTGTGGTGGGATATGCAGGGAGCAGTTGCATCATGGGATTCAGCAACGGGTTGGTGAGAATATGGAACATACTGGGCCGGGCGAAAGAAGGCCTGCTGCTCATAGACACAGAGCTGCCACCAGTGATGGAGGTGCCGGTCACGGCAGATGCCACGAATGACGACAAAGCATGAATGTACGAGAATCATGTAGACCTCGTGATGATTGTTTTCGAAGATTGCATTCAATTCCGGTAATCGACCATGCAGAGATCCTTCGGATGTGCAGTCCCAAGCCAGCCTCCTCTCGTCACCACTTTTGCGGTTCACCCCGTCCGATGCGCAATCATTCCCGAGTGAAAAGGTCCATTGTGGTGAATGCCGACGCAGACAGAGTCGAGAAGAGACAAATTTTTGGTTTCGTATCGGGCGTGTTGTCTAGATGCCAATGCGAGTCTTCCTCCAGTGCCTCCTCTTGGCGTTGTATCTGCACATATCAGTTTCCCTGTCTCATTCCTCAATGAGGTAGTATGTTGTACCTGATGGTGTTGCCAGTTCGTAGGCGAATCCACTGAGGGATGGGACGGTTTTGCTTCTGCGCTTTGGCGAGCTTCTGCTTGG
Source organism: Myriangium duriaei CBS 260.36 (assembly GCA_010093895.1). NCBI lineage: Eukaryota > Fungi > Ascomycota > Dothideomycetes > Myriangiales > Myriangiaceae > Myriangium > Myriangium duriaei. The sequence goes on from ML996081.1 coordinate 3,470,385, forward strand.
TGCGGAAAGACTTGTGGGACTGATTGTGTGTGTCAGTGATATGACGAGAGTATATCCTGCGTCAATAGGATACTCACAGGCATCTTGACGTCTGCACGAGATTTCAACGATGCTATGCGATGTTGGGCGTAATTCTTCGTGAAGCTGAAGTGCGACCAAATTCTGCCGATTTAGTGGGATTCGCTTAGTCAGTTCGTGATTTCGGAAGTCTTGGCGAACAAATGGTCTTGGCGTCGTGACTTCATCTTTGCGTGCAGAGCCGCAAGCATCCTCCGCATCAGACCAAGGTCTGGTTCAATAGACTTCTCCTCCAAATCTGCAGAACGCAAAACACAAGCGTGAACTATGGGCGGCAAAGCAGAAAAAGGCAGCACAAAATGGCTGTCCAACAACATGAAGTCCAAGGGCCTGCAGCGCCTGCGATGGTACTGTCAGGTCTGCGAGCGACAAATGCGAGACGAGAACGGCTTCAAGCAGCACTGCTTATCGGAAGCGCACAACCGCAACATGCAGATTGTTGGAGAAGATAGCCGGAAGTTCATCAATCAATATTCAGACGATTTCAAGAGGGACTTTCTACGACTCCTGCGGACGGCGCATGGTGAGAAAAAGGTGCACGCAAACCATTTTTACCAGGAATATATCTCCGACAAGCAGCACACCCATATGAATGCGACTAGATGGCCGAGTTTGACCGAATTTGTCAAATATCTTGGTCGCGAGGGTATATGTAGGGTGGAGGAAGGCGAGAGAGGGTTGGAGATCGCTTGGATTGATGACAGCCCGGAAGCGCTGCGGAGACGAGAGGCGGTAGCGAGGAAGGACAAAATGGAGAGAGGCGACGAAGAGCGGCAAGCCAGAATGCTCGAGGCGCAGATCAAAAGAGCCAACGAGCAGAAGAGGGAACAGCAGACACAAGATCACATGCTCGACAGGAAAGATACTGGTCCTATTAGTTTCACTTTCGGCGCTCCGACGCCGAAGGAAAAGGTAGCACAACAGTTGGAAGCGGACGCATCTGATACGAAAGGGTCCGGAACCATGTTAGATGGGGAGACACAAGCTCTAAAGTTGGAAGATGGCAAGGTCAACCCCAGCGAAGAGCCCAAAAAGGATGAACCAGCAAAGACTATGTCAATCAGCATGAACACCACGAATGCCAAGTCAAAGCCAATCAACGTCTTCTCATCGAAGAATAACCCTCTGAAACAGAAGAGGGCGGCTGTTATGGAACAGCCTAAGAAGATGAGCGAATTGGAACGGGTTATGCTGGCTGACAAGGAGGAGCAGGAACGCAAACGGCAGCGAATGCATGATCGCGATGCTGGTCGGGGGAAACGAGTGAAGCTAGGCTAAGAGCATGCAATGGTGGTCGGTATCACGTCATTTTGGAATTGATTTTGAGCAAGGCGTTGGCAGGGAAGTTGAAGATGGGTCTGACAGACCTTGCATTCGCAGTGTATCCATACGATTAACGAATAATGACAGCAACGAAAATAGGGGTATCTCTAGTAAAGTCAATCAAATGCACCTTGCATCATATCTCAGAGTCGTCATCTTCATCTAGTGTTTCGTCCAGTAGAGTACGTCGTTGCTTGCCTTCTGGCGAGGGGCCCTGCAGAGTTAATTTCGGCCGAGCAAACAGTCTGGCCGGATCTGATTTCGCGATTGCCTCTCTAGGAAGATCCGGAGATTTGTGAAGCGAGACCTCAGGTGCTTTGACCGCCTGTTGCCGCCGTGGCTCACGACTACGGTAGGTGGAGATTGCACGACTCGATTGCTTCAGCCCCAATACGCTGACCAAAGCTGAGAAGGTGAAGTGAAGTACCAGTCCAGCGACAACGCCAACAAGACTGGCGACTCCAAGGTATATGTAAATGGTCTGACATGGTCAGCAATGGTCAAACGCGCACACAGATAGGTTGTACCTCAAATCGTGCGATAATATCGATCGGAAGATATGCTAACTGGCCGACAAAGGAGCCGACAAGGATGAAGGGCCGAAGAATGAATAGCAAGACGTTGTAAAGAGGGTTGAGGATGTAGAGGCCTGCCTGTACCAACAGATAAACTATCCACCAGACGATCCAATACAGGGGATAAACCACCCAGAAGAGCACGGTCAAAGTCGATTCAAGGTATGGATGCATCTTGGACGACGATTGAATGATCGAGTCGTTCCACTGCCCATGAGTTGGAAGCAGCCAGCCAGACTGAAGTATTTAATGAAGTGCTGTTGCTCGTCTCCGATCAACACGTGAGGACGTGGACGGATGGTACGAGTCGGGGTGTGGCTCAGGTGTGGCTGATCTGGCTTGGGGTTTGTGGCTGGTGGTTTGCTTGACGGTGCTTGGCTTTACGAAGGCATGGACCTCGCGTGCCCCTCCTCCGTCCGAATACTTGGGGTTGCCGTCGCTGTTCAGTCCCGCCAGGTCCTCGATCTCCGCCCACATCCAATCCTCCATCCGCCGCCATCGCCGAGCAAATCACCGCCCGCTTATGCTGTCCGAGCATTCCTGCTGACCGCGGCCGCAATCTTGCTTTGCGCCTGCCCTGACTCTGTGCAACGTGCGGCACGGCCGATGAAGAGCACCGATTGGATGCGACTGCGATAGCCCGCAAAAAGGAATCCGCCTCTCTCTCGCCACCATGGGCAACAGCCCCTCAGTCTCGCAGAAGCAGACGCCGCCTTCCACCCAACGCGACCGCGACCGCGACCACCACCACCCCCCACGCACCAGTAACGACGTCGCCCAACGCCGTGAACCCAAGCGCCGCGAGAGTGTCCATGCTCTGCCCTCGACCGCCTCCAAAGCCACTCCGGCGCCGCCCTCAGCTAGCCTCGAGAGTGCTGTCGGTCAGCCCATTCCCACCTCTGTCTCCACCTCACCTGTCCACACCCGTGATTCCGCCAAGTCGTCGACTCACTCACGCAATCGCTCCGCTACTATCCCCACACCTCACCTGAGGTCCAACGACAAGACTGCTATGGGTAACGAGTCCTCGAAGCCCGCCCAGGCGTCCACCGCCCCCTCTTCGAATGCTCCCACGCCCACCATACCCCAGGTACAGGCGTCTTCGCCAGTCACTAGACCTATTGATGCTCCCACGGAGAAGGGCAAGGCAGCGGCATTTGAGCCATCGCCACTTGACCCCACCGCTCCACTTTCCGAGGCCTACAACCTGCCGTCTGCCAGCTTCTCTCGCCCCCCACGGTTACCACTCCCTATCGAGGAAGAAGAGCACAAACCAGGTTCGCCACTTGGTGACAAGCCTGAAGACGACACTGCGGCAATACCACCTCTCGAGATCAATGAGACTGAAAGCCAAGTGCAACGCAAGAATAGTGTAATCAGCAGCAATGCCGATGATGAGGAGGAGCCGGATGAATTCCTCGGTCCGGCGCCAGAAGCCGGAGCCAACGTTCCTAGAGTACCTACGCTTCTTGAATGGAGAGACGCAAAGCCTGGAGACAAGGTATATGTCACCGGCACCTTTACAAATTGGGAGAGGAAGTTTCGCCTGTACTGGGAGTAAGTACACCATATTGTTCAAGTCGAATAGCACTGATGGAAAAAGTGGTCCGTCGAAACACGCAAACACCTTGTCAAGCACCTTGGTTTTGCCTCCGGGCACGCACCATTTGAAATTCTTGGTCAACAACGACATGCAAGTGTCACCAAGTATGTGATTGTCCTACATACATGTCGACTCGGTCACTAATCATTTTGGTACAGACTTACCCACTACGGTCGACTTTACCAACATCCTGGTCAACTATATCGAGGTCGTCCTGCCACCCGTCGCTCCTGTCGCCGTGCCTGGTGTCGCTACGAAGCCCATGGAAATTCGGAACAAGCAAACGACAGACGCTTCTTCGCCCGTCCGCACAACGTCGCCTGCCGTCCGTACAACTGGCAGCACCGCATCACCCTCGGCAGCCGGCGCAAAGTCGTCCCCGAAACCCAATAAGACGCCGCAAGTGACTATCAAAAAGGGGCCTCCCAAGCAGTACACCTCTCAGATTCCTCCGTACTTGTTGGATCTGGATACGTGGCCGCCTCCAACCGACTCGCCTGATTCATCGGCTGATGAATCGTCCGCAGCGCAGAAGTACCATCGCGCCAACGCCGCAGCCAACGCACAGCCCGAACCTCCAAGTTTGCCTCTCTTCTTGAACAAGTCAATTCTCAACAGCGCTACACCTACGAAAGACGACTCGAGTGTTCTGGTGCTGCCCAACCATACCGTACTCAATCACCTGAGTACAACGTCAATTCGAGCTGGTGTACTTGCATCTAGTTGTACTTGCAGATACAAGCAGCGCGTGAGTAGCATAATCATCTCGTGCTGCAGAAAAAGCTGACGTGAATTCTAGTTCTTGACCACCATATTCTACCGGCCGCGCGGCGAAGATGCCGAATGAAGTTCCTCGCATGTATAACAGCGACGACAGGCCATCAATCGAGCCAACTCGGGAGGCGCGGCGAGCGCTTGAGCTTGCGAAAAGAGAGCTGGTAGTCTAGAACCAGACCTCACACACCAGAACTCGACCTTCAGATTTTTGAAAGTCTCTCTCCCAGAAATGGAGATGTATAATTCAATCATTGAAAATCCCCGGACGTATCAGCACAGCAAGAAGCATACTTAATATCACCGTACGTACGAGACACGTTTACGAAGAAAGGAGACCTAGCCGTCGTCTAGACAGACTTAGTTGCGCAATAGATGTTACATAGACCCTCACCCTTCGAATTAAAAATTGCCGACTCCCTCTTTCCGCCTAAACCGATTGTGTACACCTCCATTGCTCGATAGAATTGACACGATAGACAGCCCGCCACCCCAGAATAAACGTGATCATCATCTCTTCAGGAAAGCCAGCGGCACAGCCACCGCTCCCGGCAGCAGCAGGAACAGCGTCGGCGTCCGCGTCCCTGGCTCGAAATACAGCTCTGCTAGCCCGTGCTTCCCCGGCTTCTTCGACCCTATTTCCTCAAGTAAAGCCACCACTGCCTCCCCAGTAAGCCTCGCCTCCCTCACCCTTTCCCGCTCCCTTAGCTCCTCGCCTTTCCCCTCGACACAAACACCGCAGTAACACCTCCCTCCTACCCCTCTCGCGCACACCGGATTCCTCACAAGAAGCACGTCCCGCTTCGCCGCGCGACGGTGGGCGAGGTCCGTGCATATCCCGCATTGAGCATCATGATCGAGAAGTGGAGTGAGCGGGGCGAAGTACAGCCCTGCGCTCTCCGGGGGCGAGGACGCGAGCTCGGTCCGGACAGACTCTAGCAGCAGAGTGGCGTGCGAGAGGAAGCGCATCCTTGCCTGCTGGGGGGAGAGGCAGGTTTCCAGGGGCGAGGGGAGGAGGATGAGGTTGTGCTTTCGCACTGTGGCGGAGGGTGGGAGGGAGAGCCACCATTTCAGCACTTTCGGAGGAAGAGATATGCTGGTTGTGGGGTGGGGAAGGAGGATGATCGAGCGGGAGAGGAAGATCGGGAGTGCTTCGGAGCGGATGAGGGAGGATGTGTGAAGGAGAGGAGGAAGCAAGGGTTGGTCGGCGAAGTAGGGCGTGGGAGAGGGGAGGACGTGGGACCAGATCTGGAGGCGCAATTCTGGGGGCAGGGCGAGGAGATGTGAGACTGGTGGCATCGCTGATATGGTCTTGACCTTCTTGTGCATGAGATGTGAAAATGTGCTGGATCTGGTATGGTTCCGAGAGTTTGGTATGGGGAGGGGTTAAAGTTGGGCTTGTGGGGTATGAATATGATAGACTTTCAAAAATTTGGGCCGGGCAGGGGGACTTACTGCAGACTATGTATTGTCCGCCAGAAAAATTTGCAGTCACTGTGAGATCAGACGGATACGACACCAGGGGGGCAAAGGGCCGAGGAAGCAATAAGGAAATCGTGAGACGGACAACCCCGAATATAGCCACACACAGTCCGCGGACAGGGTTGTGATGATGACCACTGGGCACGTGAAGGGATGGTGACCCGGCATGTCACGTGTCGGGGGTGTCATGCTGCCTTCGTTTTCCTTCTCATTTGCCACGGGCAAAACAAGGGGTCGTCGATCAGGAGCGGTGATGCGCATACAAAGCCAACGGGATGCGGAAGACAGGAGGTCGCAAATTTTGTCCTCGGAAGCTACGGTATATTTGCCGCACGGCAAGGCCAGCGACTCATGGGGGCGGGCCGTTCACCACTGATGCAGGAGGCCACGTGATATTCTTTGTGCGGATGTCACGTTCCGGGCGATGACTGGCATGAAGGGGCCAAAGTGGCCGTTTGGGCCGGTGATACGTTGGTTAGCGATCCCAAAATAGCAGCAAAAAGTAGAACAGAAAGCCTGGAGCTTGACACTGCCCAGACTTTGTACCACGGTGATGGTGTGATGAAATCATGGAACTCGCACAGAAGCCAGATCACGTGGTCGTTAGTCGCTCGCCACTCACAAACTTTCTTGGACTCGGAGTCCTTAGCCGGTGGTAATTATGTACGAATGGCAAGGGTCCATGGCGTGATATATCGAGGTAGAGTGTGATTGAAAAAGTGGCAGCAATTACCCTTGCATGAGCCGGGGCTGCACGACGCGCTTGCTCATGCTCAAGATAATTGCTTCGGATATCGTTGAAAGTGTTACGAATCGGCAGCTGTGATTGCTCGGTTGTCTGCGTTCACCGTAGTCATATTTGTTAATGCAAAACGTATCAGATTGAGTGGTAGGTGTGCAGATCAATTTACGTGATCTTATTTTAGATCTTGAAGAATCAGTACCACAGCGTATTCGTTATCGTACGGGTTCAATGGTAAGTAATTGTCGTAGATCCCGCGAGGAACCACATGCGATTGAGCTATGTTTAAGCAGCGGCGAGAGGACAAGGGACGAAGTAAATCATTTCTGGAAGATTCGACCAGAGGACAGAGATGTGACTGGGGTCGGGGGACTGCATGTGAATTCACTAATGGGATCTCGTCCGTGATGAGGGACCAGCTCGATATCGTTAGGTGCAAGTGAGGCGCGGCGCGGCTTTTGGTCAATGGCGTGGTTGGGATGTTAGTTCGAGAATGGTCAACAAAAGGCGAAAAGTGAAGCTGTGAATGAATGCAAACCCTGAACAATAGGCGTCGTGGCGCAGAGAAGGTTGGGAAGTGAGTTGTATTAAGCTTCACTTCTTGACAATCTCTCATCTGACCCTACCTTCGCTACCTGAACCCTTCACCTTCACCTACCACAAGGCTCGAAGCTATATATTCCCTCTTCTTCTACCTCGACTTGTTCCCGAGACAACTACCACTTCACAACTTCCTTCTCTTCTCATTACCAAGACCATCCCCAAATCCATCCCGATAACATGTCCGACACCGAGCAGTCAACGCCAGCCACCCCAACGGTGCCGGCGACCCAGGGAGATATCAAGTTCACCGAAAAGGAGGAGAGGGTCTTGAAGGTCGTTTGGGGCTGCATGAAGAGCCTCCCGGAGGTAGAGTCTCTATCTTGTCTCACTACAGTCGGCCACATCTTCGTCGCATGCTGACAACCTAGGTTGATATGACCAAGTTGACGACCGCCGCAGGGTTCCAGACCCAGAAGACTTGCGCCAACACTTGGGGCGTGATCAAGAAGAAGCTCGTAGCTCAGGCCGCCGCAAACGGTAATACTCAGCCGATACCTCAAATTCTTTCCCCAGACTGACAGTGACCTCAGGCGTCGAAATCGACCTGTCAAGCAAGCCCGGCAAGGCTCCCGCCAAAACTTCTCCAAAAAAACGTGTCAAGAGCGAGGCAGATGCTGACGGCGTCGATGGAGGAGACGAAGGTCAAGGGGGGAACGAGCCTCCGACCAAGCCCAAGAAGGTCCGCAAGTCTCCAACCAAGAAGTCTGCGAAATCTGAGGTGAAGGTGGAGGCTGGTGACGACGAAGATGCTGCTTCGGTCGGTGCCGCCGAGTGATCGGATAGTGGTGAGGTTGGGGGTTAGGCAGCTAGGATATGCTGCTGCTTATGTGGCACAGTTGCCCCAAGCCATATCTCGAATGATAGAAGCTTACGGGCTGTGACGCTTTCAAGCTAGGAGGAACATTCATACTTGCGCTTTCGGAAATCAATCTCTCCAGTCGATCAAGACCTCGTCCGTTCTGAATCTTTGTGTGCACGAACTGTTCTCAAGTGCAGTTTTGAATCCCATCTTCCATGCTAGTAGCCCGGCATGAGCAATCATGATGCCGTTATCGATACAAAATCGTTCATCTGTCGCATACACGCTTCCGCCACGATCCCGAGCCATCATGCCCATCATCTCTTGCAGTCTTTCGTTGCAACCAACACCGCCCACGATGAGCACTTGATTGGCACCCACGTGCGCCATGGCACGCTCGGTGATCTCAACAAGCATTGCATAAACAGTCTCTTGAAGTGTGAAACACAGGTCTTCGCTAGTGATCTCCTTGCCGGTCTCCTCATCAACCCACTTTGCAGTTTTGCCACTTTGTCCGTCCTTCAGCTTTTGAGCCATCTCTTCAACCTTGGCAAGAATTCCGGAGAAGCTGACATCCATACCCTTGACCGCATAGGGAAGATCCAGAAGTACCGTGCCTTTCTTTGCTAGTTGCTCGATATTATAACCTGGCGCAGGGTCGTTGCTGATTTCTAGCACCCTCGCAAATCTGTCCAAGCAATTGCCGACCGCAATGTCAAGGGCTTCCCCAAATATCCTGTATCGTTGGGCGCTGTATGCAATGATTTGAGTGTTTCCGCCGCTAACATATAACACTACCGGATTCTCCGCTCCAGTAATAGCTCGTCCCATCTCAATGTGACCAACGCAATGATTGACTCCGACCAAAGGTTTGTCCCACAGGATGCTGAGCATGCGGGCTGCAATTGCTACCCCTCCCAGCGGTGCGCCCATACCCGGACCTTTGGTAAAGCAGATGCAGTCCACATCCTCGATCGTAATGCTTGCTTGTTTCATTGCCTGCTTTACAAGCCGAACGACCCATCTTCTATGGTGTAATGCGGTATCTTTAGGGAGAAACCCAGTGCCTGGAGGAGAAACATATGTGTGTCGGAGGTTGGCAAGGATGCGGACGGGTTCTGATTTTGGGAGGGAATTTAGCGGCCCTTCTTGAGGAGAGTCTCGAGCTGAGGAAGGGTGGTAAATGATCCCAACGCCGAGCTTATTGGCAGAGCCTTCGAGGCCTACAGATATCGGCATGGCTGGTGATGTGTATCCATTCACGACGATTGACTGTCGAACATCAAATGTGACTAGGAAAGACTGTGTTCGGTGTCTGCCCCACCTCTCCGCCCGCTCACCGCCCAGGCAGAATCGGAGCATGACCATAATTTATTCGTGCCGCCAGCCATATCGGCCCACCGCCTACACCCGGATAATAGAGTGCTTGCTTCTTACATTCTTGCTCTCAATATGACGGACAACTTCACAGAGACCAGTCATGTCTTCATCGACTGGTTCAGGGCATGCCAACCATTTCTCAACCCAAAAATCCGGCTGGCTGACTTTCGACATGAGGGACGAGGTCGCGGCGTTGGTAAGTTGCATACATCTTCCTTTCGCCAGTCCCTCCCGGTAGCACAATGTGACTAATTACACTAGTCGCTGTACAAGACTTGCATCAGGACGAAGAACTCTTCTCTATCTCCCGTAGCCGGATTCTTAACACCGAGACCTCTAGCCTTGCCCAAGATCCTCGTGGCCAAGAGCTGATCACCAAGCTCGACGACCAATGGCTCTCACTGATCATGGTAATGATTCACGAATACCTTCTCGGGTCAGAGTCGCCCTGGAAAGCCTATTTTGACGTCTTGCCTTCTACATTCGATACACTCATGTTCTGGACGGACAACGAGCTGGCCGAACTGCAGGCGAGCTCAGTGAAAGACAAGATCGGCAAGACCAGTGCCAATGACCTGTTCAACACGACTCTTTTCCCTGTCATTAGGTCAGCACCAGATCTTTTTCCCAATATTTCAAGCCTCACTGACTCGGATCTTCTTGCTCTTGCACATAGAATGGGCTCCATCATTATGGCTTACGCTTTCGACCTTGAAAAAGATCCCTCGGCTCTGCCGCAGGACGAAGATGGCTATATATCAGATGAAGAAGGCGATAGCCTGCCCAAAGGCATGGTACCTATGGCAGACATGCTGAATGCCGATGCCATCCTCAACAACGCCTGTCTCTATTACGAGACCGATACTGTCTCCATGCGTACTTTGGGTCCTGTCAAAGCAGGCGAAGAATTATACAACGACTATGGCAATCTACCTCGAGCTGATCTCCTTCGGCGGTACGGCTACCTGACGGACAACTACTCGCTATACGACGTGGTTGAGATCCCGACAGATCTCATCGTTCATGTCGTGAAATCTCTCAAGGCTAACGACGACGCTGCCCGTGTGACTGAGAAATATCTTGCCGAACTGGCTGCCGCCTTGGACGAACGTGGCTTCTACGAGGATTCATACGATATCTCATTACACTCACACGCACCCGTTAATGACGACGATGAGGCTCAGGAAGACAACCCGCTCTTCCCTGCCGGCCTGCAAATGCTGTTCTATCGTCTACTGGTTGACAATAACAACACGATCACCCCACCAAAGAAATATGCCAAGAAGCCCTCTGCTCTAAGCCCAGCTGAGCAGTCTTCAATCAGGCAAGCCTACGCCGCTGTATTACGTGCCAGACAAGGTCAATATTCTACTACTATTGAGCAAGACCGCCGAACGCTCCTTGAACTCGGCGCTCAAATCTCGTCAAGAAGAGGCATGGCAGTGCAAGTGCGATTGGGCGAGAAGCTACTTTTACAGCGAGCTTTGGAAGCAGCTTTAGCGACTGAGCATGCTGTCGCAAACGCAAACTCGGATGCGGACGGCGAAGAGCGTTCACACAAACGAAGACGATGATAGGTGACCACACGCACATTCCGTAACGAGCAAGGCCATCGGAACTCTTATCCTTCCACCACCAAATGTTGAAGAAGGAATCACAAGGAGAAGAAAAACATCGCTCGCTAATTCAAGGTCATCTTATATGTACAATCAAACAACCATCAACCTCCACCCGAACCACCAGCATCGGTAGCTCCCGCCGTCCCTGCTCCACCAGACATAGGTACATCGCCTTGAGCAGTTCCCGGCGCTGCATTCGCACCAGATATCTTCCTCGCCGATTCTGGTGGCTGCGACTGGTCCGGTTTGCGAGCCGACATCATCAGACTGGCACGATAACTCAAGTTCCAACCGTTCCAATAATCCAAGGGATACATAACCACATCGTCATCCTCCCCTTCGTCGTCCGGTGTTTCCAGATCCGAATCGCTATCGTACACGACGCCGGAAGCTGAGCTTGGCACCACCCGCCGTGGCCGCACTGCGTCTATGTGCAGACGTCCTAATCGGCCGTAACGCCGCCGGAATGTCGGAAGGGATTTCTTCGCTGACGGTGGTGGCGACTGGAATTTGAACATGGTCTTCGGCTCGTGCACAGCTCCAGCGTCTGATGGTGGCGTCGGCAGATCTCTTGGTTTGGCATCTTTATCTGGTTGGTCGACATCCATCTTGTCGGCTGCCTCGTCACCGCCCTCAACACTAGCAGGAGGTGTGGGGAGTTGCACCTCTGTGATGGTGGGGAGGTGAGATGACCCAGCCCGCGTATAATCGGGTGGGCATATTGGTCTCCAGGTGTGGTCGGTGAAGCCACGGTTCCATTCTCGGTGCTTCTGGATCTTGGACTCGACAGCACGGCGCACCATGGCTTCGGCTTCCTCCCGCAGGTCCTCGATCTGCACAAGATCCTGCTCTGGTGGGCGCACATCTGAACGTGAGCTGGCGGTGAGCTTGAGCGTCGTCGGTCGCTGCTGTGTCGCGACAACTTCGGCTTTTGGCTTGGGCTTGACGACGGGGCGCTGGTTGATGAGCAGCTCCTCGTCGTCGCCTTTGTCGCCCTTGATACCGTGCTGGATCTTGACACGCTTGAGCTCTTGTCGCTGATCAAACACCTTACGATCGCACTCAATGCGCTCGAGATTGAGCTTCTCGCGGGCGTTGATGCTGTGCACCAATTGTCGGGCATCCTCAAGCTCGCGGCGGAGCTTCTTAAGCTTCTCAACAACCTGAGCATCACGGCCACGGGTCTTGCGCGCCTGTCGCACTTCACGACGGCGGAAACATACATATGCATCGGAATCGTCGGTCTCTGCTCCTGTTTCGAACTTGAGTGCTGGCATCAAAGATTGATTTGATTTTGCCATTCTAAGACCATGCCAGTGCGGGTAGATTTCGGGTGCCCATTTCTGGCCGTCATCTGAGATCGTATAATCAAACGATGACTGGATTTCTTCGAACGACAGCACTGGTGGATTATCAATTGTTGCGAAAGGTTGGCGAATGGTGGCTGTCGCTTCGAAGAACGAAACAACCTCTTCAAATAGATCGAAGGTGAGACGGCCATCCTTGGCTGCCTTGGATTCGTTGAGCGAAGCAATGAACTTTTCATCTTCGGAAGTCACGCAGTACGGAGGGCCGATTGAATCTTCTACTGTTGATGAAAAGCGAATATATGTGGTGGGCTCGGAGAAGCGTTTTGGGTAGAGGTCATCATACTTGAGGTCGGACGACTTTACTTCTGGCGTAGGGATGTAGATCTGTGCGATCTTCCCACCGAGAGAAGCAGCCGCAGAAGCGGAGATGACTGCTTGAAGATGGTGTTCCTACATTACGGTCAGTACAACTTGCGGCACCAAGCGACGAAGGTAGGTCTTACAGTTTCTTCCGCCTTCTCGACACCGGTCTCTACCCTTGCGACCTGCCTTGACGGGTCATCCTCGTCATGAAAACTGTCGACGAGTTCATCTTCCTGCAATATTTGCAGAGCATGTTTGGTGCTCAGTTTCCGCTGACGGAATCGTGCACCGGAGGCACGCGAAGCCATGATGCCGTCATGCACTCCCTACCAAGGCTCTGAGTGAAAATGAATTCACCAGAGCCTTGATCACCGCAAGCGCCTACTATCAGGCAGCAGGTAATATTGATGCCTTATTTGCCACTTGAAAATTTACCAGCACGTGAAGTTGTATGCGGCTTTTCTTCGGGGCGCTGCAGAATGTGATTCGGAAGGCCGGCTTTGGGGGAATGGCGGGCGGTTTGTGCTAGAGGGAGGAAGTGTGGGACTGTGCTGCGGTCGGGCGCAAAATCCGATGCAGAGATTTTTTCGGCGGTCGCGACGAGGACAAAAGTCGCCAAACGGCACCCTTTGACGACGGCGATATGGACAAAATTAGTACCGAAAAGTCCGCCTCGGGCAGAGGTATTTTTTGGTGCTAAAATTGCGGATTATGAGGGTGGTTGGGTGATGAATTTTGATGGGTTGACGACCGTCGCGGTGGTTGCGCTGGGTTTTCGCCGTAGGCCGTACGTTGGCGGGTGAGTGTGTGTGTGTTTTTTTTCCACCTCGGGGGTTGTTGGAAAGGTCAGAGGTGCCCTGGGGGCTGTTGATGCAAGACCCGCAAGAGAGGGGCGACGCGGCATGTGCGGGCCACTCAGCGGCCGAGCTGGCTCGTGGGATGATGCCGGTTCACGTAGGACGGAGTCGGGATTGGCTGCAGGGGGCCGCGCAAAAGCCACGTTGGGTCTAGCTTAAAAGTGACGATCGAACGCAATTTACCGGCTTCCCTTGCGATGCTTCGATGCTGCACGTGACTTATCACAGGCTTGACTCACCTTAATCTTGAGATACCTGATAATCACATTCAGGGCGCCGGTCCATTTATGGTATTACTTTGCATGCAAGCATGTGCATAAGTCTGCGTCTCACAAGTTTAAAAATCAAGGCACGTGTAAAAACATAACAATGCGTCGCAGGATAGCAGGGTGAAGGCTCGCACTGTAGGCTTGGCATGATTTAGTAGCGTTAACCTCCAACCTGGGGCTTTCAAATAGTCGCCTCGTTAATAAAGGTAACTTCACAGTTCGATTGTGACAATGAACCAAGCATGATAATTTCCATACTTTTTCTTGTTCTCTATTCATCATAGAAAAATTTTCTTTCCCGTTTTTCCCCTCATCATGGCGCCGGCGTTCAAGGACTTGTACGAAAGCATTGTACTGCACCCTCAATCCGACACTTTGTCCACCAATGCATATCTCATCTTCCTCATCACCGGCAACCCGGGCCTAGTCGGCTACTACCGCTCATACCTGCACACGCTACATGCACTCTGCACCGATGACACGTCCCCAGGCGATAATCATGTACAACCAAGCTCTACGCACATCTACTCCTGCTCCCTCGCCGGCTTCGAAACCACCCCCCGTCCCGGCACAGCCACCCATCCCACACCCTATGATCTCGACCAGCAGATCGCGTACATCGACGACGCGCTGTCCCACGCACACGACGAAGTCCAGTCCCTCACTAGCAGTTCCAACATCCGCGTCGTGCTCATCGGCCACTCCGTCGGCGCATACATGCTGATGGAGATCCTGCGGTGGCGAAAGCAGTCCGCGTCCATGATGCGGATCGTAGGCGGGATCTGCCTGACGCCTACTGTTGTGGATCTAAGGGGAAGTCCCAGTGGGAGGAAAGTTTTTGTAAGTCTCTTTGCTATGATCTGGACGTTGGACGTGGGTTTTATACGTTGTTATTTGCGGCTACTGACTGGCTCTAGCACATTGGATCGCAGCCTTTGTTCGCTACAGTCGCGACGGCAGTGGCGAACGCTTTGCTCTGGCCGGTGCCGGATGCGGTGTTGTTGCGGCTTGTCAAGGCTGTGACGGGGATGCCGGATGAGGCGGCGCAGACGACGTTTGAGTTTTTGAGAAGTCCGCGGGGAGTACATCAGGCGTTGCATTTGCTCAGATTTGAGCTCGCGCAGATGACAACGGATAAGTGGGATGATGAAATTTGGGGCGTCGTAGAGCCTGCTGGCGGTCGGGGGAGGACGAAATTGTTCTTCTGCTTTGCGGATGACGATCATTGGGTGGCTAGTGAGACTAGAGATCAGCTCATTGCGGCGAGAGCATGGTCGGGGAACGCTGGCGAGGAGGATAGGCCTGAGATGGAGATCGATAGTATGGGGCTGCCACATGCCTTTTGCCTTCGTGAGTGGATCGTGTGACTGATACCTGCGATTGCTGCTGACCGGAACAGGACATAGCGAGGCTGTCGCGGAGAAGACGATGCAGTATATTCATAAGCTAGTGCTGTCTGACAGGCAATGACATCGACGGCAGGGTTCTAGCTGTGCTCGAGGTAGTGACACTGCAGACTTGTCGACCATTGCCATCATCGCTTGAACAGAGACAGTAGGTTTTGGGCCTGAGTTGGCTGAGGCATCTGCTGAGGCATCTGTTGTGGGTGTGCATGAGGTAAATACCCTGGTTGTGGGCTTTGGTGATGCTGGTAGTGTTGATGTTGGAAACTATCGTTGAACGGCTGCGTGAAGCCATTATGTGGTGAAGGCTGAGCTTGCGGCGCCGTCTTGCCGAACAGATTTAGCAAATTGATCTGTTGGCTAGCGTGTTGGTTCTCCTGTCCTCTAGCCGGCTGCTGGTAGATAGCTTGTTCATGCCCATAGTTGCCATAATCGTGCGACTGATGCTGCTGCTGATGCTGATGCTGATGCTGATGTTGTGGCTGGTGCTCGTGTTGCGCATAGCCATTGTTCTGTTCCTGCTCATCATAGTACTGTTCCTCGTGGTGTTCCTCGTACCCATCTTCATCCAGCGCCGCCGCATTCGCAGCCTCCCTGCTCTGCTCGCTCCTGATCGCACACTCCATCATGACCTTCGCATTGACCACCCTTGTATGCTCCGTGCTGGTCCCCGGCTCGCTGAATATCCACAATCCATAGATCGTCGGATCCTCACTCTGGCCTGTCTGATCGACCTGCAGAATTACATATTCTTCGGTGATTTCCATATCAGCACTGGTGTGCAGCTCTGTCGTGAAATTGTCCAAGCCCTTCCGGTTGAGCACCATGACACTATATCGTTCAACCACCAAGGACTCGTCGCCATGGTAGATGACTGCAGGAATCAATTGACACACGAATAGCGTGCCTTCCATGCCCGTCTTTTCCCATGTTTGCGAAGTAGGCGAGAATGTGTACACGACTGCGAATGGTGCGACAGATAGCACTTGCTGGACTTGCGGGTTGTGCCGTTTCAGGACAGTGAGATTCAGCTCTTCGTTTGTGCGTACAGGTGGTGGATGCACAGCATGATCTGCCGCCGGAGGTGCAGACGTGTTGTGGTCGGTATGTAGGGTTTCGCTGTCGTAGTCAGACTGCTCTTGTAGCTGCTGCTGTCGCGGTGGCCGACGGTGCCGTTTTGGGGGCATTGTAGGCGGTATTGTCGAGTTCGATTAGAGCTTAATGTTATAATGTCATTTCAAGCGCTGGCGATTGTGCGCGCGATTTGAATCAATATGTTTGTGGGTTGTTGAACGAAGTCGAGGTGTCAATTGCGGGACGGCTCAAATGAATCCGACGTCACTTTGGGCCTGGATCGAGAATGTCACATGCGACCCCGCTGTGCACCTTTGTCCTCCTATACTTCCACACGGTAATAGTGATTTTCGTCCCTACTATTCTTCCTTCTTGTCTTTGTACGAATAAGCTTTCAGGGAGACGCCCTGCCTGCTCGGAGGTTGCGGTCATTCATATGGTGTTGCTATCTCAGGGGTCGTGGATTTTAACAGTGGCGGCTCATCACCAATAACAGCATAAAAATATGGCTAAAACAGACGAGGGCTCTCAAGGGACAGCTTCTGCGAGAACTTCTCTTTCAGGCATTCCGGGAGGATACCCAAGTAGCCCTGTGCAAGTTTCCACAGAATCGAACCAATTGTCACTATCTCAGGCAATTCACGCCAGACGGTCAGAATATGTCAGGCCAAAAACAATAAGGATCAAAGTCGGAACTTGGAATACTGCAGCTTTCAAAGGCACCGAAAAAGATCTGGGAGGGTGGTTCGTCCGCGGCCAGGGCATTTCGGACGATCTGAATCGCCTTTATATCTCTCAGGATGGAAATAAAGCCGAGTCTAAAGACAGTGATCACGCTGCCGAAAGCACGGAAACGGTGAATGCCCAGGAGAATCGGTTTGAGCAAGGTGAAACCACACTTCCGAAGAACGATCCAGGAGCACTGCCGGGAGGGGACGACGTTGGTCTTTACCTGCTCGGGCTCCAAGAAGTGGTCGATGTGAGCTCGGCCTCCGAGAACTTTAGACCTTATACAGACCCGGAGCCGGCTGCCAGATGGAAATCAGTGATGGAGGCGGCGCTGCCGGAAGGCTACGTCATGGTTGCTGAACAACAGCTTATTGGACTTCTTCTCCTGATATATGCCTCACCAGACGTCGCTCCAGATGTCAAAGCCGTCAGTACCACTAGCGTTGGCACTGGATTAATGGGCTATATGGGCAATAAGGGAGCCGTCACTGCTAGGATTGTTCTAGGTGAGACGACACGACTAGTGTTTGTCAATTGCCATCTTGCTGCTGGAGCGGACAAGACTTCATTGGAAAGGCGCAATTGGGATTATGGTCAGATCACTAGCAGAACCAAATTTGAACCCATCCGAGATGCTATGGATCTGCACCAGACGACTGGAGAAGTGATCGATGATGCGGACTTCGCCTTCTGGGCTGGTGATCTCAATTATCGGCTGGCAGATATACCTGGAGAAGATGTGAGGAGGCTTTTGATGTTACATACAAGAAATGAGTATGATCTGTCACATCCATCCTCACAGAAAATCGAGAACGAAATCAAGGGTAGTGCAGCACCCTCGAGTAGAGGTGTGCTGCGTCTCTCGTTGGATTCTCTTCGCCCTACTTCATCATCAGGCTCTCAGAAATCTGGGGACAGTGAATCCGGGTCGATTGAATCTGGCAAGCATTCTTTGGAAGACGCACAAATCGATGCCGCGTCTGATCCGGCTTCTCTACAGACCACACTTCATTCGCTACTGGCGCATGATGAACTGAGTCAACAAATTGAGAACAGAAAAGCGTTCTTCGACGGATGGCGAGAAGGTCCAATTAATTTTCTTCCCACTTATAAATACGATCCCGGCAGTGTTGGCGTTTTTGACTCTAGTGAGAAGAAACGTGCTCCTAGCTGGTGCGACCGGATCCTATACAGGACTCGGCGAGACAAACTTGCATTTGAAAGTCAGCTGGCTGAGGAGGCCGAAGCGGCCAGAAAAGACGCACAGATGAAGAAGGATGGCATCGACGAGGCCGGAAAAGACGAGGAGTTACTGTACGATTACGACCCGGATGAAGACGCTGCTGATGATCAGGATGCCTATGACGAAGTGGCGGATCTGCCTGAGGGTGTCGTCATCACGAAAGAAGGCTTCGAGGATGAAGTAGAGCTGGAATACTATACTGCGCATCAGCGAGTCTTGTCGTCTGACCACAAGCCACTGGACGCGGTGTTTCGATTGAAATATAACTGTGTGGTACCTCAACTTCGTGCAAAGGTCCACCAGGAAGTCGCCAGAGAACTTGATAAGGCCGAGAACGAAGGCAGACCGAGTGTCACTGTAATAGTCGATAGACACCACGCAGAGGATACCGAGACCTGCGATGAGGATCCGACAAAATTCGAGGGTGTCGACTTCGGTCACGTAAGGTACGCGGCTCGTAAACAACGCACTCTTACTATCGCCAACACGGGAAGAGTCCCGGCCACTATAAGCTTCGTCGACCGACCGATCGGAGCCGGGCAAGAATCTGGACCAAGTCCAGCTTGGCTTAAAGTCGATATGGATCCCGACGAGCACGAAGAACCGCCAAAATACTTTACAGGCCCGCGAACTCTCGAACCTGGCGATGTGTCAAACGTGGAGCTCAAAGTACGAATCTTAGGCCGCCAACTAACTAGAGCTTTGAACGAGGGGATAGAACAACTGGACGATATCCTAGTACTGCGAGTGGAGAATGGCAGAGATCACTTCATACCTGTCCACGGCAAATGGTTGGAATCGTCGCTCGGCAAATCAATTGATAAGCTAATACGCCTTCCCGAGGGTGGCATCCGCAGGCTTCAACGACAGATTCCTAAAGGTCGCAGCCAAAGTAATGTATCATCCGAAGACATGCCGGTCAAGTGGTCTGCGCCACGTGAGCTGTTCCGCTTGACAGACGCCACCGAGAAGCTGGTTGAGGCCTGCATTGCGGAATGGGAAATGACCTCTGGCGACAAAGAAGCACCCTGGGCCACGACCGCCGGGTGGCCATTTACGGAACCGTCTTGGACCACGTCATTCGAGGAGCGACATGAACTTACAGGCGCGGTGTGCGAGGCCCTCGACACAAATACATCTATTGGCGAATGCATGCCGGCCGGTACATCCAAAATGGCTATGCTCGAGACCGTGGCATCCTTCCTCGTCGAATATTTGGAAAGCTTACCGGAAGGCATCATTACCGAAAACCTTTGGGCAAAGCTAAAAGAAGCCCAGCTAAAAGCCGAGCAAGAAAAGCAGGGCGGTAATGAGGAGGAGTTGCGCACGCAACTTCAGGAAATACTTTCCGGATCACCGCCGCACAGTATTTCCTTCATTCTACTCACCTCTACTATAGATCGGATCATAAATGAACAGACCGCCTCGACGCTGCGAAATTCTCCGAAGGACGAATTTAGGGTTCCACCTCCACTCATCCGATCTGGTACAGGATCGCTTAGGAAAAAGGATATTAACAAGGAGCCTCGCGTGGCATATCGACAGATCATCACTCGCAAAATGGCTGAGATCTTCGGCAACGCTATCGTCAGAGCACCAGAACCTGACAAGCAGAAAGAGAAGACGGCGCTTGAGGAGCAGAAGGCCAGGTTCGTTGAGTTGTTTATTACAAAGGATACGCCCTGAGATAAAATTCTCTATATCCTGGAATCTTGCTGCAATTTCGCCAATTCCCTCACTGCCCTCGTGGTGTCCCAGCCCTCCTCAAGACCTCGCAGCAGCAAGTCCTGCTCAGACTCTGGCGCCATACCCCCCGGAGCAGGCGGTCTGCGGTCCAAATTCGTAGGAAACGGATAACCCTCGGCAACAGCCTGGATAAAGCATTTCACCTCCTCACTCACACCCTCTTTCCCCACC
The DNA here is from genome assembly GCA_010093895.1 of Myriangium duriaei CBS 260.36. Lineage (NCBI taxonomy): Eukaryota > Fungi > Ascomycota > Dothideomycetes > Myriangiales > Myriangiaceae > Myriangium > Myriangium duriaei. Next base: position 3,490,528 of record ML996081.1, read on the forward strand.
TTAGCTGTCAATATATCCCAAGTACTCTCCACAAGCGGCAACGAATCAATATACTCCATCGGCTTTCCGAACGCACTACTAACCTGTATAAGATTCGCACTCCGATGAAAATCCACCGTCTCATTCGCCCCAGCAGCATGATACAACGCCGGGTTGAAAAAAAGCCCATCGCCCTTCTTCAACGGCAACGCGACATAATTGTCCAAAAAGAACCGCTGAAACGCATCGAGCCGGTACTTCATGAACCCGTCCGGCAGCAGCTGCGAGAATGGTAACAGTCTCGTCGGCCCAGAGGCCAAAGGCATGTCCGTCTGCGCCACCGCGCCCTGCAGCGTCAACAGCTGCGACGCGAGGTGCATTGCCCGCGGCCACCTCGCCACCGTCTCGGGTGTCTGGAAGCCGAGATGATAATCCCGATGGCATGTCTGCGGTGCGCCAGAGGGGCGAACGACGTTGACTTGTGTGGTGATGCGGTAGGCGGGGCCGAGGTAGGCCTCGCAGATCAGCGCGAGGAAGGGGTTGGAGAAGTACTGCACGAAGGTCAAGGGGTCGGCGAGGCAGAGTTTAGAGAAGGAGTTCCAGATGCGTGAGTTGGCTGCGGATGCGGCGAAGTGGTCGCCGGCGGAGGCGCCGGCGACGAGCTCGGAGGCTATGATGGAGTCGAAGGCGGTGTTGGCCGCGTCAAGGACGGGGAGGGAGGGGTAGAGGTTGCGGAGAACGAGGACGCCCGGACCGTGAAGGAGCTGGGTGTAGAGCTCAGACATGAGGGCGTCGCGGGAGGAGGGGGTGGCGATGTCGAGGGTGGAGCAGTCGTAGATGGGGACGTTGTGGAGGATCTGTGAGGCGAGGGGGCAGGAGCTGGGGGAGAGGGTTTGGGATGTGAGACGCTGTAGCTCGGTCGTGGATGCTTCTTCATTTTGGTTGAAGAGCCGTGGTGGATGGGTTGTGCTGCTGCTGCTCGCGACTTTCTGTGAAGATGCATGGCTTGCTTCCGGGAAGTCGATCGTGCCAGGTTGCCGACCCACAGATGTTGGTGCTGTAGATGTTTGTAGCATTGTGGAGTATAAAGTCAAGCTGATGATACATCAATGAAATATCAAAACCTCACAAGTCTATAGAGGAAACATTATAAATTGACGTGCCCATGCCAATATTTATATCAATCTACCCCACTATGTACGCAGAGCAAGGTGGGGTCGTCAAGACCCCTCGGAAAATGCTCCCCGACGGCTTTTCCCTATCTGGCCGGAGCCGACTTCACATCTCGGCAATTGATCCATTTCCTCTTGCTCCCAAGATAAAAAATCCACAAGAATTACATCCACTATCAGGTGGCCATGTCCACCACCACCTCCGACCCCGACCTTGCCAACATCCTCTTCCCCTCCGCCTCCCGCTCCATCTCAACTTTCGTCCGCGCCTCCACCCGCTCCCGCCTCTCCATCCGCTCCCGCCTAGCCTCCATCGCCGCAGACGCACAATTCGCCACTTCTATATCAGATATCACCGGCCTGCCGCTTGTCGCCAACGAGCGCTGCGGGAGTTGGTACGTGCCTCCCCCGCGGAAAGCGGGCGGGGTGTACTTCAAGTCCACGGACGGGCATTTCGGGCAGTGGCGCTTCAGCGCGCGGCGGCTGAATGTGCAGCTTTTAGGGATCGTGAGGGAGTGCGGGGGTTGTGTAATTGTCGACTCGACACGCCGAGGGAAAAGTGTCCCTGATGCGCTGGCGAAGACAGTGCCTGTTTGGGCGGCGGTGTGGAATGCGCTGCTTTTCCCGGAAAGGGCAGACGTGCATGGGTTGAGGACGCCGGAAGATGTGGTGGGCAGGTCGGAGCATGCGCAGATCGAGGCGCGGCTGGACGGGTTCGTGGCGGAGCTGAGGGCGCTGGAGGTCGAGGCTGAGCTTGACAAGCCATTGAGGCCGGTGTGGGTGACGCAGGCTTCGATGCATAGGCTGGAGGCTGAGGTCGACGAGGCGAGGAGGGATGGATATCCACTTGTTTTGTGCACGGCGTCGGGGAAGGACGTTGGCGATGTCGCACTGCCAGAGGGATGTGACTATGTGCAGGGCGCGGCAGACGATGCTGAGGCTTGGGCGTGCGGGCTGACACCGGAGCTGTTCTGGGCGAAACGGGAGGAGCTGCTGCACTGTGATGAGGATGGACTGCCGGACTTGATTGGTAAGTTGGTGGAGGAGGCGCAAGGTACGACGGAGGCTGGTCGCAATGCGGTGAGGATAGAGCCTACGCGGTCGGTATGGGTTGGGACGGATTACGGCGCGTCAGGACAGGGATCGTATGATATGATCATTGACATGCGCCCTGTCAAGGATCAATTGGAGCAAGACCAGTCAAGGGGCAAGACTCTCGCTTCTCCTTTCGAGCCCGGAAAACTGGGTAGTCGGGCATTACGTCGAGTGTTGCCATCGATCCTGGACAAAGTAGGAGCAGCATTGGCGACCAACCCAAAGGCCGAAATACTGATCGCTTGCGCGACAGGCAAAGATTTTAGCGTCGGAGTAGCGCTGGCTCTCATATGTATGTTTGCATCTGATGATGGGCAAATGACTTCACAGCCGAGGACGGCAGGCATCGACAAGGAGTTTATAAGGAAAAGACTTGGATGGATCATGGTTTGCATTCCGGACGCGAATCCGTCGAGGGCTACGTTGCAAAGCGTCAACGCGGTACTTCTGGCGTGAGATGACCCTCTCTTGCCGTGCCCAAGTCTTCTTCAAAAAAAAAAGGAGCTAGATACAAGAAGCAAAAGAGATTCGGCCGGTCGAAGAATACTTGACGCTGGGTTGATCAGGCCAACGTGATGGGCGTAGAGTCGTTGGCACCGAACGCCTTACCGCAAGACGGACACTTTCTCGACCGGTTGCTGATGAGATCTTGTACACAGCCGCTGCAGAAGCAGTGGCCGCAGAACTTGAGTGCCGTGTTCCGCAAGTTGTTATTGCATACTGGGCAAATGGCAAGTTTCTGCACTAAAGGTCAGTCTTGGTCTTCAGAACTTGAGTTATTGAGACTCACCCTCCAATCGTCGGCCTCTGCGGCATCGCCCTTGGCAGTTCGTTTCTTCAAGAGCTCAACCTGTTTTTTTGCGTCATCTAACCTTGTCTTACACTCGCTCAGCTCCACTTCTATTTTCCTCTTCTCATTTCCTGTCTTTGTCGCCGTCTCGTCCTTGCTGGTAACGAGTTTCCTCAACTCGGAGATTTCGGTCTTTGCCGTCTGCGAGGATATTTCTCCTTCGTTAAGTTTCTGTTGTAGTGCTCGATTCTGGATTTCCAGCCTGTTCAGGCCGTCCTTTGCCTCAGCAACCTGCTTTTCGAGGCCCGCAGCCAGAAGTCTACTCTGCTGTTCCGCTTCCTTAAGTGAGCTTACTATCTCAGTCGCCTTAGCGCTCTGTGCCTTGAGGGCTCGTAGAGATGCTTCTGTCGTTTCTTTACTTTTCATTGTCGCAAAGTATTTTTGATCGGCTTTAGCTTTTTCTGCGCCCAATCGAGAAATCTGTTCCTCCCAGGCACTGACATCCGCAACCTTCTTCGATGCAAGAGCTTGACTCTTGCGCCAAGCAGCTTCCATAGATGGCATCTCAATCGACAGAAGCGAGTGTTGCGATTCAAGCGATCGAAATCGAGTTTTGAGCTCCTCGACGCCGACATCATCTAGATCTGTTGTTGATGCAGCTTTCGACTCGCCCAGTTGCAGCTTGTACCGTTCTACTTCAGACTCCAACGCTTTGATTCGCTCCTCACGTGCCTCTGCAAGTTCCCGAACTGCGTCAGAGGATTGTGATGTGTTACCTTGCGCCCCTTTGAGGATCGCAATTTCCGCAGTCAGTTCGTCGCGAATGTTCCGTATCCGTATCAAATCAGATTCGTTTCTGTGATGGCTGCTCTCATTTTCTGCAATAGTGGCACGTGATTCCTCTTCAACTTGCGCACGATAATTCGTCCGCTCCGCCTGTAATCTCTGGGCCTCTTCACGGAGTTGAGTATTGGTCGCCTTAAGATCGTTGATCCTCCTTATCATGTCGTCCATTTGCGACTTGGTGGTCCGGAATAATCCAGTAACAGCATAATCGTCGTCGGTCGCGGATGCTGCCTTGCTTCTCGCCGCTGTTAATTCATCGGTCAATTTCTTGTTCTCCACTTCCAGCTGTTCCACTTGAAGTCTCCGCTTCTCCGATACTGCCACAGCCTCCCTTCTAGCAGAGTCTATGGCAGCATGTGCAGCAGCGTCAACTTCTCCATTTGTTTCGACCTTGTCAGACTTAGATTTTTCGTCCTTAACCTTCGTAGTATCGTCATCGCGCTTTAAGACTGCCTGTTGCTCCAGCTTCTGCACTGCAGCGCTCTTTGCGCGATCGAGCTTCTTCTCAGCAACAAGATAGCGGTAAGAAGCATTCTCCAGGCGTTCAGATAGCTGCTCCTTCTCCGATACAACTCGTTGTAGTTCGACAATATGCGCCTTCTCTGCTGCGAGCAGTGCCGACATTCGTTCTTGAAGCGCATTGACTTCCGGTGATGCCTGTGGTATTCGCGAATATATGTTCTGAATTACATCCTTTATCTTCTTCGAACGAGAGCCGAGATGCTCCTCAAAAGTGTTGCTATTCTCGCCGAGCAGAGACGATGAGAAGCTTTCAGAGCCTGCCAAGTTTCATTAGCCACAATATATTATTATTAAGACATGGCAAGCTTACTCTTGTCAGCGACCGGTGCACCTTGTATCAAAACGCTTATTTCATCCAGAAGTTGAGAGAACCATGCATCGATCAAGCGGATATGGTCATCGTGGTAGGTTGCGCGCCTCGTCAGGTCCTTGACTTGTGATTGTAGGTCGTTGCGCTCACGCTGATACTCTTTCATCTGGCGAAAGATTGCGCCTTTCTGAAAGTTCTGCGGTGGTCACTGTCAGCCTGGCGCATTCAGTGGAGCTAAGGTGCGATAACGAACCTCAACGTCTTTCTCTTTGTCCAAATCGCCCATGCGCATTGCTGCACCATTAGCCGCTGTTGCTTGCCTCTTGCTCGGAGGGCCGCCATCGTCAGTGTCTGCGGCGATACCCCTTTTTCGGTCGTCCATGATGGTCGTGTGCAGGGAAGGGAATGCGCCTTGTTCAAGGGTGGGGACCTTCATCGAAGCCGTCTGGGGAGGAAATCAGGAGATGCGATCAACGAAGAAGCATCCATATAGCAGACAATGAATCGTGCAGACATCTAGACGCCTCGCCAGGCGGAATGCTCCTGATGAGATGAGGAGGTGTTTCTCATTGGAATGAGGAGCCGCTCTGAAGTCGAGAATTCTGCCAAGACCTTGAATCTTGGCGGCCGGGTCGTCACCAACATGCGACGGTCGGATCATTGTCATATTCTGCTTCTCATTAATTTTGTTAAAGACGAAAATATTAGTGTTTCCGGACGAAACCCGAATGGATATTTGACTGGTCTCGTGCGCACGATTTCACACATCCTGTATCTGCAATTTTGTTTGAGTTACATCGGCTACTTGGTGGATATGCCAGTCCAGAACAGTCAAGCAAGAGCAAAAGGGAGTCCAGGTTAGAGCCCTTAGAACGGATGTTGGAGCTGCTGAATGAACACCAAACATGTCAACTTTTACCAGTTCTGCAATCAGTACGTACTTCTGGCCTGATTTGCTTCGAGCCAAGCTCTAATGCGATCACAGACAAGACTGGCAGGACAGTTGCGCCCAAAGCAGTCGCGCGTCGTAGACCAGCAGATCGGCGACAGCAAGCCCCTGCAGCCAGCAATGTATCTACTCCAGCCCCTTCACAGACTTCCAACGAGGTTCCTGCCGAGACTTCTACCATAGGGGCTCCCACCGACAATGTAGTATCAACCTCTACTGAGACAAGAGAAGCAGCCACCGAAACCCTGTCGACAGTTTCTAATCAGCATGTTGCGAAAGAAAGGGAGAACACAAGCATTCCGGACATTCCGACACCGCAAGCGCAAAGCGCTACGGCGCCTCTGCCAACGCCGGCACCTACCCAGCCTCCGAGCACCGCGACCACATCAGACGACAATGATGCGGGTCCTGCAGCCATCGTGCTCGAATCCACCGGAGATGCTATCAAAAGACCGGTAGTGCCTATTCCGTCGAGAGAAGAACTGCCAGAACCAACCACAAATGTGCCGACGGAGTCTGAAGCATTCGGCGAACCACAGGTAGCGGCGACTCACGAGGCTTCTTCGAATGCCAGCAAAGGCTTGGAACAACAGCTTGCGGGGACCAAACGCAAGCGAGGCGCAAAGTCTTCGACCACAGGTAGCAGAAAGAGCGCGAGGACCGCTGCTGCTATCCTACCGTCCGTTGAAGGTGGTGAAGTTGGAGAAGAGGAGCAAAGCGCACGTGCAGTGGACGGTGATGCTGGTGAGCGAGAGCCACAGCAAAAACGAAACTCAGCCACTGCTGGACAGACGACTGGGAGTGAGGACGTTGCCGAGGATACCGTTGACGTATCTCAAGCACAGAAAAGCCCGCCTCCCGTCAAGCCTCGCGCTAGAAGGCGGAAAAAAGCGCCACTAAGTGAAGCGACGGTCAACGAAGGAGAAGCAGTGCCTCAAGCCTCACCAGCACCGCTAACAACAGCGACACAGGCTGAGACATCGCAAATTGAGAAGATCAAACGTCCTCAAAAACCTCGCCAGCCTCGCAAGCCTCGTCAACCAAAGCAAAACAATACGGCCGAAGAGGGAATAAGTACTGAAGCGCAGCCAAACACTCAAGGTGACGATCGGGGAGACGACGAGGACCCTGAGCTGAAGCAGATTGATCCATCGAAAACCACAATGACCGACCTTATATACGAAAAGACCATCGGACAGGTATCGGAGCGAGAAAAGAAGATGCAACAAATTGATTGGGCTGAGGTTGCCCGCAAACGTCGCGAGGGCCCCACAGTCCAGGCCAGTGAAGGCCAAGATGGTGAAGGTGAACAACCCAGTGAGCAAGCTACGAACCAAGAAGATACGCCGCGCAGACAACAACCGACAATGCAGCTACGTATGGTTGATGGGCAAATTGTGTTGGATGAAGCTTCACAGCATATCGATCGGCAAGCGCAAGCACTAATGGATGCGGATAATATGGTCATCGATGAGAACGCTGACCTTACGAGACGAGTCAACAGTATGACTTGGGTCAATGACAAGAAACGGGACCCCGCGGATCGCTTGACTGTGTACAAGGCGAAATCAGATCCCTGGAACGATGACGAGACGGACCGTTTTTACGAAGCATTGCGCATGTTCGGTACAGATTTCCACATCATCAGTAAGATGTTTGCGCCGAGGACACGGCGGCAGATCAAGCTAAAGTTTGTGAGGGAAGAGAAGTTGGATCCGGACCGCATTAACATTGCACTGTCCGGGGGCCAAATTGTACCTATGAACCTGGATCACTACGCAATTGCAACAGGGCTCGAGGCAAGCGCGTTCAAAGATCCCAGCACAGTGAATGAGGAGCTGGAGGCGCAAAGAAAGCTGAACGATGAGGAAATCGAGAAGCGTAGGGAGGAAGCCAACGAGGCTCAGAAGCAGAAGGACATCATGCATGAGCAGCGCGAGCGTGAGCGCGAGGACAGAGATCGGGAGAAAGCAGTACAGAAGGAGAGACGTGATGAAGCGCGTAGGAGGAAGCGCGCAGGAAGAGGCATTGCTGGTAGCGGGACCTTCTGAGACCTGGATTTTGCAAACATGGCGAATCTGGCGTAAGTATGTGAAGTTGTTGCAAGCATGTACTTGGACGGACAGGATTCGGATACATTAGGCTGCGATATACCCCTGGGACGGAAAAACTACAATGCTTTACTTGCACTGCCATGAGCTTTGTCGACCTAGCTATACCACACGATTAAGAACATTACGACCACTTCCGAGCACACAACCACAACAACGCGTTGGCGGCTACTACAGTCGAGTAAAAGGCTCAGTAGTGCGAGCCAAGGATGTGCTTACCCAACTGATGTGCTCAAAAATACTGGGCTTTAATTACCGTAATGCACAATGGATTCACGATCCGCTGTCTTGTATCACAATCACGACCAAAGCTTTCGGATTATGTGCTCAACTGTGGTGCCTTTTGTTCAGATAGGGTTCAGATCACGGATGCCGATACAGGAAGCTACTCGAGAGTCAACAGCTGTGGTGTTACCTAAGACCCTGGAGAAGCACTGCCGCATATCCGTTGCGTGTGGCCTGCTGCGCAAGACGATTACAGCGCTATTATCAGTCATATACCTTACGACTTCCTACGTGCTTGCTCAAAGCGTTCCAGGGGTGACTCTCCGACGGACGTCGAGTAGGGCTGCATAGACACCCTGCCTGCAAAGGCGGTGGCGCGGCCAGACCGTGTCGCGCGACACTGACGCCGATACGGCTGATCAGGTGCGTAGCGGGCAGTGCAACCGAAATGAGTGGAAGCGGGTTGTGTGGGAGGCGAGAGAGACTGGTGCGCGGGTGGCTGCATCGTCAGCCAAACGGTGGGCATGAATCGGGCTGGCGCTACCCCGGTTTGGGCACCCCGCGTTATCACCCCACAGGGTTCTCCCCCCACGCGGGGGAGGCAAATCAATTCACGCCCCCTTCCCCGCCCGAGGACCGAGTCTCATTGGCTGCCTCGTGCAGCCACCAGCCGTCAGATGGATCATCATCACCATTCCTGTCTGCGTGCATGTATCCAAGTATCGCATCCAATGCCAGGCTCGGTCGTTGCAGCGTATCCACGTACCACTCGCGGTGCTGCCCGCCGTTCCACGGCTGCTTGACCAAGCCAACGATCGTCCCGCGCCTTTCGCCTGCTCTGATGCCATTCTCTCTCAGAAGGAGTGTCCGGTACCTGAAACCCGCATCGTTACGTCCAATCCCCTCTCCGCTCGGCAGTCGATTCGCGTCAGCGACCCATGTGACCTGCTGCCTCCCACCAACGCTCTGCCTCGTACTCGTACCACTCGCTGTTCCTACTTAAACCCCTGGGGCTGCTGCACACCTGAACCTCTTCGTTCTCTTGTCTCTCCATCCCAAGAGTATCAAACATATCAAGTCTTTACACTCTCCACTCAATCATAACGAACACACTGCTGTCGGCCGGTCCGAATCTCTTCCCCCCGAACACTTGAAACTACTTCACCCCCGATCCAATCCATTACCAATCAATCACAATCATGTTCGCAACTGCTCTCCGTGCTCTGCCCCGTGGCATTCCTGCCTCCACTACCAATGTGGGCATCACCGCAACTCAACAGGCCATCATGGCCACCGGTAGCGTTGGTGTCTGGGCCGCAGTGTTGATGGGTGCTCCCTGGTGGGCACCCCGCGCTGGCGACCGGGCCACCCGCTTCTTCGACCGTATGGCCGAACGCATGGAGCGTATGCCCAAGTTCCGCCGCCCCGCCGGTCTCAGGGTTACCATCCCTCGTGTCGGAAGTGTCGGGTAAGTCTTTCTTGTCGTTGACGATGAAAATTGATGATGGAACATGAACTAACTCGCCTTCTTGCAGATTGTAATCTGGTGGCTCATTGCATGTATGGAAAGAGCATGTACATACCATCGATACTATCGTCGGTATTAGGGTGGGTCGGAGGGAATACAAGATACACGATATACTCGTTGAGCCTACCACATATTGCTGTCAGGTTAGCGCTCCGATTGAATGAATTTATTACTTTGTTACACCTCGTTATCCCTGTTGTGCCTTTTTGTTTGTGTCCTCTTGTCCTCTTTCATGATTGTTCGTCTTCTCGTTTCTCCATGGAGCATACTTCGGTGATGCATAAATCTCCCTAAACATCAGTACCGGAATGCGATCAACCCTCGCTGCCATCGTCGACCATGTCTTTATTAACACTGCTCAGGCCCCCACCATGCAGCATCCTGTCACAATGCGCGGATGCTTGCCTTGACTGACGGGAATGGTAAGATTATTATCTGGATGCTATCTATGCTGGTCGAAGAGAATTCGTTCTCCGAAATTGAAGCTTGAAAGCGCACAGATCACCCATACAACTTGACCCCGAACCTTGTATCAACACCGACAATCGACCACTCATTTGGGACTGAACTCCATGCTGATAGCAGCATTATCTTCAACGCAAGGCAACTGTGGTAATTGAAGATCGATCCTACGAATTTGTTCGAGGTTGGACGAGGGTCATGCTGAACATGACAGGCTCGTAATTATCGCGGCTTTCGCCTTCGTATTGACACCATCCGTTGCGCTCTTAGCACCGACAAGCATGGGACAGACCGAGACATCTCCGCTTCTGCAAGTCTGGCATTGAGGTACTCCCAACGTATGCACTTTCAGAAAACCCCCGAATCACAGCAAAGATCCATCAGACAGCTGCGACGCACATAAGTGCTTGACTTGGACGCTACACAACGGAGCTCGCCGGTAATCCTTCCTCACACAATACATTGTATGAGGTCTGGACCGGCGTGTCAAGATCTGCAGTACAGCATACAGCGCAGTGTCACGTGCTACCGGCAAGACCGACTGCGCTGCATCCACAGGCATCTGCCCTGTTTTTACCCTCAGCCAATGACTTGCCGCGTGCACAACCTGAGGGCACAAATCCCAAACAAAACGCAGCAGCCTGTACGACGCTGACAGCGGCAAGGCGATGCCGAGGACCAATCACAGAACTTTTATGCACCCCGCCGCAGCATGGTCCGACAAGCAGTCTTCGCTCTTATTCCTCATAGGCATATAGGACGGCAATACCCCCTCCCGCCGTCGGGAGGATCTTCGTTGCCGCCCTCCAAAGGTCGTGGAAATTCTATGAAGGACTAATCCCCTCAGTGGCGGCCGGAGCGATGTAACCTTTTATTCGACCATCAGAGGCTACCCGCCATAGCGTATCAGTGCTCAAGGTGCCAAAGCCATGACCCGATAGGTGAGCGTTGTTTGTGCAATTGACGCCGCACACATCAGCCACAACACAATATCACAAGGCAGATTATGAATAAATTCTCTTCATACACTCGCTTTTTCACCCATCTCATACACCGGTCACTCCTTCGATTCTCTGTATACACTCTCTTTTTGTCATTTATTTCTTACTTCTGTCACTCTTTCGATTCTATTCTCGGCTTTTTTCGTATGTATCAGCCATGGCTTCATACACGATCAAGCTGGCCTTGATCTGCCTGGCAACATTCTCTTCTCCCACCTTCGCCGCTCCAGCTTCACCTCTCGCCAAACAAACCACACACGGCTGGACCGTTACGACCACGGGCACAAACACCACCAGCCTTCTGACTTTCAACACTCTCTTTGCCATCGACTTCTCCAAAGCCACCTCCATCTCCTCCATCCGCATAAGCGACTACGCCGTCCCGGCCGGCGCCGCGCCCTACTCCCACTCCTTCTGCAAAGACAACGTTCAGTTCAACCGCGGCGACTCTCTCTCCCTCCTCGTCCCCGGTACCCAAGCCCCCCCCGGCGCCAACATCCCCTCCGCCGAGATCGCCACGCCCTACGACGACATCCTCTACGGCAGCGTCCGCGTCGTAGCCAAATCCTCCTCCGTGCCCGGCACCTGCGAGGGATTCTTCTTCTACCAGTCCGACGCGCAAGAAACCGACATCGAGATCCTGACGCACGACCAACAGAATCTATGGGTGACAAACCAGCCCACGCAACCCGCGGCTGTAACGGGGAAGGTGAGGACGACGGCGCAGTTGCCGGTCGGAGGGAATAGTACGGATGGGTATCATGAGTATCGTACGGATTGGTTGCCCGGCCAGACGAATTTTTATATCGATGGGGTGCTCAGGAGGGTGTTTACGCAGAATGTCGCCGATAAGCCGAGCGCGTTTGTGGTGAATAATTGGTCGAATGGGGATCCGGAGTGGAGTGCGGGCCCACCGAGGGAGACGAGTGAGTTGAGGATCAGATCGATCGTTGGGTACTTTAACAGGACGAGCGTAGCAGATGGAAAGTGATGCTGGGTCGGAAATAGGGCTGGATGGGAGCGTATATTGGCACAGCAGACTCTTTCACTACAGCGAGTAGGGAGGATATAGTAGATGAGGACGATAAGAACTGCAGAAGAACACAGAAATTGCAAAACAGCAAGACTTCGTCGATTATTGACTCATTTCCAACGATGATAACTGGCCTGCTCCTCGTCATTGATTGTGCTCGTCCGCTATTCAACGCTGACGCTCTTGTTAGGCAATGATCCAATGAACCTCATCCTGTGTGTATCTAACAGTGAGCTCATCCTGAGACGACCCTGACCTCTGTCACTTCTCCGTGGTCAAATCCGTCATGCCACCGCCTCTAACTCGCTTGCGTGGCGGCATCGACTCCTTCTCAGGCATGACAATGCTTAGTGCTGCGGTTCTCTGCCGCTCTTCGATGAGCTCCGCATATTGCTGCACCTCTGATGGATTCCTTGAGATTCCGTGTTCTTTCATGAGCGGAAGCCTGATTTCCTCTTTTAGCTTCAAGACCAGGTTCCTAGCTCGGTCCTGCGGGGAGAATCCGCCAATTCTCGACTCAATTCTCGCAAGGAATCGAGCAAAGCTTCTCACTGATTGATCTGGTCCCTGGAATAATACCTCGGAGTAGAAGGCTACAACTGTCGCCCGCGTCCAGTGATATGGGTCTTCTGGAGCTTGATTTGCCTGGCTGTGTATGAATTCTTCGAAGACATAATATGGGGTGTATCGAAACCCCTTTGTGCCGTATTGTTCTTCCCAGGCCTTGCAGCACTTGACGGTCACATGCTTTAAGGCGAACTCAATCTTGCTCCGGTCTGTCTCTGGTAGCAACGTCTCTTGAGCTTGCACGACTGCTTCCAGCTGCTTGAGGAAAGTGTGTGCCTCCATCGATGAGCCGGCAGTATAGACGGCGATATCGTCCTTGCGTGTCTTGATAACCTCCTCTCGGAGCCACTCCAAATTCTTCTCCATCTCTGCCAGACGTATTCTCAAGGCAGTCAATGCGGCCTCGTTGCTCATGTCAGTCATTGTATCCATGTCACGGATCCTGATTCAAGCAGGATCACGCGGACTGGATTGGAGAGGCAGCAAATCCCAGCAAAAGTAACTCCCTCTTCCTCTTCGCTGGTTGGGCTTGCGGAATCCGTGAGTTTGAAGTGCCCAAATAGCTGGCTGAAGTCTTGCACTTTGCTGGTCGCGCCTGTATGCCAAAGACTGGTTATTCTTGGGCTCAGCTGCTACGGCAGTTCGGAGGTACGGCGGTAACTTCACTTGAGCGTGATGAAAGTCAGGGAAGGCTCCACTCCACACTATGGAATGCTGACGACCGCAGAAGCCGGTCACTGTGATGGCAGAGCGGACGAGCAGGGGACAGAGTCAACAGAAGGTAGGCTGACGGAAGGTCGACGCGGCGGAAATATGAAGTAGTAAGAGGATCAGATGTCAGGACAGTGAAGTAGAAGGAAAGTGCGGTAGTACGACGGCGAATTCACTAGAAATGAGGCGGAAGCGAAGAGAACTGACAGGGAAAGTGAAGAGACGGATATGTCTTCACAGGACATCGTCCAAGGCACCCATCGTCCTTCTCACGGCCGTTAGCTCTATGGTCCTACGGGCATGATATCAAGCCTTGTCTCGAGACTATCAAGACTTTCCTACTATCGCCACGACATATATTGCTTGATATATCCACTTGAAAAGGACAGAATTGTGAATGTGGACGTAGGGAGGTTGGGGATGGTCGGCTCGGATCGTTAGCAGCCACGGTTGCACCCACGCAATTGGAGGCGGCTGAATCCATTTTCCGGGCTTCTGGCAGCCTCAGGCTAACGACAACCTTTCTTCGAATTGTGCACAACAAACCTCTTATGAATGATCTTTCCTACCCTCTCGGACCGGTTGCTGCCATCGATTATGCTGGACGACTTGTCCAATTTCTGGATCCACGTTGATAACGACCGCCGGAGAAATTCATGGCCGACTTCCCCGAGCATGCTTCTTGACTTCGCAATGCTTCTGTCGGGCCTTCAGATATGCCATGTAGACCACCATTCCAGACATGAAACGAGACTCAATTATGATTGCGGCCAATACCATGATTGTATTCACACTTTTGGAATATTCCTTGGGGCTGAAAACCACATGCTTCCTTTACCAAGCCCTTATGTCTTGACCTAGCCGCATGGGACGGCATCGACCGTTGTAAGACATACTAACCTCCATATCAGACTCAAGTGGCGATGCCATTCTCATCGTGTCTACTTAATTCACTTATGACACACGACTTTCTTCCTGGCTTCTATCCTCGCCACAACATATCAAAGTATTCTGAGGCTTAAACTTCGCCGACATCCTCGGCTGTATTGACGGTCGGTTCATCATCAATTGATTTTCGGAGCACTGTTTCAGGTCCAGCCTCGCTATCTGAGAGCAAGGTCACTTTATGCCGTGAATACCTCAGGATGGTAAGTCCAGCTATAAAGACACTCTTCTATTGTGTGCACGATGTTCCGCTCGTGCCTTCCGATCTTTCCCCTCACTCTAGTCATTCCTTCAAAATGATTATCACCAAGTGCGCTGGCGCGCTCGCAGCTGTCTTCCTCTCCATTGTCAGCTTCACTACTGCTACCCCATTTCCGATAGCCGAGAATGTTACCGATGTCTCGGACAAGTATATTATTAGAATAAAGCCCAGCGCAAACCTGGCCCAGCATCTCAGCTATGTTCAGGAAATCCATTCCCAGTCAATAGCGAAGAATAAACGACGCCGTTTCTTGGATGATGCTAAAGTCTACGGTGGGCTCCTCCATCAATACAGCAGTATTGTCAACTTCCAAGCATACGCTGGGCACTTTCATCCAGATGTCATTGAAACATTGAAGAAACACGAAGATGTAGAGGCTGTCGAGGAAGATAAAGTCTACTATACAATGGCTCTGGTCACACAGTATAACCCCCCAATCGGCCTCAACCTCATATCACATCGCGGCCTGGGTCAGGATCATAAGGGATATGTCTATGATAGCTCTGCTGGAAGAGGGACATTCGTCTACATCGTTGACACTGGAATAGCTACTGAGATGAGGGAGTTCGAGAATCGTGCCATGTTTGGATTTAACGCTGTCAAGACGTCGAGATCCACAGCAGATGAAGTCGGCCATGGCACTCATGTGGCCGGTACAGTGGGGTCCAAGACCTACGGAGTAGCCAAGAACTGCACCATGATCGCAGTCAAAGTCTTCGATAGATGGTCAGGCGCTCTTTCCGACGTACTTGCTGGCTATGACTGGTCGGTCAAGGACATTATGATGTTTGATCGGAAAAGAGTCTCGTCCATCAACATGTCCTTGGGCGGCGCTTTCTCCGCTTCTTTCAACATGGCTATCGACAGAGCCTTCCTGATGGACATCACCACTGTCGTCTCAGCCGGCAACAATGGCGGCCCCGCGGCCGCACTGTCCCCAGCCTCAGCTTTGGGTGCGATCACGGTAGGAGCCACGGACGCCTGGCGAAAGCGCGCGAACTTCAGCAACTGGGGTCATGTTCTGACCGTGTTTGCACCTGGTGTGGAAGTGCTTTCAGTCTGGCCCGACGGCAGTCCATATGGCAACAGATCTCTGTCAGGGACTTCGATGTCGGCGCCCCATATCGCCGGCTTAGTTGCATATCTTCAGGGAATCCTGTCGTTCAGAGGCGCGAAGGCTATGAAAAGGGCTATCAAAACACTGGCGACCAAGAAGGTGGTCGGTGACCCCATGATGTCGCCTAATGCATTTGCGTTCAACAATGGTGGCTCGCGATGGCATATCCCAGGCTAGTGTTACTTGCCCTGATGCCACTTGGGTGGTGGCGGCGTGCCTATCGAAGAACACTTTGTATAGCTATAGATTTTAGACATTAAACAGAAGATACATGTCTCAGGGCAATCGCAAAAACAGTTTGTTCACCCAGGAAGACACGAACACCAACTGCGTGGAGTGGACATAAGGTCTTCCGGAAATCAAGCGCGGTGCCATGACAGAGACGTGAGTGGGGTCATTGATTCGTGAATTACGATCCTAGCTGGCTAAAGAAGGAACAGTGTGTGTATTTATGACACTTTTTGCGTGTGAGAGGAGCCACCTGAGCTCCGTGGCCGTGACCAGGGTCGTGGTGGAAGCTCAAGCGGTTGCACATTACTCGGCTTTCTGGCCTTTCCAACTCGAGTTTCGCTAACTAGACCTCGTCGAACAGCTTTGCTGTCACATGGCCGACCTGAGTCTCCGGTAGATTGTAGTCTTGCCCGTTGTTGCGATCAATACCGACAGAGTCGAAGGCGGCCACAATCGTCGGAACATCAAATCCCATGTCTGTGAATCGGTCGACCAGGACTGGGCTGTAACCCTTATACCTGCAACATTGGTCAGTGTGTGTCCTAACAAGCCACCCTTAAGATCTTACTGAGCCAACCTCTCGGCTTCTTCCTGCCTCTTCCTCCGCTCCTCCTGTCTCTTTACATTATCCGCAGGCGACACCCCGCTTCCCGACTTGTTATCAGGCGCATCTGCGTACTTCACCGCCCACTGCTTTGCCATTTCCGCGAACGCTTCTGGATCCGTGATGAGCATCCTCGCCA
This sequence comes from Myriangium duriaei CBS 260.36, assembly GCA_010093895.1. Taxonomy (NCBI): domain Eukaryota; kingdom Fungi; phylum Ascomycota; class Dothideomycetes; order Myriangiales; family Myriangiaceae; genus Myriangium; species Myriangium duriaei. The sequence continues at coordinate 3,507,127 of ML996081.1, forward strand.
CTTCCGCGTCCTGAGGATCCTTAGGCTCTGGCGACGCAAGTAGAGATTGCAGTGATATTAGTGCCGATTTAAGGGTCAGGATAGGCGACCATGCCGTGCCGAGTGTATCTAGACATATCGCGCCCTGAATATCTATGAGTCTGGCGAACGGTATACCAGGGAGGCTGGACTCACCGTCACGCTGGACACATTGGGGTGCCAGATCTTGGTGTCGAACTTCATCTTCGGCGGCTGAAAAGGGTATTCGTTCGGTATCCGGATATCCACGATGAATGTGCCGCCTTCGTATGGTGTGTCCGGAGGTCCTTTGAATATGCCTTTGAGCGAAGTCATTTCTGCTGGGTCTAGAAGCTCCAGTGTTATGCCGGAGTGTGTATCTTTCTGTACATCTTGGATCTCCTTGCCCAACCGTCGATTTCTGTTGGCCGACATTCTGGGTTACTGGTGCTGCCCCGCAGTCTGGTCCACACGATTGACCTTGAGACCTAGGCGTGGCGTGCTCGGGAAATAGCCTATGACTTTGTCTCAATGAAATACACGACAGTATGGCTATGTTCGTTTGTATATGCTGTCAAGGAAGCACGAAATTTCCGTTTGTTTAGCGGTCGTTGTGGTACGAAAGTTCGGCAGTGCTTGTGCTATGATGCTCCACAATCGTCAGGCAAGTGAGTGAGAGAAACCAGTGCACCATAAAGTAATAGTGAGAATCCGACAAGAATGAGATGGACCTGAGAACCCTGAATACGTTGTGCGCTCTGTATATTAGACACGAGAAATGAATTATCTGCTCAGATGGCCGTTGTTCCTGATTTCTCAAGAGGGGCCGAGGGGCCCGAAAGAGCTCCGATGGATGATCGCGCCAAGACATGTGGTCGGCGCGTGCTGAGGCCGATGCTGTGATTAGGAAGCTGGCCAACGTTGATGAATGCCAGCAACTGTTTCTATTCATCGCATCACCCTCACCCTCACCTCGAACTCTCACTTCATCTATCAGGAGCTGCGACTAACCATAAGACACAACCCTACATCATCACACACTCCGTTTCGAGTCGCTAGAGGCAGTGATCAAAGATGGTGAGCTCATCGCCTTCCAGGTAGCAAACCCCCGAGCACACAAGCTTACATTCTTTCAGGGTCAGCAGCAGTCTGGCATGGGAGGTGGCCCTCCCGGCCAAGACGACAACAAGAAGAAGGATGGGAAGGTCTGTTGGATTCAATGAAAGCTTGAGGCAGTGCTAACGTCGCCTTCAGAAGGATAAGCCCAAGTACGAACCTCCTCCTCAGCCGACCACAAGGATCGGGCGCAAGAAGAGAAAGCAGGCCGGCCCTAATGCTGCGGCGAAACTCCCAACGATATACCCAACAGCGCGATGCAAACTCAGATATCTTCGAATGCAGCGGACGCACGATCACTTGCTCCTTGAGGAAGAGTACGTGGAGAATCAGGAGCGTATAAGGAAGGCAAAGGCAGTCAACACACAACAGCCATCATCTGCTGGGGGCGACAGTGATGCACTGGATCGTAATGCCGACGAGAGGAGCAGGGTTGACGATATGCGTGGCTCTCCAATGGGTGTTGGTAATCTGGAAGAAATCATCGATGACGACCACGCCATTGTGTCTTCCGCTACTGGTCCGGAGTACTACGTTTCCATCATGTCTTTCGTCGACAAAGACCTCCTCGAGCCTGGCGCTTCAGTCCTGCTTCACCACAAGTCCGTATCGGTAGTGGGTGTCCTCACGGATGAGGCGGATCCTCTGGTCAGTGTCATGAAGCTTGACAAGGCTCCCACAGAGTCGTATGCGGATATTGGAGGTCTGGAGTCACAGATTCAAGAAGTCAGAGAAGCCGTGGAGTTGCCTCTGCTGCATCCAGAACTCTACGAAGAGATGGGTGTGAGCCCGCCCAAGGGTGTCATTCTTTACGGCGCCCCCGGAACCGGCAAGACCCTTCTCGCAAAGGCAGTGGCAAACCAAACTTCGGCAACTTTCCTCCGTATTGTAGGCTCGGAGCTGATTCAGAAGTACCTCGGAGACGGTCCCCGTCTTGTGCGACAGCTCTTCCAGGTGGCTGCGGACCATGCCCCATCAATTGTTTTCATCGATGAGATCGATGCCATTGGGACCAAGCGTTACGAATCAACAAGCGGAGGAGAGCGTGAAATCCAGCGGACCATGTTGGAGCTGCTGAACCAGCTTGATGGATTCGATGACAGAGGTGATATCAAGGTCATCATGGCGACGAACAAGATTGACACATTGGACCCCGCTTTGATCCGACCTGGACGTATTGATCGCAAAATTCTCTTTGAGAACCCTGACCGTTAGTGCATACCTTTCAAATCAGAAGTACTGGTGCTGACTTTGCTTAAGAAAACACTAAGCGCAAGATTTTTACTCTCCACACATCAAAGATGCAGGTAAGAATAGCGAATTAATATTATTCTTGTAGGGATAACTAGCTAACGACCACCGCCAGATGGCAGACGACGTTGAAATCGAGGAATTTGTCACTGCCAAGGACGACTTGTCCGGCGCCGATATCAGGGCTATCTGCAGTGAAGCAGGTTTGATGGCGCTGAGAGAGAGGAGAATGAGGGTCAACATGGAGGACTTCCGGCAGGCCAGGGAGAGCGTGCTGAAGACGAAGCAGGAGGGCGAGCCCGAAGGCCTGTACCTGTAGACGCGTATGGGTCTGCATAGTCAATCGGCCAAGGGCCAAACGAGCAGGCACGGTGGATGTTATGTAAGATAAAACCTCAAGAACCGTCAGAAGCCGAGCGCGACATGATGCTCAGGAATACATGTGGTTGATTGATCGGAGTTCCTTGATCCTCATGAACGCCATGCTATGCGTGAATTTAATCGTAAATGCTTGCCAATCGCAGCCATGCTTTTCCCCTATGAGCTTTGTTCGTCGTCTCGAACCGCGCCATGCATACCCAAACCCACGGACACCGTCCCGCTGTCACCTCCGCAAACCAATCACCTAAAGAGCCGGCCCAAAGACATCATCATTCTTCCTCCTCTCCTCGTTCTTCTCCGCCTTCCTCCTAGCCTTCTCCTCCGCCTCCTCCGCCCCCAACCCATCCACCTTCGCCGCCTTATCCACCGCCACAAGATCCTTCGTTCCCGGATCCCGGCATGCCTCAAGCTTAACCTCCAACTCCGCGCGTTGATCCTTGGTCATCACCGGCTGGACAGCCAGACCTAGCAGCACGTCTGCGCATTCCCGCACTACGGCGAGGACTTGCCCCCGCATCCCGTCCTGGCCCTGAAGTTTGGCGGCGAGGTAGAATTCCGCTAGCGGCGTGTCCGCGATCCACAGCGCTGCCAAAGCGAGTTGTGGCGGCGTGTACAGGAAGTACGCGTCCGTCAGCAGCGCGGGAGCGTCGAGGATCTGGCGCGCTGCTGCATACGCGGCATGTGCGCGGTCCGGCAGAGGGGCACCTTGTGACCACAGCGAGCGGTGCGACGATGGGGCATTGTGTGGCGAAGCTGGTCGGGGCAGAGCACTGAGGTCCGCTGCAGACGGACCAGATGGAGCTGCACTCTCAGCGATGTTGAGCAGTTCCATGAGAACCCCGCGCAGGCCGCGGAAGGGGTGGCGGACATCGAGCGTGAAGCGCAGAGACTGGATGATCTTGTACTCTGGAGCGAGAATATCGGATTTGTCGGTCTTGATGCGGCGGGCGTACTCGGCGAGGGTCATGTGGACTGCTTCTGTTTTTGAGGCGAGGAAGAGGACGGATTTGTAAATTTCCTTTGGCGGGTAGGTCATTACGCTGTTGGTGAGGTAGAAGCGTTTCAGGTACTGGACGGCGGTGGATTTCACATTGATGGACCATTTGAAGAAGTCGGAGGTTGTGCGCACTTGTTCGCTGTACCGTTGGACGAGGCGGAGCTCTTCGTCGAGGGTGAGGCAAGTGCTGGGCGCATCTTGAAGGTAATGCGATGCTCGGTCGAGGGCGGCAGAGTGGGTTGAGGCACGGAGGGCGGCGAGCTCGGTCGGGGAGAAGGACCAGAAGCGGTATTGGGATGATGCACGGTAGAGCTCGTCTTCGTTGTATGTTTGAGCCATGATTGGGGGTGTGGTCGACCTAGTAATGGTAATATAGTCGTCACTCGTGCTCGATATCGCCGCAAAGTTGGCGGAGAGATGAAGCGAGACTTGGCGGCTTCGAAACAAGCTCCGGGGGTGTGCAGCCTATCTCCGGGGTGCAGATCTTGGGTCTTCTCGTTAAATGCACGATTGAGCTGCCGCATTTTGTGTCCCCACAAGCATCACTAGCCTCAAATCGCGGGGCTGAGCTCTTTTCTTGACCTCCATTCGTAACGTTGTTGCTCTGTCGTCAAACGCGCTTCTGACTATTGATCGCTCATCTTGCCTACTTGTTGAATGGCCAAGCAATACGTCAAGAATGATTAGAACAAGCATGCATGGCGATAGCTTGTCACTCGGCCCGAAATAAGCAGATGGTGGCATGGATCTATTATGCTGTGTCACCATGAGCGGGTCAAAGATCATCACGAGTGCCACACATTTCTAAAGAGGTAGCTGCACTCGACCACAACGGTAAAGTCTACTGAAGGGGGAGTAATAAGTACGCGACGGCTGTCCTGATGATGCCTTCGAATTTTGTCCTTTTCGTCACATCAATACGGTTTGTCTCTGTTAACAGCGGTCCGATATGATGGACTCGGTAATCAGGACCGAAGCAAAAGATGAAGGGAGTGGAGATCAACTCGAAAGCAACGAACGAACATCGTCTGCTGCGGCGGTGATCGATCCTAGGCTTGACAAAACCATCACACGGAGATTCGACACGCACGTTGTTCCATGGCTCTTTTTCATGTATCTGCTATCCCACATAGACCGAAGGTGGGCTCCCTGCTCTTTCTCCGTTGTGACGATTGGGTGGATCTGATGTCTTTACAGTAACATTGGCAACGCACGCATCGCTGGACTGGCTAAGGATCTCGAGCTCACAGGGATTAGATTCAACAGAATGCTCACAGTGTACTACGTCACTTTCATCTGCGCTTGCGTTCCTTCCAATCTTATTATTAAACATATAGGAGCTGGGCACTTTTTGCCATTTCTTACAACCTCCTGGGGAATCGTCAGTCTATGTACCGGCTTCGTCACCTCCTACCAAGAATTGATGGCTGTTCGTGGATTGCTTGGGTTATGTGAAGGAGGTCTGCTGCCAGGGGTCATCGTGATATTGTCGTCATTCTATCCTCGCCACCAGCTGGCACACCGTTTGACATTATTTTATTGTGCCGGACCACTATCAAGTGCATTTGGAGGCTTACTCGCCGCCGGATTGAGTGAGATCACATGTGGGAGATACCGGGGCTGGCCTTTCATCTTTTTCATCGAAGGTGCCATTACCGTGATGTACGGTTTAGTCATCTGGTGGTTTCTACCTCATACACCGGGCGAGGCCAAATTCTTGACTGGCGAAGAGCGCGAAGCTGCCCTAGCACGCATGCGACTCGATGCGCAAGGATCTAATGCTGCCGACAGTGTTCAACACGAAAGATTCGACTGGCGCTGGGTGCACAGGGGCGTTTTCAACATCAACACGATAGCATCGACACTCAATCTCCTTGGGCTCGTTGTTCCCATATTCTCGTTCAGCTTGTTCCTGCCTACCATTATTTCCGCCCTCGGTTATACCAGTCTGAAGGCTCAGCTAATGACCGCACCACCCAATATGGTTGCATTCTTTGCTGTGCCACTCGCTGGCCGGATCTCGGACAGGCTTCAGATGAGAGGATCTTTGATACTGGTTGGCGAGATGGTGGCTATTGTCGGTTATGTAATGCTCATATCGACAGATCACCAACTGATCCAGTACGGTGGCACTTTCCTTGTAGGTACTGGCATATCTGTGGCCTGCCCGCTGCTTATGACATGGCTTTCTAACAACCTTGCACCGCACTACGTCCGGGCGACTGGGACAGGTATACAAATTATGGGTTGTGAGTGACCTTGTTCTTTCAGAGGCGGCCTTAATTCATGCTCTCCAGCGAATTTTGGCGCATTTATCGCAGTATTTACCTACCTGCAAAAAGACGAGTAAGTGTTCTAAGGTTGACTATGACACGCTTGGTACAGAATGCTGAAAGAGTCCAGACCGAGATACCTCACCGGACACGCAATCAACATCGGCATGTTGTGCCTGACCCTGATCTGTACCGTCACGATGATAGTGTACTGCCTGTGGGAGAACAAGAAGCGCGCAAGTGGCAGGAGAGATTATCGGTTGACTAATGGTGATAGTCAGCTGCTAGGCTACCGGCATCCCTCCTTCAGATACACAATTTGAACCTTCTTGCGATGGCTTATGGGAGGAAAGATAAGAAGGACTTGGCAAAAAGCATATAGCTCCAACGGTTCGACTTATCTTTGGAGTATCTGCTTGCTCAAACATGCAAAAAGTACAACAATCCGGATTCGCTGCTGGTCACCCGCGCAACTACTAACGAATCCCTCGCACGCTTATTTACAGGAGATCGGACGGGATCCGAAGCTTTCATGCGGGTGTGGTCGTACCTGGGATGGAGGGTGATTTTGCGGTATATATCGTGATAAACTTTTGGACCCTCATGCGTGCTGCATCCTCAGGGTTCGACTTTTGCGGAGAAGCAGCTAAAGTACTACCAAAATACTTGAAAAATGAACAGAGCCATGTTTCAGCTCATGTGGCATTGTCACTGATCCTGACCTTCGCAATTGTGCGATCTTGACTATTTTATTTTCAGATGGCCAGCATGACTGCTTGCATCTTGTGCAACGGACGCTTATTAGCAGAGTTGACTCCGGACCAACCAATTCCCCCGATGCACCGAGTGCAAATGACCTCGGCCTTCACCGATGTTGCATGGTCACCGCCGTCCTTGGCAAGAAAGAAAAAAAAAATTGCCAACGAACACGAGACCGGGGGGTCCAGGCGAGGGATCACGACTCGTGTCGCTACACAATAGCCATGTTGCCAATGTCTGCCACGCAGCGAAGGCCTCGGCAATGACACAAAGATCATTCCATGACCGTTCCCTCGAGTTGGTAGGTGAGACGTTGGTTGTTGGCGGTGTACTTTACGCAGATGCACAACATCACACGTAGTAACGAACGAGTTTTCTAAACTCTGTTGCGCACGACCAAACGGCCAGGAGGAGAACAGGTCGAGGGGATCGTTGGTAGAATGGTAGCAGCCATAGCTTTAGACTTCGTCGCTTGCCACGTTTGATTGTTTGTTCCCGTACCGGGGAAGTCTGCCATGTTGCTCTTCACATTGCAGCGTTGCAATAGGGCGCCCTAAAGGCAACGAGGATCAACACTCACCCCGCTGCTCATGATTGGGACATCCAAGCGAAGCACTTTTTGAGCCACTAAGGCAAGGAGGCATTGAAAGGCAGACATGCCTTTTTCATGGATGGAGTGCAGGGTTCAAGCACCCAGGAACACACCACCTCGAGTGGAGGTGCTGTCGTTCGTTCCTGGCTGATCGTTGTGGCCGGGTGGGGCTCTTCCTTGCTCCGAGTCGTGGGGCATCACAATCCTTGGGCCTCGAGAACGGATTCGCCAGGCCCGCCAGTCCCGGCTAGCGCGACAACCAGTATCCGCCCCACTATAGATTAAACGGACCTTCGGTTAGTCAAGATAGGGTAAATGGGACTTCGGTTCCAATGGCTCGACACGAACCATGGCATTCTTGGTACTCCCCCAGCGCTCGATAGACACCGCGTGCTCCTGCCGGGGGATTGGAAATCAAAGCAGAGTCCTTCGGCCATTCGATATCGCAACGGCTGATGTCCCATGGCCCATGCACAGTTCCCTGTCGCGGAAGTCGTCGGAAAGCGTCATCCGCCGTTCGCGCGCAACCTCTTCTCGTCGAGCTCATGCACCTGCCACGCGATTCATTGCGAATTTGTGCGCACGGTCTGTCCGACCTCGCGCAGGTCGCCGAATCGTGCGCATTTTCCCGGGTTGGGTGTTGCAGTAGAGGCCTGATGAGTCCCGTCTCCTCGTTGCCTCGCATTTCGCTGTGCTGATAACAAATCCTCAGTTACGATTAGAGCAAAATAACGTCCCTCTGAACGGGAATTTCTCCGCATGAACCGGTTCTCGAGATAAGAACCGCGCGCGCCGTTGTTCGAAGCGTCCCACCGTGCCGCTCGCAGCTCGATGTTCGAGAAATCCCCGGGGGGCTTGTCATTTGGCTGACACGCCGTGCATTCGCCCTGCACCAATACAAGCCATCCGGCGCACCGTCGGCCTCACGCGACTGCTAAGCCGCTTGCGGCTGGGTGAGCGAGTTGGACTTTTCCCATCATGACTCGTCCACGGGAAGTCTTGTCCTACCGCTGCTAAGATGATCATCTCCACCGGCCTCCACCCGCGTGCAGACCCAATCACCGCAAACGGACTTGGCTGTGCTCTTCTTCTGCTGCCTCTCACCGTTTATGCTCTGACAGAGTTTGATGAGCTGCCTCTTCCAGTCAGGACCCAACCCGCCGAACGGCCGTCCCAATCCCTTGGGTGCTTCTAGCGGTATGTGACTATTTCAAGTACCGCATCGATGCACCAGTAGTGGTTCGAGACGCTGGACGAAAGCTACCAGACGGTTGAACTAATGTCTGGAGACGTGCCTACCCCTGGCTCGGGCTGAACGATTCCTGGCGGGCCGGACGCCACATTGCATTGCATCCTACTACGGCAGTAAGGTGATTGCTGTACACCCCACCGTTGTACCTGTCATCCCAAGATCGGGCCACTCCCACATCCGAGGGCCATTGCTACCGCCATGGTTCGGTACATATACGATAGCACTCGCAATTCCCGGGTCTTGATCCATCCCCGATTTTCCTTTGACACCTCGCACTTGATTGCTATACTTGGTGTAGGCCTTTGACCATGGCTGATCAGACCACGACAACGTTTGACAATTCATTTGCTACCACACTTGCTACTCAATCGTGGAGTTTGTATGGTGTTGGTGCTCTAATCTTCAGCCTCAGAGTGTAAGCGAGCGAGCTGAATTCTGCAGCCACTACCGGAGCTGACACGCCTTTTAGCTTCACAAGGCTGCGATATACTGGCTTTCGCCATCTCGAGCCGGATGACTATCTGAGTGCTCTCTCATTTTGTCTCTACACCGGTCTTATCGTCTGTCTCAACAACATTGCCCAAGGCGGTGGTAGCAATCTGTACGAACCCGCCGAAGATGCCTCCTTCACCCCCCAGGACATCAAGGACCGCATATATGGATCAAAGATTGTCATCGTGTCCGAGCAGGTAAGACGATGCAGACTGGACTTCAGGGAACGGCGCGCTGACTTTATCTTGCAGTGCATGCTCAACGTCATCTATTCGCTGAAAGCCTGCGTGCTCATCTTCTACCTGCGACTTATGAAAGGTCTGAGCAAGCAGCGATATGTGTACTACATTTGTATCGCTGTAGCCACGGGATGGATTGCGACCGAGATCACCTTCTTCACTGCATGCCGACCGTTTAGCGGATATTGGGCTGTGCCACCACCCGATCCTCAATGCACGACGTTGCAGCACTACGCCATTGTGCAGGCTTGCTTCAACATTCCGACCGATGTGGCCATGCTCAGCATTTCAATTCCCCTGGTCATGCGACTTCAAGTACCGCTCAAGCAGAAGCTCCTCGTTGGCCTTCTCTTCTCCATGGGTATCTTTGTGGTAAGTCTCAACCGTGCGGGACGCAACACCAACGATTCTCTGACACGTGATTCGCAGGTCATCGCCGCCATCTTGACCAAAGTCTACAATCTGGCTGACGTATACTCAACAAGCTACATGTTGTGGTACACTCGAGAGGCTTCAGTAGCCACATACGTCGCCAACCTACCTGCTGTGTGGCCGCTCGTGCGACAAGTCTTCCCGTGTCTCCGGGGCAGCAGCATCAGCAAGTCTTCCAACCCACCACAGTACAGGTACGGCGAAGGATACTCTACGGGCAAGAATACTCGGAGGACAGGCAACAACACGGTGGTCGATGCCATCGACCTCGACACACGGGCACTCCGATCCGACGACGCTCACAGCAAAGAGACCGAACGAGGGATCAACGTTCTCACAACGGTAGCGGTAACCAAAGAGTCGGAGCAAGTATAGACAGGTACATGCGAGCGATCGAGGCGCACAACCTTTTGCGATATCATCATTATTGCTCTCCTGCGGCATGGGACAGCGAGGCGTCTTGGGTCAGCAATGGACACAGTATAATTCTCTGGATATATTTTTCTGCAATTGCTGGTGGACGGGCGTGGTGGACTTTGACCGTCCTGTGTTCTTTGTCATATACTTTTTTCAACTTGTAACATATTGGGAAGCTTGTCAGCGGGAGAGGGATATTAGAAGGTGCTGCTTGATATATATGTGTAGACCAATCAAACATCACTGTCTCAATCTACACACCTATATGAGGGCATGTCATTCACGAAATGAAGGGCAGGATAAAGGTTACGGCCTAGTTAGATCTCTGCCTGAGCCAGCCATGCATCTAGATCTGATCGACGTTGCTTAGCTGAAGTAGCTGAAGTGGTTCGGGAGTTCGCAGCCTGGCTCGGTATAGCATCCGAACCAGTGTGTAGGTCCCTAGAACTGCAGGGATTCCCGGGCGTAAGGCACGGGATCCTGTACTTGGAGTGCTAGTCCTCATAGGGTGACACAACCCGGACGAGATTCCGAAGAACTCATCCCTCCAGCCCGCGTCAGATCGCCGACGAGGGGGAAAGGAAAAATTGGTTCACTAGAGGAAGCCGGTCAGGGCGCGAGTTGAGCATCTCCGGGTACTGGTATCAGAGTCACGTGATGTGTTTCTTATCTGTGGATGATATGTAGAGATAGCAGATCTATCCAGTCCACCATTGATAGCTGATATCTTTTCACTTGCATATATATCTTCGACTCCTTCGTCACATCGCACCTCACCTCCTTCCCTCCTTTCCGTCCATATCGTCCTACCTGCAAGGTCCTACGCACGCGGCTGTCGTCTGGATGTAGCACAACCCTCCTCGGAGATACCAGAACGCGATCGCCTCCGGACGCCCGATGAACGCAAATAGCCGCCCCCAATTACGTTACGGAAATCCAACGTCATGCTGTTTCCCAGCGCTCCGACCGCCATGTTTTGGTGCCAGCTCCGGGCTCTGCTTAGAAATGTCGCAATTTCGAGCAATTGGGTAGGCGTGCTACGGCGCAACTCCGTATGGACGGGCGTCTGCGACTCAGATTTTCATCTCAGGCCAGCCACGCGACAGGTAGGTAGACCGGTCTATAAGGCGGTTTGTCAGCTTCTCGTTTCTCTGGTTCCCTCTGCTTTTTTAGAGTGAGCTTCTGCTCGATCCTGCCGTTTGTCCGGTCCATGACGCCTTTCCCCTCGCTGGTCTGGACTCTGTTTTGACGACAACGTTCACGTCACGGAATAGCCGGTACCCGAGCTCTGCTGTTTCCTCGATTAACTTAAGTAGTGACGACAAGGAGACGGACCTTTGAGGCCTACAATTACCATCGCAGCCTGCTCCGAAAATCGTGACTCACGCCATTTTCCATTTCCCGACGAAAAGCGATTGTCAAATAGAGATTCTTGAGGATCTGCTAAGAACATCGCGTTTCACACCTCCTCAGGCATTTCACGGTACTCCTTCTCTACAACTCGCCACATCGCGCCCCCTACACCACCTCCAAAATGCCGAAACGCACTTCAATAAAGCAAGCCGCTCTCAACTTCGACATCGACAAATCCCTCAACCCGTACCTTCCCCCCTCAATCCTTCCCCGTCTCCCCCGTCCCATCTCGCACTTCCTTGGCTACCGTCCGTCCCAACCCTCCGACCTCCCCTCGACGCTTGTAACGCTCCACTCCACAGCCGCCATCTTCATCGCCCTCCTCTGCGTCTCCTCCATCAACAAGTTCTCTAACGCCCTCATCGACATCAAGGCCCCCCCGCTCATCCCTTCCCTCGGCGCCGGTGCTGCACTCAATCTCTGCGCGTTGAGCAATCCTACGGCTCAGCCACGGCACACGATTCTGGGCCAGGGAATCAGTGCGACTGTCGCGACGGGCATAGCGAAGGGGTTCAAGGCGTATGGCACTACGCGGGCGAGTGAGCTGGAGTGGTTGTCGGCACCACTAGCTTGTGCGGCGGCCGTGTTGGCGATGCGGTTGACGAATACGTTGCATCCGCCTGGGGGCGCGACGGCGGTGTTGGCGATTACGACGACGAGCGTGAGTCAGATGGGGTGGTGGTTTGTGCTGGTTATTATGATGGGAGCGACGGTTATGGTGGGTGTGGGCTGCGTGGTGAATAATATTGGACGCAGGTGGCCGTTGTTCTGGTGGAGTGGGGAGGAGATGGGGGGCAAGTGGAAGAAGGAGGGTAAGGATCAGGGTGAGAGTGAGGGCGAGGAGAAGGGGAAGGAGGAGAGTGGGAGCGAGAGTGATGACGAGGAGAAGAAGAAGGTTAGTGAGGATCTGGAGAAGCAGGAGCGGGATCCGGAGGTCGCGAGTGAGAGGACGCTGGCCGAGGGGAGGTGTCCTTGCTGCGGACGGTCGTAAGGGATTGTCAGATTGTAGTTCAGCATCGAGTGATGTGGCATGTAAATACTTCATTGTGATGATGTTATGATAGATGCATCAGCGAGTACATAGGGTTACATATAGGATATGAAGCTTAATCACACATTACGCGATATGTTTTCAGACAGCAGAACGTGAAGTGATCGTTGTTGGCCGCGAGGCGGATATTCAATTCATTAGACATTTGGTGTCGATCTATTCTCTACATGATGAGCAATTGCTGTTCCATCCATCAATGCCCTGACAGACCCTGATCCCATTCAAAAGTCGATCCTTCTCCGCTATTCAGGTCGCTAAATCCAAATTCGTCGAACAAGACGCTTAATTGCCAACAAGGCTCAAACATCCCTCCACGGCCCCCTCAAGCTCCCTCACCCGCCCCCGTAACCTCACGTTCTCCCTCTGTAAATCGCCCACAACCCCCCACACCCCCGCCGTTGACCCATTCTTCCCCGCCCCCATTCCGCCACGCATCAACTGCTGTGCAGCACCAGGGTAGAACCCCTCCTCGACCCCAGGTGTAAGACTATACACTGTTCCTGGCGTCGCAGGCACAGATGCCGTACTCGCCGTGTCAACGCTGAAACTTATGCTCTCGGCATCAGCATCCGACTCGAACCCAGAGTCCGACGCCACGCCCTCTGACGTACGCTTCCTTCGCGTCCTCCGGGGCGTGGTGTCGTCTGCGTTCTGGTTTTCGAGCAGCGAATCGTGCCTGTCGCTGTTGAGCTTGGCGCGTGCGTGCGCGAGTTCGGCTGCGAGGTCACGCATCGCACGGTCCTGCTCGGCGGCTTTAAGCGCCATGGTCTCGAGCTGGGACTTCAGATGTGCGGCACGGGTGGCGGCTTCGTCGGTCTCTTCGCGGGCGGCGTCGCGCTCGGCGTTGGCTTGTTTCAGGAGAGTGGTCTTTTCCCGGTAGCCGGTTTGGAGCTGGGAGATCAGGGCACAGGCATTGGTCAGGAGCTCGTTGAAGGAGGCGGGGTTCAGGGGGTCGGTTGCGCCTGTGGGGAAGAGGGCGGCGTTGACGTTGAGGTCGAGGAGGGGGTCAGAGAGTTCGAGGGCTGAGGTCGGGTTGGTGGAGTCGGGCTTGGATTGGAACCAACCGAAGCGGCTTGCGCGGGATGATGAAGGGCGGACAGGTGTCTGTGTGCTCATCCGACGGGAGGCGCGGTCTGGTGTTGATGTGAACGTGGGTTTGTACTCTGGGAGATCTTCTGGCTCTTCGATATCGACTTCCGCCTCTTCGCTTTGCGGTTGCTGTGGCTTTTCTGTACGTTTCTGGGTGGGTGTACGATTCAGCAACCCGCCCAGACGGATGCTATTCGCGCGGGCCAGCATCGGGCCGGCACTGTCTGCTAGAGATCGCGCTCTTGAGTGTAGTGAGGGTCCGCGGGAAGAGGGAGAGCTGCCAGATGATGGGGGTTTGACGGCGTCTGAGAAGGCAGAGAATACTCGCGAGCCGAAAGTGTCCAATTGATTTTGCGACTTCTTGGGGGCTAAGTTGCTGCTGTCGTAACCATACTCTGAAATGTCTGATCTTGGATCTAGGAGGGAGTCTGAATAGTTTGTGTACGATGCTCCAGAGTAGGAAGTATCGAAGGACTGAGCTGAGTAGCGGGGGACGGAAGCGAGGCGATGGTGGTGGTTATGGTGGACGTGGTTTGGCTTGGAAGGTGGGGATGGGGATGAGTAAAACGCCATTGCCGGGTGAAAAGAATAGAGTGTCCGGAACGACCGTTGGCAGTCTCGCCGGAGACTGGCCAGGTAACGAAAGGCGGACGAGATGCTCTTTCTTTCTTCTGATCCGGTCTATGCGGGTCGGAAGTTTGTGTCTTCCGATGGGCCAGATGCCTCGTGCGTCTGCTCGGCTGACTTTCAAGCCAGATTAAAGGTCTTCAACTTCTCGAAGCGCAGATCAACCTGATGGAAGTGAGCCGCAATGCGTGCCTGACGATCACCAGGTGGAACCGTTGAAGCTGCGAACGCGGGCCGTTGGCGATTGTTGACAAAAGCGGAATGGCAGGTAAGTCCAGCTAGATTAGACGTGAGAGTTTTGCGGAATGCCAAGGGGGTTGTATTTAAGTCGGTATAGACCAGGTTGCCGGCCTGTTCGTGTCGAAATTGCTGATAACGAGATGTTGTTGATATCGATAATTGGTGGCTGACAGTGTCGTAACGATTGGTAGTCGTGTGCCGGGTCTATATGCGTGCGAAGCGACGGAGAGTGGGTATAGAGGCTCCAGGCCAAGCACAGATTATTGAATGAGCAAAGAGCGAGGAAACAGGACTGGGTCAGAGTCGGAAACTTGATATGTAAAGACCCACATGATATGCAAACAAGTGGCTGGTGTTGACGCCCGAATCTCCCTGCCACCAGCAAAAATCCCGAGCCCCAGCCACACTCGCTGCACGCGCCACGTGCGGTCCCTGGCAGGGCAGCGAGCGCAGCCTTGGCGACGTCATCCCTCCCGTTGCCGTCGCGTCCTCTATCTCCACCACGAACCACCAACGCTATCTCTACAAGCGTCAGGTCTGCCATCAATGAAATTCCGAAATTGGCCTATTGAAGATGTATCGTAAGTACAAGTGCAAGCAAGAATGTACGACTCTCTGCAGGTAGATGTGCAAAGAGCTATTCTCATTGGTGTTCAATTCCTCGGTTTCTCTTATTGTCAACCTCATCGGGCAGCCCGTCAATAAGAACCTCACTCCTCTGTCTCTGCGTCTCAAAACATGCCCAATAGCTCCCCGTCATCAATAAAGCAACTCATCGTGAAGGAAGTTCATCGGGCATACCTCAATAAGTCCAGCAATCGTCAATGGCGATCATATTTGTATCTCATGGCCTTCATAAGTCGGCTCTCTGCCTTCATGTTTTCATGCTCTTCTCCTATCATACTGCAATTCGTATCCTCTGCTGTCTACCATGGCATCTGCATCATCCAATCTCACCTCTGCTTATCCGCTCGCTATCGCCCAGGCTGTCCTGGCCGGTATTGTCGTATGCCTCGATGTACCTCCCCTGGTCTGGCATATCAAGCACCGCAACTTCGCTCCGGTCGTGCTCATCATTTACATCCTGCTCCTAAATTTCGAAAACTTCGTCAACGCAATCATATGGTCGACTGACGATATCTCACACTGGTTTCCCGGAGTTGGGCTCTGCGATGTTGAGGCCAAGTTCATCGTGGCCTCGTCCACCGCTGTTCCCGCTGCTACCCTCTGCATCCTCAGGAAGCTCGCCAACGTCATGGATACCAAAAATATCACCATCTCGCAAACCAAAGCTCAGAAGCGACGTGCTTTCATTATCGAGATCTTACTTTGCATTGGGATTCCCATCCTTTCTATGATCTTCCACTTCATCGTCCAAGCCGTGAGGTACTACATCGTCGGCATTTCCGGTTGCACTCCTGCTCTCTCTCAGACTTGGCTGGCCATCATCACTATCGTAATACCTCCCCTTGTGATCACCCTTGGTGATGTATACTACGCGAGTGAGTCGAGCGTTTCCAGACGTTATGCTGCACCTATGCTGACTTCCAAACAGGCTTGATCGCCTTCCGCCTCAGAAAGTACCGCTCAAAATTTGATGCTCTTCTCTCTGCCTCAAGCACCAGCAAGGCTCGCTTCTTCCGACTTTTTCTACTTGCTCTCACCTTCATTGTTGGCATCTTTCCGCTCCAGCTGTGGTTGCTCATAATGAACTGGCCGTCGGATATTGTGCCTTTTGTCTGGTCAGAAGTTCACGGATCATGGTGGAACACCTGGATCCCTCTCTTTCCCTCCGACGGTGCTGTCGCCCCTGATCACTGGATGCAACTTGCCAGCGGATTCTTGGTCTTCATCTTTCTTGGCCTTGGCCAGGAAGCGAAGGAGATGTACATGTCATGGGCCACCACTATCGGACTTCAGAACCTGGTCTATACTCTGAGCAACAAATCCTCGCAACTTTGGAGCAGCAGCAGCTTGTCCTTCGGACGTCGCAGCAATACTAGCTCGTCCTCGGAAAAAGACGCAGAGCTTGGGAGGTAAACATTGTTCGCCGCTATACTGCAATCTTCCGCTGACATATTCCAGCATTTCCAAGATGGATTCGACGACTTCTTCTCCCGGTGTCGAGAAGGGCCATATGTACCCGCCCCGTGCTTCCGATGCAATCGACCAACCTATTTTTGGTGAACACGGACTGGGCGACAAGGGCAAGCGCCTTGGTCTCGTGGTGGGCTGGTTAGGAAGGTTGAAGCTGTTGAATGGGAAGGTTGTGGGAAAGTAGACTTCATTGTCATCGAGCTGATCAGGGGGATCGCTTCGGCGGATGCTTGCGAGGTCACATAAAGGGGAAGCCGAAATATAGAGGATAAATGCTGATTGGGTCATGTCGCTCATTTTGAAATGACCCTTTTTCGTTCGTTACTTCGTGGAAAGATTAATCGCTATCGTCGTCGCTGCCGTACCCAACCAAAGCACCACCGTTTGCCTTATCCGGAGCGGACTTGGGCGCCGAAGCTGCTGACGCTCCGTAACCTTTGAGCGCACTCAATGTCGAGCTTGACAGAATGCCGTTATCCTGCTGAGGCTGTGTGGTCTGGACGTCCTGCACTCGCAAAGGCTCTTCTTCATCTTCATCCGCTCCTTCTCCACCCTCGATCATCTTCCTTTCCTCTGGAGCATCAATCCTGGCTTTCTCGCTCGCGTACCACACATCATCTGGCGCTTCATAGCCCTCCAGACCGAACGTGCCCTCGACCTTCCGTCGTTTCCGTGCGTCTTCCCAACCTGAGCCACGCCCTTCAATCTCCGCCACATATTCCGCCGGCAGCGCGCGACGGATAGCTTCGGCTGCCTGCTCCTCGATGCGCCGAGCCTCGCGCTTTTGCGCGGCAGGATTCGGATCGACAGTGGCCCAGCGGACATTGAGCGTCTCATCATGGTCGAGCGCCTGATGTGCCATCGCTTCTTTTGCAAACTCCGAGTTCGCCAGATGCACATAGGTAACGAAAGCCACACCTCGGGCAGGCAATACACGTATACGCTCCACTTGTCCCCACTCCTGGAAATGGCGAGCGACCACCTCCTCGATGTCGTCCGTGACGTGAATGCGCCCTACGTAGAGTGTCCTATTGACGCGCATGAAGCTGCCCACACCACCCATATCATCGCGATAGTCGCTGAACTTGTCGCGTCCGAAGCAGTCCACATTGGAAGGAAAGATGTCGCCCAATCCGCCCTCCTTCTCTATCCGTGCGTTTGGTAGCCGGTGAAGGTATTCGCAGTCCTGGCCTTTCGGGCAAAGTCCGCGAGCAAAGAACAGGCAGAAGTATGACCCAGCAACTCGATCGGCGCGCGTGAAGCCGCTGTCCAGAGAGACGTTGCAGCGACCTTTGGCTTGATGCCGCGACATGTACGCATCTTCGCGGTCGCCGCCCGACCATTTGTTGTACCATATATTGAAGATCGTGCCTGTTTGTGGAGGAGGTTCGGTTTTGAAGGTAGCCGGATCCACTTGTGGTCGCGCAGGTCGCCGCTTCTTCTTGACGATCTTCTTGATCTTCTTTTTGCCATCTGAGCTGACGACTACGGCGGATTGCGAGGCAGTTGAAGGCTCCGCTGCTGTGGTGGAGAGGTCCTCCGTGTGACGATTGCGGACCAGGGCGGTCGGGGCGGTGTCGACCTCCGCCATGTTGATCGCTGTATGTATCGGCCCTTTTGCAGCAGGATTATGACCAAAGCAAAGGTCAAGATGCGGTGAAAGAGTGAGCTGTAGTAAGAGATGTGTCAGCGGTTCAGGTACAGCTTAAGAATTCGACCACTGGAAGATGGGGAAACTTCGATGACGCGCCAAGCTTCCGGCACGATCCGCTGCAAAGTCGATCCGACACGCCGATGAAGCAGGGCTGGTGGGGCGAGTCGTCTGTTTTAGGCAGGCAACCCATAAGTTAGACCTTTGACTGCTGACGCAGTGTTGGTTGCTTTCTTTTACTCCTTCACCCGGCGACTGACAGTCACTTCCCTCGTTCCCTCGGATAGCATCCGGCGTCTACCATCTTGCTTCCGTTCCTCGATTGACAGACCTGCAAATATATGTCTATCATCCAGGCTCGGTGATGTTCGAGGAAGACTATTCTCCGGCGCAGGTCGTCCTCTCCCCGCAGCTCTTGACCGGGGCTCTGCGCAACCTCCCGCCTCTGACCACTTCTGTATCAGGGCCACGGTTCTGGCAGCCGGCTTGTGGGAATCATGAAGGATGGGGTCCAATCAGTAAAGGTCGCTATGACTTCACACCTTGCTTCCTGGACGTCTGGATAGCCGTTGTCTCCGCTATCGGTATCGTGCTCGGCGGAGGAGCGATATGGTATCTGCTGAGGCATACCACCCCACAACCAGTGCGGAAAAACTGGCACTTCTGGGCGAAGCTAGTAAGAATGAACCCGCAACATATTGAAGAACAGACTGGTGGCTAACACAGGCTTGCGCAGGTTACCCTCGCTGCCCTCTTCGGCGTAATTGTCCTCCAAGCTGCCCTGCAAATCGCAGACTTTAAGAGCATTTTTATTGGTGATTTTCGATTCTGGACTTCAATACTCAACATCGCCTCCCTCGTTGTTATCTCATATGTCCAATACATCGAACACTGGAGGTCGAGACAGCCGAACTCGGCTGTGCTTATATACTGGCTATTTCTCCTGATTGCCTATACGGTCAAGTTGCGCTCTTTGGTTTCGCAGCAACTCTACCGGTCGCACTTGCCCTACTTCGTTGTTTTCACAATTGGTGTCGGGCTCGCGGCGATCGAGTTTGGACTGGAATACTTGGTACCAAAGCAGCTCAGCGATTACGATGCGCTCGGCGATGACGATGAATGCCCTTACGAGTATGCCGACATCTTCTCTATCTTGACGTTCAGCTGGATGACGCCTATGATGAAGTTCGGCTACAAGAACTTCCTTACCCAGGACGATCTATGGAATCTGAGACCGCGAGACTCCACAAGGTCGACGACTCAAGCTTTCGAGGATGCGTGGACTATTGAGTTGGAGAAGAAGAAGCCGTCGCTCTGGATTGCACTGTTCAAGGCTTTCGGCGCATCGTACTTCCGCGGTGCTTGTATCAAGACCGTCTCGGATGTTCTGGCATTTGCTCAACCTCAACTTCTTCGACTCCTCATTTCCTTTGTGGACTCATATCGTACCGATAACCCACAAACCCCCATTCGAGGTGCAGCGATCGCCATTGCAATGTTTTTTGTATCAGTCTCTCAGACTGCATGCCTTCACCAGTATTTCCAACGTGCCTTTGAGACTGGAATGAGGATCAAGTCCGCTTTGACTGCCTCGATCTACCAAAAGTCCATGCGACTTTCCAATGAAGGTAGAGCTTCAAAATCGACTGGTGACATCGTCAATTACATGGCAGTCGACACCCAACGTCTGCAGGATCTTGCACAGTACGGTATGCAACTGTGGTCCGCGCCCTTCCAAATCACGCTTTGCATGATATCTCTGTACCAGCTTGTTGGTGTCAGCATGCTTGCTGGAATTGGTGCTATGGTTGCGATGATTCCATTGAACGCGATTATTGCCAAGATCGCAAAAACTCTGCAAAAGAAACAGATGAAGAACAAGGACGCCCGTACTCGATTGATGACTGAAATTCTCAACAACATGAAATCGATCAAGCTCTACGCCTGGAGTACCGCTTTCATGAACAAGCTCAATCACATCCGTAACGACCTCGAACTCAATACTCTTCGCAAGATTGGCGCTTCGATCGCTTTGGCGAACTTTGCATGGTCGACCACTCCTTTCCTTGTTTCATGCTCCACCTTCGCTGTATTCGTGCTTACTCAGAACCGTCCCTTGACGACTGATCTGGTCTTCCCGGCGTTGACGCTCTTCAATCTCCTCACGTTCCCGTTGGCCATTTTACCCATGGTCATCAGCTCCATTATAGAAGCAAGTGTCGCCGTTGGTCGTCTCACTGACTTTTTCACTGCCCAAGAGCTGCAGCCCGATGCCGTGCTCCACTCAGATACTCCTGTGGCTCTTGGCGAAGAGAGTGTCCGTATTGTGGATGGACGATTCACCTGGAACAGCGACGATGATCGCAATGTACTGGAGAACATCACGTACTCTGCTACGAAGGGTGAACTATCCTGCGTCGTTGGTAGGGTCGGTGCTGGCAAGTCATCATTCCTGCAATCTATCCTGGGAGACCTTTACAAAATTCGAGGTGAAGTGGTTGTTCGCGGCAAAGTCGCGTATGTTGCTCAGCAGCCATGGGTCATGAACGCTTCAGTAAGAGAAAACATCGTCTTTGGCTACAGATGGGATAAGGAATTCTACGATCGTACTGTCAAGGCCTGCGCCCTCTTGGACGACTTCGCTTCGCTTCCTGACGGAGATCAGACTGAAGTAGGCGAACGCGGTATTTCTTTATCGGGTGGACAGAAGGCTCGTTTGACGCTAGCCCGCGCTGTGTATGCTCGCGCTGACATCTACCTCCTTGATGATGTCCTGTCAGCAGTCGATCAACATGTGGGTCGTCATCTCATCAACAATGTCTTGGGAGCATCGGGTATCCTCAAATCGAGAACAAGGATTCTGGCAACCAATTCGCTTCCTGTTCTGATGGAGGCAAACTACATTGCTCTCATTCGTGATGGTCGAATACTTGAGCGCGGCACCTATGAGCAGCTCATGGCGATGAAAGGAGAAATTTCTAATCTTATCAAGACGGCGACCAATGAAGAATCTCAGCCAGATGACGAGTCACAGACTTCCGGATCTCCGAACGCCAGCGAAGAGTCCGAGACGACTTACAATCAAAGCGATGACGAGGAAATCGAAGAAGTACAAGAAGGAGACACTGAGTTAGCGCCAATCAAGGCCAATGCGGGACGACCTCGACGTATGACTGGAAACAGCCTCCGGCGTGCAAGCACTGCTAGTTTCCACAAACCACATGGAAAGTTGACCGAAGAGGAGGGCGATGGCCTCAAGACGAAGCAGCAGAAGGAGCACATCGAACAGGGCAAAGTAAAGTGGTCTGTCTATGGAGAATACGCTAAGGCGAGCAACCTCATCGCTGTTGCTATTTACGGTGTAACGACACTTGGAGCTCAATCCTTGCAAATCGGCGGATCCATTTGGCTCAAGAATTGGTCAGAGGCCAACAGCCGAGTCGGCGGAAATCCTGATGTTGGCAAATACATCGGCATATATTTTGCCTTCGGTATCGGCTCAGCGCTGGCAGTCGTTGTGCAGACGTTGATACTTTGGATTTTCTGTTCCATCGAAGCTTCGAGGAAGCTGCATGAAAGGATGGCTTATGCGATCTTCAGGTCGCCAATGACCTTTTTCGAGACTACACCTGCGGGTCGAATCCTGAACCGTTTTTCCAGCGATATCTACAAGGTTGATGAGGTGCTCGCTCGCACTTTTAACATGCTGTTTGTCAATACCGCCAAGGCTGCGTTCACCTTGTGTCTGGTGTCGGCTTCGACGCCTGTCTTCATTACACTGATCCTTCCACTTGGTGGCTTGTACTTGTACATTCAGAGGTACTACCTGCGCACCTCAAGAGAACTCAAGCGTTTGGACAGTGTCAGCAGAAGTCCGATTTATGCGCATTTCCAGGAATCTCTGAGTGGTATCAGCACAATCAGAGCATATCAGCAGGCTAAACGGTTCGCTCTGGAAAACGAATGGCGAGTCGATGCAAATCTCCGAGCCTATTTCCCGTCCATCAGTGCGAATAGATGGTTGGCTGTGCGCTTGGAGTTCATCGGGTCAATCATCATCCTTGCCGCAGCTGGTTTTGCAATTGTTTCCGTGACCACTGGTGGTGGCCTGTCTGCAGGTATGGTGGGACTGGCCATGTCTTATGCTTTGCAAATCACTCAATCCTTGAACTGGATCGTCAGGCAAACAGTAGAGGTGGAGACTAACATTGTGTCTGTGGAGCGGGTCTTGGAGTATGCAGCGTTACCTAGCGAAGCGCCAGAGATCATTTCCAAGCACCGTCCACCCACAAGCTGGCCGTCTAAGGGAGCCTTGTCTTTCAACAACTACAGCACTAGGTACAGGGAAGGGTTGGACCTGGTGCTGCGTGACGTCAACCTCTCTATCAAGTCACACGAGAAGATTGGTGTGGTGGGCAGGACAGGCGCAGGCAAGAGCTCACTGACTTTAGCTCTATTCCGAATCATTGAACCAGCGGGTGGAGACGTGACGATTGATGGGCTTAGCACCAGCTCAATCGGGCTGATGGACCTCAGGAAGCGGTTGGCCATCATTCCACAAGATGCGGCATTATTCGAAGGCACCATTCGTGACAACCTCGACCCTTCACATGTGCATGACGACACGGAGTTGTGGAGCGCATTGGGTGAGTACTCATGCACATTCGTCACAATTACATGCAGGACCTGAGGCTAACGTTCGAAAACAGACCATGCGCGACTCCGAGACCACGTTGCAAGGATGACTGGCCAGCTGGACGCACAAGTACACGAAGGAGGCTCCAATCTCAGTCAGGGACAGCGGCAGTTGGTATCCCTGGCCCGGGCTCTTCTGACACCAAGCAATATTCTGGTCTTGGATGAGGCTACGGTAAGTTATTACTCGACAGTGATCATAAAGCACTGGCTAATGTTACTCTCAGGCGGCGGTGGACGTGGAAACGGATTCAATGTTGCAGACAACCCTTCGCAGTAACATGTTCAAAGACCGGACGATCATCACTATTGCGCACAGAATCAATACAATCCTCGACAGCGATCGTATTGTCGTGCTCGATAAGGGTAGGGTGGCTGAGTTTGGAAAACCAGCGGACTTGGTACGGGAAAAGGGTCTATTCTACGAGTTGGTGCGAGAGGCGGGATTGCTGCACCAGGTGGACACGTCAGAGGATTGAAAAAGAAGCACAGAGACGCAGCGCTAGCTCGTTGAGGTGCGGCGGTCAAGAGAAGGAAGGGATAGAGATCGTCAATCGACACATGCATCCGTGCACTGTCCATGGTAGTACGGTGGCAGACTCGCAAAGTTTGTCTGTTGGCGTGTGCTCCGACGATGGCCGGGGCGACGGCCTTTGGGCCCACAGTGGGGGAGGTTGTACAGAAGTTGCCGGAGCCTATGTGGGCTGCGATGTGGGTCTGGATTGCGCTGATTCAATTATGGTTCTCAAGGCAGCAACTGGTAGTAAAATTAAAACATATGATCATAGCTCAGTGATCCTGTTGTCAGCTGGGGCATTTCTGCAGGCAACCAGCCCGCATGTCTACGTCGGACTGCAGTCATCTCATGTGTCCGTCACGTTCGCGGATTACTACGGGTGCACAAGTGCCTGTTACAATTCTTGTGCCGCTCGTAGTCATGGTGAGCTCATGCCAGCTCGACCGTGCCTCGATCCATGGATGTTCCGGCAGACTACTGTAGTGACAAGCAGAAGAAAAGGGTTATATTTCTAGTGAGTCCATCTGACCACTCTGATTAAGGATCAAGATATCCGTGATCAACCTCCCCAAACCCAAACGAGCACAAGACTCCCTTATTAGCGGTCCCATAATTATCTGCACCGGTATTATTGACATCGTAATACAGGACGCAAACCCAATGCGACGCAGTGTAGTACAGGTTGAAGTTTCCGTCATAATAATAGTCTTGGTATTTGGCGACAAACGAAGCGCAAGATTTGGCCGCACTTTCTAGAGGCATGTCTGTGGAATAAGTGGTGGTGGAACCGGTACTTACGCCGGAAACGGTGGTGCCGGAACCTTGCCAGATGGAGGACCATGTTGCATATATGGACTGTCCTGCTCCTGCGTTATAGGCCGTTACTGAGATAGCGCTGGCGATCGATGTCGCGGTGCATACGGCTTGGACTGTTGTGGTCGTTATGGCTGAAGAGGTAGTTGTGGTAGTTGGAGTACTACTGGCGATGGTGACGGCGGTGGTGCTGGTGGCGCTAATAGTCGTCATAGTCGTCATAGTCGTTGGACTCGACAGATTGGTAGTAGTGGTAGTCGTCGTTGTGGTTGATGGAGTAGTCGTCGTTGGAGTCGACAGGTTGGCAGTAGTGGTAGTCGTCGTTGTAGTCGATGGAAGATTCGTCGTTGTAGTCGATGGAAGATTCGTCGTTGTAGTCGATGGAAGATTCGTCGTTGTAGTCGATGGAAGA
>ML996082.1:0-184363 GCA_010093895.1 Myriangium duriaei CBS 260.36
ACCCTAACCCTAACCCTAACCCTAACCCTAACCCTAACCCTAACCCTAACCCTAACCCTAACCCTAACCCTAACCCTAACCCTAACCCTAACCCTCGCTATATAATAGTATAGCTATATTCAATGTCGTCTAACTAGTATAGATAAATGAATTTTGAAAACTTAAAAGAAATACCTACTAATAAATTTTTCTTATCTACTAGCACATATGCATATCATGTCTTCATCGCATCTTAGATATGTTTAAGAACATGCTTATGCCATCCTGGTTCTTTTTCTTCATTTCTGACCAATCTCAAAATACATTATAAGAGCCCGGTTCTTTAGTAACCTTAATCCTAAAAACTTTGACCTCCTATATTATCCTTTGCTATGTTAGGTTCGGCTTCGCTACTCTACACTTTTATTTGAACTTCATTTAATTATTTGCCTATTTATTCCAATTTTTGATCTATTATAACTTACCAATAATAATTAAATTCGTTATTCTGATATCGAAGTCGTAATACCGATTTTTATTACTTATCGTTTGATACCAAAATCATATGTGTTACTATAAAACCTCCTATTAGTCGGGCCCTTCTTCTTACTATTGCACTGGGCCTCTCGGCCATCTGGCTTCTTACCCGCCTACCATTGCACCGGGCCGCCCGATCAATGAGAGATGGTAGATAGAACTTCTAAAAGACACTCCTATCAAACTTAACTAGAACAAATCAAAACATTATTCCTTTTAACAGATCAGAGAACGAGGCCTAGACATCCTAGAATCTTATATAGGCCTAGTACACTTAAGGAAGGCTTTCTTGAAGACCAAAACAAAGAAAGTAGAAGAGCTATTGTACAGATTAGATGCCTTACTCCATCAATACGCTTTGCTTTTACTTAGGAAAAGTATGGTAGTCCTCTTAAGGCACATCTCTAGGACCCTCGTCTCTAGAAATCTATAGGAAGAATAGAAAGAACTGGACAATAACCTACTAGACGCAATAAGAAGAATTAGAAGGGATTTGACAAACTAGATAATAGATAAGGACATTATGGTTCTATCTGTATGTTAAGAAGGTCTAGGAATTCAACTATATTAAGAGATAGCAGAACCTGCGTATCTGGCCTTATATGTAGTAACATAACAGATCATTTAAGACATCCTATCGGCTTCAAATGAAGTATAACACCTTAAAGGACAAATAAATGTGTCTAGGAATCTTAAACAAGGCTTTCGGAACACTAACAACTAATAGGAGGAATCTATTGCTATTATAATCTTAAGGGACATTTAGAAATCACAAATCAGTTATAAGGTTAAGAAAGCAGTAGAGTCCATCCTATACCTTAGCAACATTAGAACAGGTATCCCGAAGAAGACCCTTTATAGGAAAATCTTAGACATCTTTAATAAGAACAAAGAACAAAGACTGCTATCAAACTTCTCTATTAATCAACAAAAAGTCTTTATAGAGAACAAGGCTTATTTAGGAAGAAAATGGATCTTAGCTGCATCTATAACTAAAGCAACGAGCATCATTAACACAAATATAAATAACATGCTTACTATCAGATTTCTAAGCTATTCTAATGTATAAGAAGGACCTTATAAAGACTATAGCCTATCCTAGACATATAGCCATAATAATATCTGTAAGGCCAAATACAGACAGACTATTAACAAATATAACTATTTGATGGAATAACTAGCTAAAGGACTAAGACATATATCAGAAAACTATATCAGAAGAGAACTAAAAGGCGAAGTATTATTAGATAGAAGAATCGACATTTAGATTGATTCTTTTAAAGGAAGGACTTTCTATAATATTATTATAATTTCTTTAGGAGCTAAAACAGCTGTTTATGATCCTTATTCGACTCTTATAACAGCAGAGAATAACAAGAAGAGGAAATATGTTATTCTAAGAAAAGACTTTAAACCATTTATAGTCAGTTAAGGAAGATTACTAAGCCTAGAGACCTTAGGACTCTATAAGAAGATATAGAAAGAACTACTTGTAACTACAAAAGACTAGATGGATACTATAATATTAATTAGACTTACAAAGATCAGAGGAAGATATTGAGCAGATCATATAATGGAATAAGAAAGAGATAAGGAACTATTATTAAAGATTAGACTATTTCTTTTGTTATAGCTTACTTAGAAATTTTCTTGAAGTTCTACTGAACCTCCTGATACTTAGACTTACTCTATTTCTTTATAACTAAGCTATATGCTGTTAGATTGATTCAAATGAAGTACTGTTTCACCCTAACCCTAACCCTGAGTACTTAGCTGTATTACCATCATCCAGCAGAGTCACCTGGTGGCGATGGGCTATGCCGTATGAGAAGACAGCCCCTACCCCAAAGAAGAGGTTCAAATGGTTCCCTTGGATCTTTTCTAGTCTCTTGGCCTGGTGGGAAGGGCGCAAGGACGATGAAAAGCACGTTCCTACCCTTGGCAGTGTAGAGCAGATGCCAATCGTCTTGCTCGGAGAGCCAGTTCACTTCTTCTGTTCTGGTAGAATCGTACAGCCGCCGGGTCGAAGTGTCAGAAGTCCTGGAGCCACGATCGACCAAACCATTACATAAGCTAGGAGATCCCTACGGCTTGACTATGCTATCGATTGGGCTAGTTAGACGTCCACCGCCATAGCGAATCTTCCGATATATAGTGGCGAATGATACAGAGGTTCCATCAGGTCGTCTTCTTGCTTCTCGGTGACGTGTGGCAGAGATACAGTCCAGGTAGCCATCATTAGATGTGTACCATCACTCTAAGCTGTGACTCGGCGTACTTTGACCCATACTCATCCCAGTATAGCGTCCGATTAGATGTTTCGAGGTAGCACGAAAGCCTCCGCGGAGAATGGACTTATGCAACACTATCATTGCTGCTCGTCAACCGCTGACCGGTGCAGCCCATTTGAGCTCAAGACAGTATGGCGGGCAGTACCCCTGCCCAACACCGGGCCTCTTTTTGCGGACGCGTTGAATGCACCATTCACACACAAGTCTCGGCCACAATCTCTGTTCAATTATCTTCCTCTCTCTCTGATTGAGTAATCTAGATCTCGAAGTTTTTGAAAAACAGCTGTCTTCACATCATGTTGCATTTTTAACATCTGTGTTCTGTGTCCTAGAAGGAATCATGATTCGGCTGTGATCTGTCCTGGTCGGTTTGGTATTTGTCCGTCCATGCATTTTGCAGATCTCACGCCAGTACGATTTGACGATGACACCATGGTGACACGCCACTACGAATAAGAGACCAAAGCAGTGGGTATCGAGGTCTTGATGTCGCGTCGAGTGCTATGGAAGCCCAAGCAAGGTTTATTCCCTCCGAGGCTGGAAGAATCTAGTTGTTACTGATCTCGACAATATACTCAGGCAAGAGGTATCTACGATATGGTCGAGTGCGCCTATGTCCATCGTGCATCTCTACTTCGTGGTCTCACTAGAGGTCCTTGAGCTCAGCTAAGAAGGTCAACGGTCGCCATCCGCACGTGTAGTGATGCCAACGCACTACGTGTGATTTGCAGAGCTGTTGTGTACGGCTTGTGTGGTTGTGAGTCACTATTGCCAAACACCAATAGCTAGCCCATCAAGGAGGAGCTGACATGTTGGCACAGGATGCAGGAAATGATCTCGGGGGTCATCTCTGGCTTCGATGAAGCAATAAGACTCAGAAGGTACCGGCATTGAGGACGTCCTGACATTGACCGGCCGCGTCTACTACCGTATTGCCGCGGCTGCAACGGCAAACCCAATCAATATGCACACATGTTCACAGAAGTCATCCTGTGGTCTTTCTCAAAGCCTCGATCAAAGACTCCCTTCATTCTAGCACTCAAGCTTCCCTCCGTCTACCTCTACATTCCCTTCCCCCGCCCTACATACCACGACTGACCGCCTTGTATGCCAAGAGTTAGAATCGAACAGCGGGTTTCTGAACGTCAATTTATCTCTCTGATCATACGACCGATATTCCAGAGCGATTCCTCTTCCCACCATAACTCAGCGACCAGATGTTTGTGCCTGCGTCAATGCCAGACGCGGGCAGCGGATAGGCGGTGGAAAATGGGAACTTACCGGCGACAAGACATCTCATCGCTCATGCTAGGCAGTCTGGTATCTGAATCCACACCAATCGCCATTCTCTTGCCGGCAAGGACAAGACACGCAAGTCCTACAGCGAAAGGTGACGATACAGTACCGCGCTGTGCCAAGCCACGTCTGATCTACATCGGCGTGGCTTAATCTGACGAGAATATATGGAACACCATCTGAATAAAGAGGAAGGCGCGAGCGAAGTCGAGATTACGCTGTGTGAATGTCAAGCTTCCCACCAGTGTCCTTGAATGGTCACCCTACCACTCCCAATAATGGAGGCAAGGCCGTCTTGGAACGGCTGATAAATCGGGAATCGGTGGGTTAGCTGTTCTCAAAGGCACAGACGCTGGTCTTTATCCAGGAATCCGATATAGACCGCCATGCCTACCAGGCGAACGAGAGAGGAGGGAGGCGACAGAGATGCAGTAAGCCGTTGAACCTGCACGAATTTCACGAGTTCCTTGCCTCGGAGTAATGTGCGACTCCTGCCGGGAAGTTGTCGGGTCGCTGCGATTGGAAGTTCCACTGTTGACAATATCGTTGCTGTCTAGTGGCCTCACGTGCTGCGTCACCACATATTTATCAATCTCGATTCGGGTCACCAGACCTCTTCTAGTAGCATGCACTGTGATCTCGACGTCGCTGCATTGGAAGTAAACAGCTACACAGACGGGATCTGTCCGGCTGCCCCAGCAAGGCCAGTGTCACTGCGCTCTTTCCAGAGACTTTCGAAAACTTCCTTATTGAACTAGCACAACCATTCTTCGACAACTCGTCCTCAGAGGTGACCTTCCACTTAGATAGGAGTAGCTGAACAGCTCTCGGCGCAGACACCTCCATCAGACATCGACGATGTCGCAACGCAAAACGACGTTGCTGCCGCATCTCTCTTGCATAATGATTATCAAATCCAACACAGGGTCTCCCTGATCCTTCGTTTGCAAGAGGCGCTGTATTAAGACCAACTCATGATAGATCAAGCTCGCGCGTCGTCAAAATCATTATCTTGACGAAGGTCTCGACCAACCGGTCGGCGCAACCATTTTGCAACAGTTGCTTCATTGACCCGCATACGAATCTCCAGGACATGCGCTGCACAAGACTAGCTCGGCTTGTTCAACGCCTTAGCTATTCGGCTGGCATGGATCCTCCACAATGACTTGGCGAATAGCTTTGTGATAGCTAGCCACTGGTTCTTATGAAGTCACTGCCGTGTAAGTGTAACTACAGAAGCCCGTACGGAAAGCACATCATTAGACTTCTCTTAGACCTTTTTAACGAAATAGACTAAGCTAATGGCTGGAGATGTAAAAAAAAAATCAACGAATTTTCAACAAAGATGTAGTGCTTCGGCCCGAGAACGCAGGAGGGATGTGGCTGAGCTTGCGAAGCAGTGGACTAGTAGACCTTGCTGAGTTCCAGAGCTATAAAAAATGGGTATCGATGAGTCGTTGTCAGGAATGAGTCTTTTGTTCGTTTCTTGCGAAATGCACTCTAGTGTTCCTTTGTGTTCTGGCCCACTCATCCCTTGTCCTACCTCGTGGTGGGATTTCCGCAACTACTCCCTTTCGGGTACTTGATGCTCTGGCTATGTGCTCACCCCTTCCCGTTCCTGACGGGCTGCACACTGTACCTTGTGCAGGCCTGATTGACCTTCTGTCTTGGTTTCTTCGCCAGCCCCTACGCGCAATCTAAGTTGCCTCCCCTACTCTGAGGCGTTGTGTAACCTTTGTCTTCCCTGGATCAGCTGTGAAGCGCTGAAATCAGTGTCGGATTGCCGATTGTGATAGGCGTGGTCCGGGATTTGTGGCACAAGCTTTTGTCGCCTTGACGATTTCGCATCCTGTGGTGAGCATGCCTCGTTCTCAGAGCTGCCTCCACACCTTGCTTCGCTACTGGTTATACCAGCATTCCATTGTCGTTGAACCTCCAGATGGGCTACTTCGCGACACAATATTTGCTTCTCTGAAGGTGTTTTCCAGCCTTTGTTATCGTGCATGGACTTGAGCGGTCCTTAACAGTAGCTGAAGCTTTGATCTTGTCTAGACTTCTATTCAGCGTCGTCTTTGAGCGTCTTAGAAGCCCGAATGGGGCATCTATAACGCAGCAACAGTGGTGGTACGGGGTGGTGTCAGGGTGCCGCCCCTGCATCCGTAAAACGAGCGTGAAGGCCGGCGTCCACGTTTCCGCTGACTCTTATCATTGAGAGTATACAAACGCGGCACCTAGTACTACCACTGTCCAGAGAAGAACCGTGATAATGTCCAAGGGCGCAGGTTGGCTTGGGGCGCGCTGTAAATGCGACCATGCCTTACTCGCGGATGCCAAGAATTTGGTTTATCCAAATTCTTGGCGTAGAGCTAGCTCTAGTGC
Organism: Myriangium duriaei CBS 260.36; assembly: GCA_010093895.1. Taxonomy (NCBI): domain Eukaryota; kingdom Fungi; phylum Ascomycota; class Dothideomycetes; order Myriangiales; family Myriangiaceae; genus Myriangium; species Myriangium duriaei. The sequence goes on from ML996082.1 coordinate 6,483, forward strand.
TGGGACGGGACATTGAGACATATCCAGCTACTAAGACCAGTACCAAAAGATGTGTTGATATTGCATGACGATTGGGACTTACCAAAATGTCCACTGATGATGATCCATGACGGTAGAATACGAGAAAAGAGACTCGTAGCATTCGTTTTGGCGTAATTAGGGCTGGGCTATATCCAGAACCGGGTCAATACCACCCATAGGGTTAGGGTTCTCGTATGTGTAGGACGGCCAGGCCAGATTGCTATTAAGGATCAGCCCTGTAATAGTTTTGAATATATCAGTGTCGGGTAAACTGAAGTCGGCATTAAAAGTGTCAGAGATAGATTCCGAAATTTCAGCTACTATGTGGTCGGTGATGATGACGCTCTGGGCTTGGAAAAAACTACTCGCCACAATGGTAAGCAACGGCGACATACACATGGCTATTGAGGTAGAAACTAGCGACCATTGTTTTTCAAGCAACGACTTGTGAAAGGATTGTGCTGGACAACCGTCAAACGGTGTTTCGGGGTACCCTTTCGGCTGCTAATTCAACAGCTTAGATAGAGTATCAAGATGCTCAATCCAAGTAACCAAATCTTCACAAGGTTACTAGACCAAAGTCGAACGATACAACTGCTGATGTTCAAGAATGAGCATTTACTAAAGCGGTCTAATGACTGCTATCTTGTGCACCAACTATAAAGAATGGACTTGTCAATCCGAGTTACGAGATGGCTGCTGTGATATTCCATACTTGACACCCTGCCACGGGCGCCGATGCAGTAATTATGGGAGGCACTGGCATTACCTCTGGGTTCCAATACACATTTCCGGTCTCGTCCTTTGCAGGGCAGGTCATGACAACCATCTCCGTCAAGTCGTACATTGGGGTCAGAGTATTATGCAGATAGTCGTAATTCCACACAAGATCCGTGAGATATGGTCGCATATATATGAACTGCCTCTCCGTAACGCTGCCCTGGGAAGACGCGAACCCGATTGCGCCTGCGGTACTGCTATTGATCTGGGCCAATATAGCCCCCGATGTCCCGAGTGAGTTCCCGAAGATCAGATTCATCGAGCTTACACCGATTTGTGAGGGAGCCAGACCGAGGTAGGAGAGAGAGTCGCCGGCGGCGGTGGTGTAATTGACAAACGACAGGGCGTAGCCTGCGTAATTGCTGCCTGTGACACCGTTAGAGGACACGGGGGTGGAAGCATGAGAGGAAGAAGAGGAAGGAAGCTGAGTGCCATTGAGCCTGATGCGGAACGGCGGCGCCCAGTAGGCTTGCGATAAGCCGAGCGGAATGGCTGTAGGGGCCGCGGGTCGGGGGAGGATGACGTCCGGTGACTTGGGATCAAAGTTCGAGGCGGGTATCGCTTCCAGGTCCCAATTAACGCAGCCCTGGGGGCCGCTCACGAAGAGCGGCTGGTAAGGCCGAGTCCATGCTTCCCATGCTGTATCAGTACTACAGGTGCAGAAAGATGTGAAATTGGAAGAGGTATATCTCATCGAGTTGTCAGTCTGGTTCCATGCCCAGGACACGAGCGATGCGCCGATGTCGACCGTAGTCATGTACAGCCCATAAGAGACGTCAGGATCGCCTTCTGCCAGAGCGTAATGTGGTCGACTGTCAAACGTAGTATTAGGCAGCATCATAAGGTTGTTGTTTGAGCTAAGGTAAAAGGGAGTAAGTGGCCGCTGCTCAGTGACAGCTAAGTAAAGCCCCTCCTCTCCATTGTTCTGGTCGTATGTTGTCGGATTGATCCAGTATCCTTGGAAAATGGTTTGCCCTGCATCTGGATCGTATTGAGATGAGCTCAAGCCCTTTATTCGAAGATAGAAAGCAGGCAATGTTGATAGCGCAATGGGGGCCATGGTTGTAGTGGCCGTTGTTGAGGCGGTGGTCGTTGTAGCATGGACCGTAGTTGTGGTTGAAGTCGTGTATTGAACCATGGTAGTGGAGCGTTGGACCGCTGTTGTGCTTTTACTGGTCATTAGGAATGTCTTGATGGTCGTTCTCGTGATTGAAGTCGTTCGACTAACAGTGGTGGTAGAGCGGATGACTGCTGTTGTGCTTATTGGAGTCGTTCTTGCAATCGTAACTTTGCGCGACGACGATGTGATCGGCACACTGCTGGAAAGACATTGACAGCCTTTGGAGACCTGGGCAAGAGTGGTGAAGGCATTTAGAGGGAGAAACTCCTGTGGGCCTGCAGCGGTCCAGTACCGACAGAAAATGGCCGGATAAGTGAACTCCACTGTCAGTACCGATAGCGCTGTGGGATCGCAGGTTGGAGCTTTAGTCTCCCGAGGCAGGGTAGACTGTTTCTGCAACTTTGGTACTAGGCTTTGGCAAGCTTTGGTCAGGCCTGGGGCAGAGAGATAGTTCGAGGCCGACAAGCTCTGGTTCAGACCATTCGATAGATAGAAGTTACAGAAGACAGTTGGATGAAGAAATTCGGATTCCAGCATAGCAGCCAAGGGTGCGGTACGTATGGATGTAACATGCGGTGTTGGGGCGTTAGCTGCAGAGACATGGTTGGTGGTTGGCTTGATCGAAGTCACAGGGGAAGATGAGACCTTTTTGCCGAGAGTCACAGAGCCAGACGTGATTCCGGTGATAGCAAGCCAGTACAGCCCGAAGCGCGTAAAATGCATCTTGGGCAGCGATGATCCCGATACTCCGAACCAGGGGAGGGCGAGGTTTATCTCTTGATGTTCCTCGGCGCGAGTGTACCCCGGGCGAGGCTATTGACTGGTTCAACGGTCGGTCAACGACGACTCGCAATCCGCCGGCCAACCACTGCGATTGAAATTACCAAAAATCCAGCCAAAGTTTGTTCTGCGCTAAACTGCAAACGAGATTCGCTCGTTACGTTCAATCGAACCATGTGTTGACGGTTTCACCTGATGGAACGCATGTTAGTCGTGAACGAGCGACCCTCGACTTACAAAAACATACTCCTCGCTCCGTTTTTGACGAAATGCCCCGCCACAGCAGCAACCATGCGTACAGCTCTCTTTTTGGTGCTCGCTGCCGTACGCCATGTCGTGGCCGATACGGCTACCATCACTATCGACACTACTACCACCACCACCACCACCACCACTAGCTCAGCGCCAGACCGTCCGACAGACTCGACGAGCCCGACCAGCACGATGCTGTCGGTGACGACCACTTCGCCCCTGACCTCATCTATAGGCACCATCTCGGCGTCACAGTCTTCGACTACCACTACATCTAGCCCGGTTCCAATCTCTGTCTCGGGCTTCTCTACTGGTGTTCCCCCTGCTCCTAGCAATAAGCCCACTACCGCTCCAGTCCAGTATATCGACCATGCGGCTTCTGCCGTGTCCATCCTTCAGTACATGAGCTTGAAAAAGCCTGTGGTGCCGATCATGAGTACCACTACAACTATTACTACAACAACTACTAAAGCCAAAGCTACTTCCACAACAACCAAGACCAGTTATACAACAACCAAGACCAGTCGTAGAACAACTACGACTGGTTCTACAATAGCTAAGTTTGGCTCTTCATCGATGAAGACTGGTTCTACGACAATCAAGACTAGTTCTACCACCATCAAGATTGGTTCGACGACAACCAAGACTGGTTCAGCCACTTCTACATTAAGGAAGGCTAGTTCTACGACAGTCAAGACTGATCCCACTGCAACGAGCACGAAAGCTACCACGACCATAAAGAAAGCAGCTTCCACAACGACGAATGCGAGTTCTACTAGAAATGCCAATACTACCATGAGAAGCAAAACTAGTTCAACGACAAGGAAGAGTAGCTCTACAATGATCAACAGAACATTAACTACGTCCACGGGAAACAAACTTACGACCTCAACACATACAATTACGGCCGCAAGCACAAGCAAACAATCCAAATCCAAATCCATCACTACACATAGCAAAAAAGCTAGACGAGCAACCGGTCCGAACAGTGGTGCCTACCTAACACACAACAATGATACAATGAGTGATTTCCTGCTGGCCACAGACTTCTCGGCTCTTGCGATTGCTAACACCAAACCACCGTCGGGTTTCACCACCAGCTTCATAAACGCCCTCTCGACAATACCGGTTGACGGACTGCTTGGCACGCTGAACATCGCTACATACTCACCCGCTGTCTGTGCTGCGTACTGCAACGCTACACTCGTAGGATGCAAGTCGTTCAATATCTTTTTCGAGCGCTCCCCACTGTATACGCCCACTGTCTACCGCCTCAATCCTCCAGCCAACATCACAGTGCGGTGTAATTTCTTCGGCAACCTCGTCGATGGTAACGCTGCTACAGTGATGGGCAGCTGGCAGCAGCAGTTTACCGTTCTGGCCGCTGGTTCGAACGGGTACAACAAAGATCCCGGGCCACCGCGAGTGTCCACATTCGCCACCCCAGGCAGCTTGAATGGGGTTATTGGCTACCGTGCCGCCGATTATATCGGATACTCATATCTCGACTCGTACAATCCGGATTCGTGTGCCAGCATCTGCAATTCCGTCAACAGCGCCCGCCAAGCCGCTGTGTCCGGCGGGCCCTTTTATGTACCTTGCAACTCATTCAATATCTTCAGCCTGACGGTCAATGACATCGCCTACAACTACATGTGTCTCTTCTACCAGGACGCTATTAATTCAACTTCGACAACTCAGTCCTACATCGTTCTCTATGGTACAGTCTACAACATCGGCTCCTCGTACACTTATAGGTTGTCTGTGGGAAATGCAGCCCACCCGCCCTCATCATGTTCTGACTTGGTAGCGGTGAACAACAACAACACCGCTTCCGTTACCGACGCCAAAAACTACTCCTGGACTCTGTCGTGCAACAACTACTGGTTCGGCTCCAACTTCGGTGCCTATACTGTTGATTTTGCATCGTGCCTTGTCTATTGCGATCGCATCCGGGACTGTGTCGCGATCGCCTATGCTAGAGAGAACAAGTTTTGTTATGTTTATCTTCCTTCTTATTCCCAGAGTGGAGCAGCTAGTGATGGTTGGGGAGACAGAGCATCGCGCAATTGAAAAGATTAGAACAATCAATATAATATATATATACCAGTAAGCTTCCCAATCTGTATCGATAGTCTTCTTCCTCGTTCGATCAGCTGATCAATTGGGCCTTGCGGAGGCTCATATTTCCAGAAGCGGAGAACATGGATCGATATAAGGTGAATAAACATTCTGCGAGTCGTTGTAGCTTCATACAAAATTCCAGACTATAAATAACGACCTGCAATTGGAAGAACAAAGGACGAAGCTTTAGAATTGCCGTCTTGTGGCCGCTTCTATAGAATTTGGACGTGCAATAGTATCGACATTTTAATTAATGCGAGATCCTCTAGCATCATTATCGCAGAAGTTTCACACTAAGAATGGTCTGTAGTGAGGCTATGTACATAGGCTACCATTAAAAGACCAATTTAGCTAGAGAACGTTATAACGTTCGAACAAAGAATAGTTTCCAGAATCTTTAACGTGTCCATTGAAGAATAATGAAGAGATTCCATATACAAGACAGAATCTAAATTGTCACGAAGCAGTAGAGTCGCCGCTGAAAGGACATTAAGCATTCCTAGATGATCAATCAAATTAGACGTATCAATGACATCGAATCTGTCCCGTCAATGTTTCCTAATGTGAGGTCCTGACAAGACCAAGGTCTGTTCTAAACGTGCGTAGTCAGTGACAAGGACGAACGCTCGTCGCCAACCATTTGCATTTGATGGAAAAAATTGATTGCATCCCACAATAGAAGGCCAAAAGGACCAAATCAGCTTCAACAAAGTCGACAAATGTCCGGCACCAGTGGTTGAACTTATTCTTCGCGGCGTTTGCGAGTTCGTCGAGACGGTGAGATGCCACTTCAGGATCGTCGAACGCCCGGGCGAGGTGAGATCCAGCAGCGGATTGGCAGAGTAATGAATGGCAAAATGCCACAATGCGAATAGTGGGCTGGATCTATCTCCTCCGGACTCGAGTGACTGTACGTCTTTCGTATTGCCGGCCACGACACCGGTGCTCCAGAAAGATTCGCACGTGCTTCCCATGGCATTGAAAGCGGCAATAAGCTGGACAGTCTGGGATTTCCTGCAATCCTCTACCACACTTCAGCTCGCGCCTATACATCCGCCAGAAGGTCATTAACGTTGTCGCGGATGCGAAGAAGTTTTCTTCTGGTAGTAGCGGTCGCCGTCAAGCTTCAATGCCACAAGAAGATGACTGTAGGTTTTTTTGGGTCATTAGCAGGTCATGATCTCGAAAATGTAATATAACAGTCACAATATCGTAGCAGTCCCCTAGTAATGGCTCTGCTTGGACTTCGTTATTCACCTATATCATTGCTCGAGATTTATATCTTATTAGTCCATCTAGTTTGAAGACCGTTTAGAAGATCGGGCGCTATCGTTGGTAAAATTCAAATCTACAATATGATTTTCTTGTTTCGACTTCTTTACATATGTACGGTTCTTAGATTGCCACAGCTGCATAGCTCCATAGACTATTATCGTTCATGAGGTCTGTTCGACTGTTCTACCTCTTCCTACATTGTGATAGAAGATGTGTGTATCTAGCATGCTTGAGAGCCGTCCATGTCCATTCTAAAGTTATAGCAGTGTTGTTCTTTGCCTGTTTTGGACGATGTCGTGGATGACGTGAGCATTTAGCTTGGTCGAAGATAGTATGAGTTCCGGTACACGCTGGGCATTTGGCGTTGTGCGGTTCGTACGGTCCCTTGTGTTATGACTTTGTGAACAGATACCGCATTTTGTTAGTTCCTCTGCATGCGGCCTTATGTGTTGCAGTCGTAGCAAGGGCCGCCATTGACCTGACGGAAGTGTGTAGTTATACGTTTTGTCGAAACAAACATTAAGAACTAATGACGATTCTTCGCAAGCGCCACATATAGCCAACGAAGGAACAGGCGGCCATGCGCAATTGCCTGTTGGACAGTTGACCAAAGGTGGCTGAGACTTCTTGAAGAATGCGCCACTGAGCATTGCAGTGATGATTCCGTTTGAGGGTATCTCATCTTAACATAAGTCAGATGCATTACGAGTTGATACGAAAAGCGGTAGCTGGACATACCAAAGATAGAGTCTATCGCTAGTCCGGATGTATTGAGTACCTCGGATCGCGCGATATCCCCGATTGGTCTTTCTGTATCGAGTTTTGGAAGAGGAATTATCCCAATAAGCTGCTGAGCGAAATTGCTATTCGCCATTACTAAGATAGTGATCAAGCAACCCAAAGAAGCCATGAATTCACTAGTCCTGCAAGTCAGTCGTAATATCAGTCGTAAGGAAAAGCAATATATAACCATACTTCAAGCTGCGGGCTTTGAACAAGCGTAGCAAGCGACCCCACGACTCTTGCGATGCTTCGGTGAAAAGAGTTACATCTTTGAATCTGCTTTGGGGGTCAGTCCTTCTAGCTTGGTATAAACATCCATACTGTTGTGCTTAATCTTGCCGAGATCGTCGATGATGCTGACCCTGTGGTCGTTGCATGTAATGCGGAACGCATGGACGTTGCTAAGTCGGCAGCCATGTTTGGAGCAGCACAGAGGAAACCGGCGACCTCCTGAAGCTTGCATGTGCAGCTCATGTTAGCTTGATTACGAGCTCATGTAAAATGCCGGAATTGAACGGACTTGCGCTTGTGCCAAGAATGCACAGCATATCTTCGCAAAAGAGCAAGCGCGTATTTTAGAGTTCTCGGCTCGGCCTGAACCGAGCCGTGCCGCAGCTCGTAAGCCATCCCCGCAGCTGCAACAGACCTGAACAATGTCCTGCCCAGCCATCTCCGTAGCCTGTGCGGCCAAGCCGAGCCCCTGATGAGCCGCTTTTTGTCCCACATCTTCCCGAAAGAGAATATGCCCCGCTACATCCCGGTTCATAGCTCTCGAGACTGAGATCATGGCCGGCCAGACCATTGACTTCCGTTCCTCGGAGAGTGTGGCGCTCGCTTACCATACATTGTCACAGGGAGTAGCGAGGTAACCCATGCAAGCGCAATATATTGAGGCGTTCTTACTACCCGCTTGTTATTCATAGATCTCGCTCGTGTTGACTTATTTGAGGTCAATCAGAAGAGGGAACGACCAGGATCTATATTTTTGATCACATATAAAATCTCCTATGACCTTGTAGTCTCTTCTACTTTTCTCCTTAGGACTTCCTATGCTAGTAATGGCCTCTCTTTAGCTCCTTCATACGCTTCGATATCACCAATCCATTTCTGAAGACTGGCCAACGTCAGGGACTCCTCCCTCTTCCGCTGCATAGACGCTCAATTGACGATCCCTATAGTCGCTGCCGGTACAGATTCTTACTGACTTCCTCAGTTTGACTCGTCATCATGAAGCTTCTGGACTTCCCTTTTCAGCTTCTTGCAGCTGGTCTTGCAATCAGAAGTATCTTGTGATCTTGGATGGTAGATTGATCAATGTACTCATTTTGGCAGGATCGAATGCAGTCGCTGTCTCATGTCCGGCAAGCAACAATACCATCTACACCTCAGCCAATAACAACCGATTCATTGTTGAATGTGGTTTTGATCGTCCGGCAAACGACGTGGCAGGCGCTTTTACCGATAACTATGAAGCTTGCCTGGAATACTGCACTCTGAACATGGGATGCCTGACAGTAGCATTCACTGGCAACGCTTGCTACATGAGGAACATCATCAATCCCCCACGCTACGACAACACCATCTGGGGCGGACGTCTGATTTCTACCATTTCATGCCCGGCTAGCAACAACACCATCTATGTCACTAGGAATGGCGCACGTTATGTCATCGAATGTGGTTTCAATCGTTCATGGGGCGACATCTCATCTCTCAGGACCGACAGCTACGAATCCTGCTTGGAAGTTTGTACCCAAACACCTGGATGTCTGGACGTTTCCTTCACCACCGACACCTGCTGGCTGAAAAATGTCCTTAATCCTCCACTCTACCATCCTAATGTGTGGGGCGGTCGTCTGCTTCCTGGGACTATTTCATGCCCCACAAGCAACAACACAATGTATACAACAACCAGTGGCAATCGCTATGTCGTCGAATGTGGCATCGATCGTCTGGGAAATGAGTTCCACTCCTTCTATGCTAAAAATTACGATGCTTGTGTGGAAGGATGCTCGAGAATCGTTGGTTGCTTTTATGCGACCTTTGTTGACAACACCTGCCACATAAGCAACATTGCCAAATCTCCGGTCTACAACAACACCATCTGGGGTGGCCGTCTAGTGACCGGTACACCATTACCACCTGGAGTTTCGACTCTCGACTGCATGGTAGATCCGCCAAGTCGCGCCCTGCCATATCTATCACAGGTGTCTGGAGTCGCTCCATGGAACTGCGCCGTTGGATGCCGAAAACTTGGCTACAGATATGCTGGTATCGAATACGGTTCCGAGTGCTGGTGCGGAAGTACCAGGCCGGTAGTTTCGACTGTTTATACCGACTGCAATATGCCTTGCTCTGACAACCTCCCCTGCGGTGGTGCGAACCGCCTTAGTGTGACCATGGACAACAACGTACCCGAGGGCACCATCAGACAATCGTATAAGTCCTGGACTGTATTGTCATGTTACTCAGACGTGACAACAGCCCGGACACTGGCTACCTCCCTCATCACACCGGCTGGCCCTAAAAACATGACCAACGCCGACTGCCTCAACATCTGTTCCAACCAGGATTTCACATACTGTGGAACTGAGCATGGAGGCGAGTGTTATGGCTCCAACACACAGCCAGCTCAAGTTCGGGCTTTGGCAGGTGATCCAATTCAGCAAGGATGCTACTACCCTTGTACCGGTAAGGTAAGTGAGTTGTGTGGTGGTTCGGATCGCATTATCGTCTACGAAGTTAACACCGCGGCACGGGTCTGATTCAATGTCCCTCTTCACTTCAACCTCGAGCTTCAGTCTTAGCTTCATAGGGTTTCCTATCGACAGTTCATTAAGAAAACAGCTAGTTAAAATACAGAGTTCTGCACATTAATCTTTTGTTACAGCCGTCCGAGTGTGGTAGAAAAGAAGAAGCTCTGCCAACCCAGATATTTCTTTAGCAATCGAGATATTATAGAAAAGACTCTCTACTATATTTTTGTCGATTCTCATACATAACACTGATAGTGCAATTTCCTCAAGCTGCTATCAGAGTAATAAAGTAGGTTTGGATTTATTTGTGAATATCACCGGTTATTGCATGCAATATGAGGGCAGAAAAGGGGTCTGATTGGTTATGTCTATCTATCATAGGGCTAGCCATCCGTAAGCTATAAAAAGGGTCCTATCAGCCGGACATCAGTATGGCTGAACCTCAGAGTCTGACTAGCTGATAGGAAGCTAGCATCAGTATAGAACACACTTGATGTATCTTCTTTTGCAATGATGTCCTTGCGTCTTTTGATTGCTTCTTCACGGTTGGGTGAAATCTCTGTAATAGTACTTCGTTCTGACCAAGCGTCGAGATATTAGCTCGAGGAAAGTTCATACAGACAATAGGCTTGTGCATAGCTTTGAGAAATCGATCAGACAAACAAATAAATATTAGAGATAGAACCCTGGAAGAAGGGTTGACAAGATCCAATAAGATGCTATGGCCAATCCGGTGGCTAAACAGTCGACAGCGATGGTCTCCTCGACTTCCTACAACTCTTGAACATTATGACAATGCTTCTCCATCATCTGTAAGTTAGTTACGATATGACCACATAGCTTGCCTAGTTCGACCTCAATAGTACATGTAAGACAAACAGAGAACACTGGAAAGCTGGCTACTAGCAGTCGATCAGAAGAAGGATATTGGACGTCATGAACAGACTAAGCGAAGGTAGAACGGTAGATCTTCTGGATCGAGTCTACAATGAACTCAAGAGTACTTTTGGATATAAATTAGTAACAGCTCTTAATGTAAGTGTACGCATATTCTGACATAACAGTATAATTACAGGATTGCAGAGAATAATATAATAATCTGAAAGATGATCCAAGTAGACGAGAGAGTCTAAAGAGAACAATTCGACGAAATTGAAGGATGTCATGATGACATGTCTAAAGTGCAATAAATTGTTTATATAGAAAAATAGACGAAAAGATACAAGCAAGACATGACAAGGCGGTACAAAGTCAAGCATATTAGATGCATAACACATAAAGAAAAGCATAGCAATTTCGTATATGAGAGGCAACCAATGAGGAATCTCGAGGATTTCGATGGTCTAGAGATCAGATCCAGGGTCAAGCAAGGGTGGAAGGAGAAGGACGAATATGAAGACGAGAAAGCCGGAGGAAGGCAGACGAGGGTTTCGCATGGAAGTGAGATTCTCCTGCTCTTTCTTTTTTGTTTCAGATATTAGAGAATACATTCCTATTTCTTGTATTGAAATTATACAATAAGACTAGCACGCGCTGTTATCTTCTCCTGAAGTAGTGTAGCCCAAAGTAGCTTGTTCCGGCCATGCTAACGTCATCACATTTTTTTCAGAGTTGTAGTTTTAGCAGCTGTACTTGATAGATGTGTTGGAGTAATTATGATCACACTGAACACAATTACAGGTGGGGGAGGCACTTTAGAAGTAGTAGAGAGTCGAGTAGATAAGGGCGAAGTTGTAGTAGCTCTGAATGTCGTAGAAGTAGTTGTACTAGCACGAGTAGTCGTAGCTATAGCCGAAGCATGAGCAGTGGACGATAGCGTTGCTGAGGAAATTCCGGATGTTGTTATAGTCATGACAGTCTGGTTGCACGAGAATAAGATGGGTCCATTTATAGTGACTGTATGAGTAATGGTGGAGGCCAAATTCGTGACGAAGCTAGTAACAGGCGGCGCTGACTTTGTAATTGTGATGTTGATTGTAGAAAGACTCGTGACAGTATGGACAGAGCCAGTGAGCGTACAGGCACTACCAGTGGACTTGATTGTGATCGGAGGGTTGCTTACAGTCGTAGGGGCTACTTGTGTCGTCGATGCTGGATCTGGCGTAGACCACGGATTCCATGTACCTGTCGTTGCGGCATATGTGTACGTAGTTCCATTGACGGTATCAGTATGTGCTGGTAGTGTCCACGTTGATCCGACGTCAGTGGGTTGATTTATAGGTACAGTCAAGGTCATGGCTGGAACTGTCCATGTCGAATCCAAGTGAGATCCGACACTTGCAGGGATTGTTGTGACTCTCATACTGGCGGAGGCAGTGGCACTCTCGATGACAGTAGTGGTATAAGTCACTGTCCTTGCAAAGAAGAACCCAGCTTTCACATTTGTCACCATGGCCAAGCTCCAGACAAGGTATCGTCGACCGTAAAGCATGTTCGATTGAAGTGAAGATTGATTCTTGTAATTATTATGTTAGGGAAAATTCATCAGACTATAATGCATCTTTCGTAAGCAACTTATATAGCGACGGCCAATGCATGACAGACAATACTGTTATATGTTGGATGAGACCGTTATGAAACACTCATATATTCTCCAGGAATTACGAATCGGAGTACAATAAGTGGGGAATACAGTCCAATCATGGGATGGGATTTTCTCATAAAAACGGTGCCTGATCAATTTCATCATTAACGCCGACAACGTCTTTTGCCGATCGTAAGCTGGCCGCAATGATGCGCAGTCTCGCAAGTCTTTCCTAAAAGATTGACTTTTTTCATACGTTCCGCGCTTTTCGCTAATTTGATAGCAATCTATTGGTTAGCCGGATTATGAGCTTTCTAGACCTGGAATCTCAATTCTTCTTCTTTCTTTACTAAATGACAAGATGTTCAGCTTTACGAAACAACAAAAACAATTGTCATGAACCGTCTTTCCTGTACCGTGTACAGACTGTCGGGAACACAGGTTCCTGCGATATGGGGAGCACAAGGTAGGTATGAGTGGTAGAGATCTGAATGCAATGTAACGATACTTGATTTGGTTGATACCAGCCAGCTGGTATCTTGACGAGGTTGACTACGAACATTGCCAGACTATGGTGAGGTGCCCTGTATATATAATCGTAAGATTCCCTGGTATCCTGGTGGACTATTGGTATGTCGGACTGCTGGACTGCTAGCCGTTCAGCATTCTACCAGTCCGTCAGTCCATTTATTGCCTCTTTGAGGTCTGGGTCACATGACCCGTCCCATACAGCATAAAGCCGGCGCGTGGATGCGCCGTCCCGGCGGCGTAGCTACCCCGCTGCTTTGCGTTGTGACAGGTTGTCAGTTTGCTATTTGGAGGCATCCATAACAACAACTACCAACACAAAAATCGAACTTCCAAGCAGCGGTTTCGGACTGCCACCGCTATGGAAGAAAGCTCAACAGGTGAGAACTGGTTGATTTGCATTAGGTTGAACTGCATCCTAATGTCAACCCATGGCTTCTCTAGCACAGAAAGAGGAGAGCAGTTACTACACGCACTGATGCATATGTAGACGAACAAGGGCTTACTCAAGTGGCGAGGCAGTAGTAGTATAGCATATCAATTATCTCACTGACTAATGGCTTTCTTCTTATCATATCGATTGTCAAGAGCTTTATAGAAAATCAGCTGGCTTCAAGCCACAAAAGGTTACTGGATCAATGCCTTCGACCAATGCCATTCAAGTAAACAATGGATTTATGACTTCCTTCGAGGGCATCGAGCTAGAACTCGATCAATAGTATCTTGTCTAAGTTAATTAGGCTTGTGGACCCTAGATTCATGATGCCCAAATCCGGACCTGAAACACAATACTGGTCTAGTTCCTATCCATCTAATCATCGTCTATAACAGGGAGCTCACCTACCTTATTTCTCACATTTGGATAAGAAGGGACAGGTATATAGGGGCAGGTGTATAAAGTCATGATTCTAACGAAGTATATGTAAGAGGGTCCGGCGAGGCTATCGCGTTCCGCGACGTCCTCTTGGTCAGGAAGGCCCGGTTCATGACACTAAGCCGGATCAAAACAACCTTTCCTTGAGGATCATATAAGTATGAACTTAATACTATCTCCGAGGTCCTCTTGTCCCTTCTTCTGCGCTCTCTGACAAGAAGAGGCAGGCCTGGATTTTGTATTCTCAATAGAACTTTAAGGACACAAAGATACGTTGAGCAAGTATCAGCAGATCGGTTCATGACATTTCTATCCAATCATAATGGCTTTTAAAGTATTAGCTCCGATCTAGATGTTACTACTGTTCATATCTCTAAAACCAGTCCTCAATATCAACCTGATGTTTTGAACGACTCCTACAACGTATAAACGCCCAGCTGTGGAGCTGTGAATAGTAGAGGCGTGCAGAACTCTACCTTACCGCCTACCACCTGCGTCTGCCACTCCTCGCTATTCGCCAATTCCGTCGTTAGCTTGGCGCTGACCGACGGATCCCACACAAACATCTTGGAACCTAACGTGCTAGGAGCGGCGTACTTGCACGTTACAAGCGTGAGCCTCTTATTTCCAGGGCCGAGACCGATGAGCAGAGGTGCGGATCCGGCGGACACTGAGCGTGCGGAGTTATACTGTAGGAGACGCAGCATACGAGCGCCATCAGGCACTGCGAAGCCGCCATCCGGGCCGACAGAAGTGAAGACGCGATACAAGCCGATGGTCGTAGATGGCTGGTACAGTAGCCACTGGTTGTCGGCAGCCGTAGCGTAGATCTGCTCGCGGAAGAACGCAAATGCAAAGCTCGCGTCGTTGCCAGGGTTTGCGGCCAGTACGAGATTAGCGTGGGCATCAGCGCGCATGTACAGTGTCGAAGCACCGGCGACCGTGCTGATAAGCGTAATGTTGCCGGTCGGGATGGGCGGCACGGCATTAGAGAGACGTGCCAGGGGTGCCGCGAGCGGCTCGTCCGATCGCTTTACACGGCGCTGTGAGGGCGAGCTAATGACGAATGCCGCGTCGACTTGGTACGTGTACGTCGAGTTGGCCGTGGCGACCGAGTTTCTTGCACTTTTGGCGTAGCAGCGTGGCGTAACGATACTGCCACCGTGTGCCCAGGTGATACCAATGCAGCCTGGCGTGGAGTCACAGAAGCCCATGCAGTCGCTCATACTGCTAAAACTTGAGTTGCTGGTGATGTCGCTGCCTTGGAAGTCGTAGCCACACACCATTCGGTATGGAACGCCGTTAGGATCAGATACCGCCAAACCGTTCGAAGTGGGGCAGCTGGGCGCTTGAGTTGATTCGCATGAAGTGCCATTGATGCGCAGTGCTGAGAATGCAACGATATTGGAAGGGAAAACTGGCATGTGAGACAGTGCAGCAGCGCTATTCAGGTAGCAGTACTTTTGCGATTGGCCGGACTTGACCCACACAGCTGCTATGCAGGCTTTACCTGGCCATTGATCGCATTGTTGGACGCAGTCGAGCATGCTTAATGCCGTACTCTGCTTTAGAAGAGCTTGGTAGTCCTGCGTGTTGCTCAGCTGCCACAGTTGTCCATCAGAGGTCGTGATGGTGTAGTTGTTGTTGACACATGGCGTGGTGGAAGACCCTGTCGAGGTTGTCGTAGTGCTCGAGGCTGCTGTTGACGATGAGTAGGCGGGGAAGGTCGACGAGCGCATGGTTGTTGTTGAAGATGACATGGTCGTGGTCGTTGTCGTTGTCGACGGTGTCGTGGTGGTTGTAGTTGTGGTGGCTGTGGTGATTGTTGTGGTTGTTGTTGTAGTTGTTGTCGTAGTAGTAGTAAGACTAGGGCTTGAGCTGGGCGTCGTAGTTGTCCTGGTTGCGGTTGTAGTTGTCCGTAGGCTCGGACTCAGACTCGGAGTAGTGGTTGTTGTGGAGCTTGAGCTCAGAGTTGTCGTGGTAGTGGTGGTAGTCGTAGTAGGACTGGGAATGGGGTTTAGAGTTGTAGCTGTCGTTGTGGTAGAACTGGGTGTAGGTGTTTGAACGATACAGGAGCTAGCGAGCCCGACGTTGATGCCCTTGGGAAAATTGTAGTATCCAGACCCGTCGAAAATGTATCTGTTACCACGGCTCAGAATGCTGTACATTGTGCCGTTACAGCCTGCTGCAGGCGGAAGATCAGCGACTGATGCTGACCTGGTTTCCACGTAGTTCAAGGGGTTTAGTGAGCCACTGGCTTCATAATCGTTGAGGTACAGATTGAACTGGAGATTAGCCGTGACTGTCATCGAAAAATTACCCGTCAAGTTTCCGTAGGTTTTTAAAGGATAGACATCCGACTCATAGCCACTTCCAAACATTTGGGTGATTGGTTCAAGATAATTCCCGCTGTATGCTACCAAATCCGGCATAGTTGACTGAGCGCCGAAGTAGATTTGACCTGGTGAACGTGCGTTTGCACTGATAGACAAGGTGAGCGAGAGCACTGGAGTGATCTGGAGCAAGCCTCCCATGTTGAAAGGCGTCAGGCCGATACTTGCAAGAGGCACTGTCGCATTTATGGGACCCTGCGCGAAGACGTTGAGCCCGATCATAAAATTGAAGGTGGTAGAACCCGTAATATCGAATTCCAGACCTCCAGTATTGGAGACATACATGCCATTGTATGTGAAGCTGAAGCTGTGGAAGCAATCGACGCAGAAGGCCTGCAGGCCTGGCTGAATCGGGGTGGGAGTCTGGCCTAGCAGCCAGCCGTTCGCTTGCAGACTCTGCGCTGCTTTGGAGAATTGGCTGCTTTGGTTCACCACGCTGTAGATCTGCAGCTCCGAGCCCCAGGGCGAGGCGATGGGAGTCGCAGAAGGGAGCGTGTTGACCAGCTGCGATGTCCCAAAGCTGCCTGCGCCGTAGCTTGTCTGAATGGATGCCACGTATGCAGCCCACGACGCCGAGGATGCGCTAGCTGCCTCTTGCATGCTGTAATAACTAGCATAGTCGGTGATGACTGGAGTTGAATAAAGGTTGTATTGCGTGGTTATTGGCGGTGAACCGTGGCCGCCACGATGAATGACTGGCGTTGGTGCTGCAAACTTGACTTTTTTCTCCGAGCTTGGAGATACCTGATTTACAGCAGAGATAATCGAGTCCGCGTCATCGTCTGTCATGTATCCTGCAAGCCCATTTCGATATAGGTTAAAATACGCCCCGCATTTGATGATGGGACCAATTCCGTCACTGTCAAGTGTGCCACACGAGTCGGCCAGTGAGGAATCAGCGGGCGTAGTGGTCCCGAAAGCTAGGGTATATTCCTTGACGGCGTCTTTGAAAGAGACAATTTTGCCCTTTGCTGACAGCCCCAGGTTTCCAGACGCGGCAAACGAAGACGCCAGAAAATACTCGAGCGATCCGTTGGGACTGCAGGGTGATGAGGCAGTAATGAGAAGAATAGGCGCTTGCGAAGACCAAGCCGAGTGGGACCTTTGAAGGGCAGTCTTGGTGGTAAACTGCAAGGTCATGTTCGTGCCGGAGCATGAGGCTGACGCAATGGAACTAGAGTAGTCGAGCATGATACTCGGATACTTGTATGTGATGTTGGAAGATGCGGTCGCTCCTGACTGACCCTTCGTGTCGCCGAATGCCAGCTTTTGGGCCGATGCAGGCACAAGAAGCGTGGGCGAAGAGCGGTCAATCCCACTGGGTAAGACTGGAAGAGCTACTTGAGTGGAAGCGGGCTTCACAGTAGGAGCTGAGAAAGTATGTGCTGCCATGGTGGAAGTGCCCTTTGGAGCTGCTGTAGTCGTTGAATGGCTATGGTGAGATGTCAGCTTTGGGTGTTGGCTGGTAGTGGCTGGCTTGTGAGTAGAAGAGCTTTCGTGTGTCAGCTTTCGAGTCTTTGAGGAGGTCGTAGTAGCGAAAATATCGGGTTTGCGGGTTGCGCAGGAGCACACGGACGACAACGCCGCAGGTGACACGGAGGCGAAAGGGCTACTACCGCGCAAGGAGCCCTCGGCCCAGAACTTGCAGAAAGCATCTGGATGCCGAATGGCATTCTTAACGAGGAGGATATCGCGGTCGTCGGGTGAGCACAAGCCAGTAGGTCTCGCAGAAGCAGCAGCAGAATTGATGGCCGCGGGGTGAACGAGTGTGGGAGTGGCGCTCACGCAGGCGCAAGCCTTAGAAACGGCGGCTGCGTTGAGCGAGTCAAAAGGGGTGTTCTGACGCTCCAAATGGCCAGTGAACCAGAAGTGACAGAAGTCGCGTGGATCAGAGAGCTCGCTCTGGAGCTGTGAAATACCACCATCACTGGTGGAGCATTTGGCATGCGCGACAGCGGTGGCTAGTAGATGCAAGACAACAGATCGGACGCGGACCATGGTGGCGACCTATGAAAAGAACAAGGAAGGTCTCGGTAGCCAGACCCGAGATGGAGGCTGCGTGAATGAATCCTGTCGAGTTAGAGTTGCATAGGCGTCTGCGTATATATATCCAAGACTTACCTTGCAGGGCGTCAAATAATCGCTTGTTGTGTTGCTTAGATTTCACTACCGCAACGTGCAACAACGTTAGTGCCAGCAGTTCGACGTTAGGTCGCAATCTGCTTCAGGTGCTCTGTCCAATAGCGAATTTGACGCCACCGGTAGAATTTTCCATGCTCTTTTGGACCGTTGCCAGGTTGGCAAACATTGCTGCTGGATCTAGACTCTGTAGATGTCACATGGAGTGGCATACTGGTATGAAATTTTATATCTGTACAACCGTTAGAGTTGGACATGTTCTGTCACCCTTGTTGTACTTCCAAAACCCCCCATTGCCGCACGCCCACCAGTGACCTTTACTGCAGACTCGTTGTTCACCCTCGCAAGTCTTTCAAATGCCTCAGCTGCCCCAAAGCTTGAGTTGCCTGCCACTGGATGCCCTCTACATTATGCATTCTGACATCAGAAGGCTACTAAGTTGCCTCACGTTGTCATGTGATATTTATAACACTGCTATTGATATCTGCATCCCGGAATTTTTATTTGAGGATTTAGAGTTGTACCCCACATTTTCAAGGATACAATTATGCAGAACATATTCAAAAAAGATGAGGCTTGGACATGTGTCTGTGTGGACAAGAATGATACGTGGAATACAAGAGCTGACAAGACAAGGCTGCGAGTTCAGTTCATCTGAAACATAAGGCCGCGAATGACATTCAGCCACGACTGATACAAGCCAAAGGAGGTCTAGTTTAGATGAGTGTCCTTCTTCCATGCTTATGATGACTCCTGCAGCTGCATCTATTCTTAGTAGTGTTGTTGGTTCATAAAGCTGGGAGTCCCACGACTTTGCATTGGCGGTAACTGATAACTTGGCACGCCACGCTGGGTGGTGGAGGACTACGAGCCAGGGCTTCTCTTCCACGGGTCTGTTTCTTATGGACTTGAGCGTTACTTGACTGCCACGAGTCCGATTGAGGCTGAATTCTTGGAGGTACAGCTCTGGTACCATGGCCCCTCTCGTAGAACACAGTGTCATGACCGCTTATCATGATATAAGTTGTAAGTCGAGGACTGGGAGTCTACATATTATTCCATTCGACTACTACATTCCTATTCCTTTCTCTGGATTTAATAATCATGAAGTTGCAAGCGGGTCTTGTCTTCATTATCTCGGCACTTCTGAGCTCTGGTCTCGCGTTGCCTATCGGCAGCAAAGATTCATCTGCATCGCATCCCTTTGCGGTCTTGAAACGGGGAGCTTCAGAATCATCGTCGCCCAGAATCGAGACCTACGATGGAGGCGAACCAACAAACAAAGGTTATATAGCTACCAAAGAGCATAAAGGGAGCATATCCCACAACGAGCTATGGAAAGCGGGTCAAAATTTCCACGATGGACTTCGAGGCAAAGACAGTGCTAAAGGCAAAGCCAAAACGAAATCGGAACACCTTCTTGTATCAGCTGTACATTCTCCAGGCCATGGAATTGTGATGGCTTCAAAACCGAAGACCACGAAACCTCACAATAAAGCCTTTGCGGAACATATCAAAGATGATGCGCAGAAGCACGCCAAACCCCTGTCAAACGTCCTTGATCTCAGAGCCAAGAATCACAAGCACGAATTCGAGAAGAAGAAGGAAGAAGGGAAGAATCCGAAGAAAATGCAGCCGCTCAGTCAAATCCATACGGAGGACTTGACATATCTTGCGGGTAAGAAGAAGTTCGGTCCAGGATTTCCTGCAAAGGGTAGCACGGGTGTTGTATATGGCTCGCTGGGATACGGAAAGACCGGTCCAGTAAATAATTGCGGTGGGACTGGAAGAGCCAAAATCGATCCTTCATGCCATGCGACACAAAAAAAGCTGGGAATCAACTATCTGGATAAGTCCACTTTTCCAAAGAAGCTAGGAAAGACCCCGGAAGGTAAGTTCAAAGTACCGAAGAAAGGGGTCAAAGTGGCAGCGCCTAAGCCGCAGAAGCCTGTTGTGAAAAGTGCGCCTCCCAAAAAACCGAAGCCTCCTACGAAAGTTGGTAGTCCTGCAAGTGCAGCAAAAGCGAGACACGAAGCAAAGAAAGCAGGCGACAAGTCCGTACTCTCTGCCAGGCCAGTAGATGACAAACATCGAATCTCCAAGCCGGATCCTCGCAAACAGACTACATCGAAGGTACCTGGGAAGCCTGATTCCAGAACAGCTGCAAATCCAGCGTCCAAAGCTACAGTGAAGGCACCAGTGAAAGCAGATGTGAAGCCAGCTACAAACCCAGCTGCTAAAGCTACTCCCCTTAAGCAGAACTCTGGAGGGTCAGCAGGAAAGAAGCACGGCAGGTACAGGAAATAGAAGCCAGGAAAGACTGATACACTAAGGAGAATATTGGGGCGACTGTCTGAATAGGCCCTGGGTAGACCAGAGAATCCCAGATTGTCTTGCCATTCCCAGGAAAGCTGTTAGCTTTTGGCTGATGATGACAAATGAAATTTTGTGGTGCCTGGCAGTCGGTGGAGAACGCAGGCGCAGGTTCTTGCAGAGACTGTATATGACCATAATGAACTATGTCACAGCGCGACCACGTCCCACCATGGAGGTGTGCGGCAGAATCTCATCCATTTTGATTCCATACCGTCCTTCAAGAGCCATATCCTCAGCTGGTCTTGCAGAAGTGACCCAGCCAGATGGTGCAGCGGCCCAGATGGGACCCCTGAGTGGCACACGTCGGAGTACCAATTCAACACTATCGTCCGCATCGTCGTCGCAGTCCCGATGCACAATCTCCCACCCAACTTCCTGCAGCTGATCCTCCCTAGCCTCAGATTCATCGGCTTCGAAAAGTGGAGTGCGCCACAAGACCGACAACTCACGCTGACTGGGATCTGTGTCGGCGCCGTGCGCGCATCGCCATGCCTCCACCAGATTTGGTAGATCCATGCTGTAGTGCTCGTCCCCATCTTCCGCTTCATCAGATACAGGCAAACCCGGGAAACCTTCTCCGATGCTACGGAGCTCAATGGATATTGAGGGAGCATTGGCTGCATGGCCGAGCACAGAGAACAGGTCCTCCAGCTTCGGGTCGATGGCTTCGATCTCGCCTTCCTGCCAGCAGCCGCGGGGAAATTTGGCCCAGCCCTTTTTTGGTCGCTGTAGTAGGGGGTGGCGGGGCGGTGCTGTGTCAAAGTCGATGTAACCGTCCTCCAGACCTTCCATAGTCCCGTCGTAGAATTGCCATGCATGTGACGGCTTCCGCATATCGATCTCCAGACTCGTCAGCTGGCTACGATTTGCGCCGATGGCATAAAGCCATGCGATTGACTTCTCCCAGCCACGATCTCCACGGAAAGCGAAAGTGTTTCGATTGTAGAAGATGAAACTGGCTTCACTGGCTAATGTGCGACATGTCAGCAGGAGATTGACGTTAACGTGGCGCAAACTGAGCGCAGTAGCATGTGGAATTTCGGCCCAGTGATTGGCAGCAGAGCCATCTTTGTCGTCGATGATTCCAGACTTGTAGACGAGAATTGACGATTGCGATACAAGGACGAGTTTGTAGATCTGATCTCTGATTTCGCGGGGTAAACGCAGCAGCCGGTTATCCTTATCAGAAGGTGTCTCGCAACGAACACGCTTGCTTGCAGCACGAGTCCGTACCATCGCAGAACAAGGAGCGCAAGAGACCAAAATGTAGCCGGTGGCGGAGGTTGTGAGAGATGGATATGTTAGAGCGGAGGCCAACAGAGTTCTTGAAGTTTCCTTTCAGCCGCTGTCCAAAGCTCAGCCGCAGCCTCAGCCTCAGCCTCAGCTGCACCCTTGGCTTCAGCCTTGTCTGAAGCCTCAGCCCGCAACCTCAGCCTCATCTCTCTTTCAGCCACAACTCCGGTATCGGCCACAACAGCAGCATCAGCCGGGATCGCTAATTATGTCAGTCATCTGAATGACATGTATTATCCCGCAGATGACGCTCACACCTGTTAGCAAGGCCCGATGTTGAGCGACATAGATTGATGAAAGGCAACATCTTTGTTCGAAACACCGAAGCATTGGGCGAGCAACAACCTGTTATGAAGAGCATGCTCTTCGGAATTTCGTCCATGCATTCTCTACAGTTTGTGTCAATCACAAGCCAGCAAGCGCACTCTTTGAGACCCGATACTGCGACCGCTCAGCATATAGTTTCAGAAGAAGATGTATCAACGTGGGAGCGGCAAAGATACTACTTGACCTGTAGCATACGATGACGCATCAAAACTTTTGTCCATCTCTTGATCTGGCTTGAATCAATTCTGGACCGAACAGCAAGCAGAATTTGACAAGTTTCTTAGCTGCATCGATGTCACAATGAAAAGAGGCATAAAATATAACTTGATATAAATTCGAATGTATTTATGCAGTCTCTTTTCGATTGACGTCTCAGGACTCTGATAGGTCCACTGCTGTAGCTTCGTAGAATTCGGACTCCGTCTTTCGATGACCGACACATGTAAATTTAGCATAGCCATCTTCAACATGAACGGGCAACTGAGCTTCTGTGGGCAACGTGGGCACTTTGCGACTGTCGGACTGGGCCTTTTGGAATAAAGACGACCGACACCACCAGCTTATTGTGGCTGAAGATGGCAACTTGGCTTTGTAAGTCTTGCCTGTCACAAATCCTCTCGTATTTGCCCAATGACGAGTATCCCAGTTGGGGTTGGTATGAGGCTGCCGACCGTTCCATCCAAATGGAACCTGAATCACATGAGACGTTCCGGGCGACAATGTCAGGAAGTACTCGGGATCATGCCAAGTCCGGTTTGGTGGAGAGTTGCGAATGGTCTCACGACGAGGGACTGGCTCAGAACCGGTCTCGTCGAGTGAGAATTCTATTCCAGTCTTTTCAAAGATCTTGTATAGTGACAAGTACGTGTCCTTTGTGTACAGCACAATGGGCTCCGAGGCTCGCACTTGAAGGACGATCTCGAGTCTGAATGCAGTATTTCCAGAAAGATCGAGCTCGGACTGTGGAGCACGGAGTGCAGCGCTCAGGTATGGTTCGCCCATGTTGTCGATGTTCAGTTCACAGACGTGTGCTGGCTGAGTCGAGATGTCGCTGTAACGTTCTGCTAGAGCTTGAGCCAGACACAGCAATGATGTAGCTGCGATGGGTCGCTGTTTTTCAAGAGCAAGCGAATTGACTGACAGCGTTAGACGAGATCTTGGTTGCAGGGTGCTGCCGATTTATGACAAGCATAAGCAGAAAGAAACCTGGAATATTCGTGTCTTGTTTCCGATTGACCGCCATGGCAGAATCCCGTTTGGGGGCCGGTTTTTATTTTTAGCACAGGCTGTGGTACTGCCCTTACCGCTGTCACCACGTTTGCTATAGCCTTGTGCGGCAACTTGTCCTTTTTATGGCTTTTTTTTTAGCACAGGCTGCATCAAGATTTGCGACAGTCGTCGCCACGTTTGCTGTGGCCTTGTGCGACAGCCTGTCGCAGTGGAATCACCATGACCCGGGCATGTCTGCCTTATCGTGCCACCTGTATGTCTGCCTTAGTGCATCGCCGGCAATTACATCTTACTTTCAATCTAACCAACTGATCTTCCATATGTTTTCAATTGACACGCGTCTTGTCCATGACTGCCGGCATAGAAGGTCCTCGATTGTGGTTCGCACACCTTACAGCCTGCCATATACTCGTTGTTTGGGACCTGCTTGCGTGGCGCACGCGATGACCATAGGCTACATGGTCATGGCTGAATGGCACCTTGGTCTGGTTAAGTGACACAGTGTTAATTTTTTTATGAAACATACACTACACCACAAGTTCCGAACAGCTGTCGTTCTAGGGCGGTTTGGACGCTATAAGTTGCTTGTCCAAACCCCTGACATCATACCCAATCACAAGTACTGCTGGACAGTCTCACTTTACGCATACCACCGGCTAATATGAAGTTTACTACAGCATTTTTCGTTCTCTTCCCTTTATTGACAATCACTGGCTCTGCTACCCCAATTGCTGGATCGTAGGTTTCTACAATCTTGCGCTTACAGGGTTACCGCAACTGACCAGATCGCAGTCAGCCTGCATGCAAGTCGTGCAAAGAAGCAAGCAAGGGACTGTAAGACATATAGTCTGCGCTACAGAAATCAACTGACAGTTTTGCAAGGTCGCCCGATTGCGACAAAGCTGAATCCAATCATTCCAAGCGTGCATTCCCTACATTTTGTGTCGACCAGAAAGATCCTAAGAAGATCCAACGTGCAAAGGAAGCGTTCCTCGATGCCGTCAAGCTTGCCAAGAGAGTGCTGGAGAACCCACGTCTCGACTCGACTTACAAGAGATACTTCTCTAACGGAGGAGAACCCCAGGAGACTCTAGGGGTGTTCCGCAATATTGTTGGCCACAAGTATGATCCAAGCGGTTCGAATATGTTTGGCCAACTCAAACTGCACCTGAGTGACTTTGACGGTGAATGCGACCGCAGCACCTATGCATACCTCACTCATGCCGAGCCTGGCCGACCCGAAACAATTACTATATGTCCCCTAGCATGGAAACAACCCGATCACAAGAATTTAGGATGCAGCAAAGTGGGTGACAAAACGAGTTCAAAGATGGACAGTCTAGCAGGCACGCTGCTGCACGAGCTTTTCCACTCAGAATTTGTGGGAAATCCGACGTGAGTTCTCAATCTTGACGACAGCAGTCTCGTATACAACCTACTGACGAGACATTCAAGGCTTGGTCAACGTATCACGGATCATGCATACGGTCATAGGGACGTCCGACATCTGGGACAGAACGATCCAGGAAAAGCTCGAGTCAACTCGGACAGCTACACCTGGTATGCATTGGTGAGTGCTCACATCCTTGGTACAAGTTGTTCACGTCTAAAGGTTTTGGCAGGAGACGTACTGGTCGAACAGATGTAAACGTGACTTCAGTTCCGGCAAAAAGGACCCTTCTCCCAGCGGCTCAGAAGGTTCAAAAGGAAAACCGTCCGTCCCGAGCGACCCTCACGTACAGACCATGAGTTCAGGCGACAAGCACGCACAACCACATGGTGGGGGTGCTGCAAACATACCAACCTACGTTCCGAGCGGTGAACATGCGCAAAACCTTGTTCCCAGTGGATCAGGGGGTCGCCCTCCTCCCCCAGGGCCGTACACTGTCAAGAATTTCACACCAAGTGGCTCAGGCGGCCGCCCTCCTCCTGGTCCATACACGATAAAGAATTTCACTCCCCTTGGCTCAGGTGGCCGTCCTCCTCCTCCTGGTCCGTACACTATAAAGGATTTCACACCCAATCGCTCACACAAGGTTCATAGAAGGAGAGCAACAAAGAACCAGAGCCGTGCGACAAGGTCGACAACAGAGAATTACGGGGTTGAGAGCACGTAATGCCGCTATCTTCTGTAAGCTTCAGTGCTCCAAGCCGAGTGCTCAGGAACCTTGACGAATGTACTGCATTCATTAATGTTGAGAGCAACTTTTCTGCTGCCGTCCTCAAGCTCGCTCGTTAGACTACCGGTCCGGCGGCTTTGGACACCCTGCTGCTGGTTGTCGTCGAAGTTGACTATTCGCGCGGAATTCCTTAGCTTCAATCTGTTTATACGTTAACTGTATCGGAAAGTCGAATGACTGCCGAGATTCGTTTTCATCTAAAAAGAAAAAAATCGCCCGAGGGTAGATACTCTGAAGACATTTTCATTAACGTCTGCACGCATTCGCGCATGTTAATCTGTGAACACCGCAAGGCTAGCAGCCTTACGCTTTTGCATTGTCTCAACCTCCTACCATGACCGTATGTTGATGAACTATTCCAGACGATTCAGGTCTTCCGTTATACTCGTATCTTGCTCAATGATATTCTTAGTCATATCGCTTCAGTCTTCAAAATGCACCACGTTGCAGAAGTATTGCAGAAAGGTAGTTCGTGTATAGACACAAGCCAAACACCGCTCGGCCTTCAACCTGTAGAAGGTCACGATTCAATCTGCAACCTCGGTTTGCAAATTCGCTCACAGTAAAAGACTTGCTAGCAGATGATTATGTCAATCGTAATGTCTCTCTGGCTGAGCCTCCCCGTGATTGCGCCAAGATGGTCGATCGAGACTGCCTTATGCTCGGCTAGACCCCATACAGTCTGATAGTCCCTTGCAATGTGCAGTCGAACTCCAACGGAGGCAACTTACAGGTATCAGAACACAGATACATTCCCAGGAGGATGTGACACGCCAACTCCACTAATGAATGACTGTACTGCAACCTCTGTAAATGTTGTAGTTCGTTTCCTTCAGAATTTTATAGAGGCTTTATGAAGTCCACAATCGGGCACCTGCAAGGGCTCCGGTAGCATGTAATAGCTTTACACCTTTTATCAGGATTTATGTTAGCATTATGCTCAAGCTTGATGGAAGACTTAGGATTTGCCCTGTGGAGATTTAAAATAGCATCAAGGCCTTTTTAGCCACCTCTGTAGACAAATTCAAGTGTAGAACTATCCAGTGCTCGTTGCGACTTTCTTCACATCAAGTCAATGCATCGCATACTGCAGTATTGGACGTATGATGTCGCAACCACATGACCGCCTCTGAAATTGCGAAACACCAGGATATTATGAGCGGTAGCCGGCCACTGATAAAGCAGTTTGATAGCTGTAGTTATGGGATTGTAATTGTGGCTTTGACAAATCCCACTCTTAGCAGGACTCGAAACATGAATCAATTCAGCCTCTTCAAATTGAATGTCCATGGTATGGTGATTTCAATTGCGGAGTCAAGACGATACTACGTTTTTTTGGGTACTGACTCAAAATCATACTACGGAACAGTGTCGGTTTCTCCCTTGCCGTCTCTGATACTTTGTCATTGAAATCATCTGTAATCAAACACACATGATTTTACTGAGTTCCCCTCCTGTGCCACTGTTCTACTATCGTCTCGTCTTCTCAGAAAGCTCACACGACTCTACTCCCCCTTGTGGTCCTATAAAAAAAAGAGCATTACTTGTATATTCTAGTAACAAGTACACCCTTGCAACTCGGTTGCGTCGGTGCCACATTTCCATGAACCCAGGTCAGAGCCCTGTACACGTGACCCTCCGCTTCAGCATCACAGACGTACCAGTTCCACGCAAAGGTGGGTTTCTGAAGGCGGGTTGGCGGATCTGCCGTGTCGTTGTAGAAGTTGGCAATACCCATTTTACTCTCGCTACGGAACCCGATCTTGCGCTCCACACTCTCCAGCCCAAACCCGGCATAGGACTCGTCCGACGAGATGTGACCTGCGAGACCCATCGCTTGTGATTTGTTGGCTGTCCTCAAAATCAGTAACCCGAATCTAGGCTCGGAAGGCAAAGGATGGTCTCACCAGCTGTGGAGTGGTATGTCAATTTACCCAATGCTGCTACACTGGAAGGAAGACTCTCCTGCTCTCCGGTGACATTGAAGTGGAAGAAGCCATAGACGCCACGCTCGACGCAGGCATAACTTTTTCCAGACCCAAAGTTACAGGCATTAACATATAATCCATCAATCTCTGGATCAAATACCGGCTCCACTAAGATACCGCTGGGGGGCAAAGCATATCTTTTGCTGAGACGTAGATAAAAACCTTCATCTATGCCATGTGTAGGTCTGGCAAAAGCATGATTGTGGAGCAAGATAGAAATTGTGGCAAGGGTCGTGACAGTCAATCTCATCTTGGTGGTATGGCACGAATGGGATGTGGTGTTGTTCAGAAGCAATGGAGGATGCAGAGATGTATCAGGCTATGAGGTGTGCGAAGATCGGCAATAGTCTACAGGGGAGATGAAAGTTCCGTTGCAAGGGTCAGGACCGAACCGGTTCAATAAACAACAAAGTCGTTGAATCTAGACGTTTGACAATCTTACCGTTGCAGAAACGGGTTTTAATCTCATGCCCGAACGAGATCACCGGTTCTGGAGAACCGCTTTTCGAAATTCGTTTGTAACGGAATAATCGTGGCAATATGGGTGACTGATTCTAGGAACCAATGCAGTCGTTTGTCTTGAGACACTTGCCATTTCCTGTGGCTCTGAGAAGGTAGTGAATCTCCTTCCGGGGCAATCGTCGATTGCTGAGCCACCCTCTTTTGATTCCCTGTCCATGACCGGCGAGCGTCAAGGGGAAATGATTGAGCGTACAGAAACGAGTCGAATTCACGTAGAACATAGCACTGGGCCCGAGCATGAATTGACGAAGTAATCTTCGTGAGCAAGGAAATGCCACGTGGCATACAGAATTTACGGTCTTTGTGACAGTACATTACCACATCTCTTTAGAAGCATTGGTTACGAAATATTTCACGTGGATTAGCGCTGCGCAAATAAGCCTACAATAGACAGGCGCTGTTGGAAATAAAATAACTACGCGTCTGCAATGCCTCCAGCATTCCCTGCCTGGCAGTCTCGTTCCCCGATAGGTTTGCACCTTCCATCAATATGTCCAGGAAGATTGACTTTATGTTCCGGTTCTAGCCAAACCATTTCGCACTTGTGAATGGTACCGCCTGTGACCGAAGATCGGAGTTCGGGACTGTTGGCCTGTAGTGTGGCAACTCCCGCCTTGAGATCGGTCACGGCAAAGACCTTGGAAAAGTTGCGACCAAGAGCGTCCTCAACAATGCAACCGACTGCATAGATCCCTTTGAATGGCGTATCGATGTCGATGAACGAGAGGATTTTGCCGTTCTTACCCGTGAAACTTCCATAGTACAAGATCGTCTGTTTAGCGTTTCGAGGCACCTGGTCCGGATCAAGCATGCGGATACGACTGACGCCGAAAACATTCAAGACATCAGGAAAATAGAAGAAGGCGCGATTGTAGTCGTCAGTCGCTAGGGCAAGAAGGCCAACCTGAAGCCAGTTTTGCGTCAAGGTATAGTTGGTCCAAGTGTTTTCGACCTCAACAACAGGCTGAAAATGCGTCACAGACAAGTTGGTGTTATGGTAGTTGATGGACGGACTCAGATAGAGGTTGCCGTCGAGCCCTGAGAGCATTACAAAATCGTAACCCGCAGATTGCACCACCCTGCCGCTCTTGATTTTGGCCTCCGTACCAACCGGAATTATGAGGTCAGTAACGTAGTCTGCCATTGAGGAGTTTCCGATTGTAGTGGAGCTGGTATCACCGCCTGTGTTGCTGCTGCTACCACTGCTGCTACTGCTACCACCGCCGAAGTGGTAACAGCCGCTGGTAATGTCATATTTCGGTGACTTCCAAATGTTCTTTTTGTATACCCCATCAAAGACGTCCAAATCAACCGAGTCTTGAAAGTCAACCGCCCAAGACACGCCATTTGCGCACTTGGGGTCTTTTGGTAGAGTGATACCTTCTGGTGGCTCATCCCCTGTCGAGTACATGCCAGCAATGGCAGCTTGGGCCGAGAGCGCCGGGGTGTTGATCAGCTTGACTTGCTTGTCGAACTTGGCAGGGGGTATATTGACTCCTATTCCAATACTGAACGGCATTGCCAATATGGCTTTTGCGCCGACCTCACCCGTGATCTTAAAGTATTTCTTCACGTTGACATTGTCGAAGCCGGTTGCGTATGTGTTGTCCGAGTCAATAAAGTCGTAGCTGGCATGATATGACGGCATGGATACATCAATACCGGCAAGCATCTGCCCAAGCGCATATACAGAAGTATCCAAGGTCAGATGCATCTGTACTATCGGTCCAAGGATCAGAATCCCGGGGAGCTCCAATGCGACTAGTGAGGTTGGTGGAATGATCTCCTGTTTCTGCTGTGGAAATTTATACTCAACCGACATGTCGATACCTATGTTGATTCCGAAATGAAAATCGCCATCAATGCCGACCACCAGCTCTTTGACGCCATGTAGTATACTGAAGCGGGCCTTTCCATGAATGTTGTTGTGTGTTTCCATGCCACATTTGACGCAGAAAACATGCAAGAACCCACTAAGCTTTCCGTCGCCTTTGTCTTCATATATCTCAAGGGCCTTAACATCGGAAATTTTGCTATCCTTCTTTGGGGATTTTGCGGCCTCGTGAGTATAGTTGTAAATAAGATAGGCTTCGCCGAAAGGCGATGTGACAAGGGGCTTAAGAGCAACTTCGAGATCTGCATGGGCGTGCAAACTTGGCTCCCAACTGGATATGAGATCATCCAATGCTTCGAGTCCAGCAATGGCAAGATCTTTCATCTTTTCAGCCGCTTTCTCGGCATATCTTCCAAGTTGCTTGAATCCTTCCACAAGACCTTCGCCGGCAGCTTTCAAGCCTTCGTAGATATAATTTCCAAGACTTTTGAATGCAGAACTCACAGTATCAGGGAGATTCTTGAAGAAATTTAGTGTCTGGTTTGCAGCCTCTTCGAAAGCATTGCCAATCGACTTGAGGCCACCCCAAATTGCATCTCCAATGTCCGATAGACTGAATCGTTTGTATAGATGCCGTGGATCTCTCATGTCGTTACCCAGAGATTTCAACATTTGGAAACTACTTTTCGTCATCGCCGCCACGCGGACCGCACGTTTGCTGACAGCAGCAACGTACTTCTCGATGATAAGTCCTCGGGCTTGAGCATTCAACAGCAGGCTTTCGAGATCGGTGTATCTCTGATAAAACGGACTGTACACGAATCCATTGACCTGATCCAAAGCGGAGTCGAAACTTGCAGTGCAAGGATTTATTCCGGGTAAGTCTTGCTTCTTGGACCAAGCTTCGTTGCAAAGTTTCGTGTTCTTGTAGACTACTCCGGTGTCCGAGTAGTTTTGCGGTGCAATGTATGTGGACCCTAGTCGAGTCAGTGCTTGTGCAGCCATGATAGGAATATTAGCTCACCCCATACAAGACTGACATCCGTTATGCCCTCGTCTTGCATGATCTCGTCGCCTACGTAGCGCACGTAACCGCTACTCTTCGCATCGAACCATTCAATCTTGTCTGCGAATCCGAGCCAATAAGATCGAGTGTTGTTGACAGTTTTCTCACAATCATCGCCTCTGATGACTAGTGCAAGGTTCGGTGTTTGATTCCATGTCGAGGAAATTATGTCGAAGGCAGGCTTGGTGAGGATGGAAAACTCCATGTATCCCTGAAGACGCTCATTCTCCTCTTTGTTGGTCAAATTACATTGTAGATCGTGCAAGTAGGTGGAATGGTCGAGTATTATGGTCGGGTAGCTGAACGAAACATTCACTGATAAGATCAGCCATAGTTGAACGATGCGGACAAGATCACTTACTAGACGCATACATGTGCTTGAGATATGGATCTAATGATCGTTAGCCGAATAGTGACCAATGGTCGTTGGTCACGCACTGGTCTTGTAGGTAGACTCGGCATAGTACAAAGCTGAGCTGTTCTGTGGTCGGAGATGGTTCAGATCAGCGCCATTGTGGTCCGAAGACAAGGCTGGCACCAATGTAGCAGTGGGGGATGCCGCTCCTTTTACTTTAGTTGCAGTACTTGTGGGACGGACGATGGTAGTCTTAGCCGCTTCTTGTTTATCATCTTTTGTAGACGTAGAAGTGGTCTTACGCATAAACTTTGTGCATTCAGCTGATAGGACCGCGTCATGTCGGTGTTCAAAAGGGGATTCCGTCTGTGTCTTGCTAGTCGTTGCAGCACTAGACAGACACGCATTGGTGACAAAAGCAGGATAGGTAGTATGCACTCCTGTTCTTGTGAATGAACGGCAGAAGGCTGCTGCACGTTTCGGGTGTCCTTCCAAAGCGGTCGAAAATTTCGTCGGTGCACAATGCGACGATGTAGTGACAGATGTAGCTGATGAGAAGGAGAAGAAATGAAAGAGCCAAATGAGGCACACATGGATAACATGCATGACAGGCCAAGAAGGATGGGATGGAAGTACTGTGAGTAGCAGCTGGCCTCGTGCTTTCTATCCGGCCCTGCACGAGGATAAGAGTCCTGATCTTGTGTCACGCATCACTAGTGCAACGCATGCCGTTCTCTTCGGCGAACAACAACTCGGTTCTGCAGTTTCGCGGTTTTAATTTCTGGGACCTGGACCTGTTCTAATTACTAACGGCAGCGTCCGAGCTGTAAGGGGTCATGGTTATCTCGCAGTTTCTCGGCAAAGCCCAGCAGGTCGAACCCTTACCTGAACGAACCAGGGTTTGTCAAAATTGAACGAGCCGTTGATGACTTCAACGCTCGCGTGTCGGACTCAGGAGGAAACTTCAAACGCATACCGGCAATAAATCTGCGTCGAGATTGCGGCAATAACGGCGGCCGTGAGGTCCGAGCACAGTGCTATGATAGTATCCCGAAGACTTGACGTCTGCTCTGATATTCAAATCGAGTCCTGCTGTTGCGCCGCCAATGGTTTTGATTGAAGGGTGTCGCTGTCTGACTTAATGAAATAGGTCTGGACCAAAATGTGAAATCAAGTTTATCTGGTTGACGGGTATTTGGCCATTGGCAGCCTAGAATCGTTGTCTATCTCGACAGAGCTAGAATTGTACTGAAGAATAATGTGCATTGGAGTACCCAAGAAATGGGTGCTTTGGGAAAGTAATGTTGCATGCTGGACTACTAAGACTTCGTAGTCTTCGGATGATCTGGACCTTCCTCGGGGACAGGTCAGGTCGAATGCAGCAACTCAGACATATCATTCAGAATCAAAGTCAGTGTCAACCTCAAATCACCGGAGCACTCCAAGTATCTATGCTCATTTGACCAGTACTGCCGTATGTATGGTGCTATAATTGACAACCGTTGTTACAGCACCACTGTTGGCTTTTTGGAAAACCACTTTGAATTGTACTACTATCGAGACCCTCTGCAATAAATCTTTGATTGTCCACCAATTTGTTCAGACGGTCTAGACCACCAAGAGCAGGGGCGTGCACGGTGCACAGCCGATCACAATGACGTAGGTGGGGGAATTCTGATATGTAATGACTTGACAGCTTGACGAAACCAGATTTCCGCAGACAACAATCACGCATTCAAGACAATCCTTCCACTACAGAGCAATGAGTGACAAGAACAAACAGTCTAAGCAGCCGATCTCGCAGCATGATATCAAACAGAACTCGGGCGTGTCAGCCAGTATGGCGCTTCAGGCGACGCAAAAAGCTTGGGACTTGCGACAGGCGGCAAACGCTGCAGGTGATCCTAATGCTCGGGAGGAGATTCTTGCCAAAGCCATCAATAAGGAGATCGAAGCTGAATCGTTCGGCAAGGCTGCAAAATATACCCAATCAGGTGCATTCCAAGGGCTTGCTGCAGGCGCCGGCCTTGGTGTCCAGCCGGGTGTCACTCTCGGGAAGTTAACGGGTGCAATTGTAGGTGGAACCGTGTCTACTGTTACAGGACTGCTTGGAGGTGGTATCGGGTCGGTTTATGGTTCGATGAGCGGCCCAATGTGGGACCTAGGGCAAATGGCTAGCCACGGTGTGCGAGGAGTCGTTGGCGACTTTCCAAACTGGAGTTCAACACCATCGCAAAAAAAGGCCCTCGAAAAGATGGTAATGCAATCAAAAGAGACTCAGGCGCCCACGAATGAAGAGTTGGAGAAAATGAAAGCAGAAGCACCAGACGGCATGCCGCAGTCTTGGTCTGAATCGGCCAAGGACATGACGAGCCACTTGCCTTCTATGCCGTCATTGGCGAGTATGCCCTCAATGTCAAAGGCAGGCTCTGCTCTTGGCCTGGGTGGCGTGGGGGCTGCGATGGGCTTAGGCGGAAGTGCGGGTGGCAGCGGCACCAAGAATCAAGTGCGAGCCACTGAACAGTCACCAAAGGCCGGAACATCTCAGAACAAGCGACGAAGCCAAGCACCAAAGCAGCAAACTGCCGAACGAAGCAAGCCATCACAAGCTGGATCGGAGCAGAGAATAGTTCCCAGCAAGAACCAAACATCACGACAAGGGCCCTCGAAGCCACGAACAAATCCAATAAGGACTCAATCATGGCAAGAAGTTGTACAGAAGCGAGCGGGGAAGGTGGATGACGAACACAATTCCCATCATTCTCCAAAGACGGACAGCGCACAACATAGCCTGGTTCGAGCGGAAGATGCGCCGTCAACGAAAACAAGACCGCCCAAGCTGAACAACAATTCACATCATAGTACACAAATGGCAGCTCTTACAAAGCAGTCAGCTGCTTCGAGACCAAAGAGACCTAGTTCACAGCCTCGTGGAGGCGCACAAGCGAATCCAGATCCCGAAACGACAAGAAAGCCCACCAGAATAAGACAAATGGAAGGAGAAAGCTCAATCACCAACAACGATGTCAGATCATCTGCCGAGGTGGGTGCACAGCAACGGAAACCTAGAAAATTGAATCCCAAGACCAAGAAAGTCGGATCGGAGATTGCACGTCCTGCAAAGAAGAAACCAAGGAAGTTGCAAAGAGGCAAGACTGCTGTGTAAATAGTAATGACTGTGGACAAGTCTCGTAAATGGAGTCTTAACCGATTTGAGGCATACTTGTGACACAATCTCCTACTTATGTGCTAAGCAGTTTTTGAGGAGAGGGACATGTTCAGGAATGACATGGTGCATAAAAGATAGATCAGACCAGCGCAGAAACACGGGTTATCCTCTCCATCAACTCTTTGCTCGTTCATACAAATCACTTGATATCTATGATGGACTGTCTACCAAAGGGCTTAATAAATGTACACGTAGAAATGTAGACAACTCCTGTGCCAAATCCTGCCGGCCCAGTGTCGATGTCAACACAGCAGCTTGCACCAGGTTCCATTGAATCACATGTTGCAGATTTAGCCCCGCTCCCAGGAACGAGATAGTCGCAAGTCCATCAAGAGTAAGCCAGTTGTATCGTGTGGTCTCGTGGACGAGCATAGTTGCTGTGGGTATTGCAGATTTTGCCACCGAGACTGGTGGCTACGGAGTGAAGGCACATTATTATTCATCACTAACCCGTATAGTGTCGTTGTCGAGCATAAATTGTGATCATCATATACCCTAGGCCATGAACTCAGGACGGTAGTTTCATGCTATGTCGACGACCTAGAGCCAATGAACGCTTTATGCTTTGCAATGCCGACTTGCCATATAGGTTTCTATACCTTGACCACAGTAGTTGATATAGGGGGTACAGGAATATCATAGAGACTCCTACAAGCGCTCTTTACGTCGGCGGATGGTGCAGTAGGCAGATAAGTCGGAATGATAGTATGGTACCATCTCTGTTCACTTTTGTGGTCGACACGTAGTATTCGTATGGATGGGTTGTGTTTGGGACCCTCACTGACCGAGAGTAGATGTGGCTCACAACAGGAATTCCAATAATTGAAGGGACCGCAACAACGATCGTAATCACCTCCTCAAACATCATGGCTGGCGAAGGGAAGTTAGAATAGGTGTCTACTATGGCGAGAAAAGCGAGTATTGCCTGACGGGATGCGGTAGCTGCAGCGTCTACGTCCAGTTGAATGACGTGTGATTTAGAGTAAAATGCCATGGCTAGCATGAACTTGGACGGCTTTATAGACGACGTAGGCTTTTTCAAGGTGGCTGACATGGGAGGAACGGATCTTATGGTTGTTCTATGTCCAAAGGGCTTATCAGTATCGGCTTTCGCGCGACTGATCTATGCCCTTGGGCTTGTGCTAGGTGATTGTGTGCTTATTAGAGGAGTGGATGCCGTCTTGTCATCATGGAAGCAGTCCTCATATAGATGTTGCTACCTTTGGCATTAGGAATCTCGGTCGTCACGGTGGCAGACTTGACCAAGCTTAACGACGGAAATTCTGACAGACACTTACACGCTGTGTCAATGGGAAACACCAAACTTTCTGCACGAGGGATTCCAAGAGTAGATAGAAGGCCGATTATCCTACAACGAACAAAAGGAGTGAGACCAGCCAAAAGCACTGCACAATCATCGCATCCACAGCAACGCAGGCGGAGCTCGTGACCGTTTAGCAAACAATATTGCCTCTCCAGGCGGGATGAACGCAGAGCTGTTCGTACGGGAGACTCAATTACCAAGAAGTGGAAGGTTTTGCACCCTAATCTTGTTTCTGATCAGGCTTATGATGGCAGACCTGCAATGCACTGGTACAGCAACTACAAAGTGATCCCAGCTTGACCTTTGGCATTACAGTATTTAGTCAGTCTTTAGTATATGCGTGTACCCTGGTTCGCTGCCCTATCTTTTAGCGCTCTCCTCGTATCGCACAATGCATTGATTATTGATGAAGAAAAGGTACAGATACTAGTGGATCGTCAATATACTTGGCGCGAGTCGTCCGGAGGTCTCTACAGACCCACGGACTTAGACACTCCATTATAGGCTTATTTGCTGTTCATCTACAACGCTCTAGAAGTCAAAGTAGTCATCATCATTCCGTGCTCGGTATGGAGAATGGGGGTTGCACCTTGAAATCGGAGAGCACAGGTGATCCTGTCCGTGGCGTTTGCAAGACGAGAGCGGTCGACGAGCAGCCTTCAACGACAGGTGCGTGCTGGCCGAGCTACTAGAACTTGTATCCTAGAAGAATCTTGACGCTCGTTCAGACTAGTCACAACATGTGGGTTTTCCTATATACTACTTAGTATCAGCCTACATCGAGGAGATCATGAGGCTTGATTCGAAACTCTCACAGATTGGCCGCATCATCAAAGCTCGGATCATATGGTCTGTAACAGCATTCAAGATGGTGATCACTCCCGACGAGGTCTATACCTATTGTTCGCTATCGTGCGGGAGGCTAGACTATCTGGAGATTCTCCAAGTGTGGATCTTTGCGCCATAACATCTGTCCAGAGGAGCCAAGCCTTTCGTTGCATATGCTTCAGAGGTAGAATAAGACGACACTGTGGATCCAACTACTCCAGATATTAGATAAATCAAAGCCCATCACAGCAAAGCTCACCAGGGAATTATGTTGTAACCACGGTTTCACTTCTCAATATGGATATCTTTCCGGTGAACACTCTCATTCTTGTTCTGGTTTTCCGTTCATACAAATTCTTGTAGTTAACTTGTCCTCCCATATTAAACGCTCCCAACATAGACTATTACATGAGGAAGACGCTGAGACGGACATAATCAAGGCACGCGGTGTGGCCGATATCGGGAAGTTATGTGCTTGCGAACCTACACATTCATTTGTCGTTGCAACCAGGACTCGGAGGAACGCAAATTCGCAGCAAAAACGGACTAATATTCATTCAAATGTTTGTCATCCTTGAAGCTCGTTCTCGCTATCTTCTCAAAATTCTCTCATATCTTCAGATGCTTAGCCGGTTGACACTAGAAGCCGTTGAAGTCTAATTTGCGCTCTATTCGCTCTCGTTCTCGCTCTCGTTCTCACGCTCGTTTCAGTCGATGATTTTCCCTGTGATGCAGCACTACAACCAATCAATGCCGTTATCGCAGGTGAAATTTGTCCTGCAATCGACTAATCCATTTTGTCAGCTCTAGTAGTCCAGTACGGTGGAATATTGGTCCGAAATTTTCTCATATCGACATTTATGACAAATCTCGCTAGCTTATAATTTGCTGTACTCTTGGTATTATATTGCTGCGCATTCCAAGGATCTATAAGTACCTCGATATTGGCCGTACAATGTTATGAGAGCAATCGCGAATTTACAAGTTGCAACAACAAATTTTCTATCCTAGGCTGACACCGACTCTCAGATCTATTATGACTGGCAAACTCATACTACTCACGGGAGCTACGGGTCACATAGGTTTCCGCACCCTTCGTTATGCACTGGAATATGGCTACAATGTTCGTGCGGCCGTCCGAAGCGAGGAAAAAGCAGAAATCATTCGCCGGAATCCAGCGCTCAAAGAGATCAAGCATGACAATTTGAGCTTCGTGATTATTCCAGACATTACGATTCCAGGCGCTTATGACGCCGCCACCGAAGGAGTTCAATACATCATCCATCTCGCATCGCCACTTGCTAGCCCGACAATTACAGGAGATTTCGAAAATCTTATTGTCAAACCCGCGGTTCTTGGCACTATTGGACTTCTTGAATCTGCACGTAGAGCAGGAAGTGTAGCTCGTGTGGTTATCACCAGTAGTTCAGTGACCACTGTTCCTGTTTCACTGCTTCTAGGCACCCCTACAGACGAAGTATTCGGGCCAGACTATCGTGCCGAGGAAATTCCAGCACCTTATCACAATCATTTCATGGTTGCTTACGTTGCATCGAAGATCGCCGCTCTACGTAGGGCTGAAGCCTGGATGAGCAGTACAGAAGTGGCATTCGATATGATCACTATTCACCCTTCTTTTGTTCTTGGCCGCGACGATCTTACCAATACAATAGAAGGTTTCGAGTCGGGTACCAATTCACTGGCGCTGGGACCCTTGCTAGGCAAAATTCAAGACAATGCTCGATCAGCCACTACTGTGCACGTGGATGATGTCGCACTCGCTCACGTTCTTTCATTGAATCCGAAGATCAGTGGCGGGCAGGCTTTCCTACTTTCTAACAATGGTTACGACGGCATGCAGTGGGATCACGCGAAGATGTACGCGGCAAAACATTTTCCTGAAGCTGTTGAACGGAATCTTCTTCCTAATAATGGATCAACGCCATCCAGACAAATTTTTCTGGACACAACAAAGACGGAACAAGTGCTTGGTATCAAGCTGAAGACTTTCGAGGAACAAGTTGTTAGCGTGGCAGGACATTACCTCGAGATCTTGGAAAGGAACAATACGAGGTCTACTCACAAAGCTCTGGCTATCCACACTTTAGGACAACCTCCTGAGTTTATCGAAAGACAAACTCCGACTCCTAAAGATGATGAGATCCTGTTGAAAGTATCGATCGTTGGATGTAAGTATTTATGTTTCTGCCGAGATTGACATGTACTGATCATTGTTAGTAAATCCACACGATGCTTCTGGTAAAAGGTATGGGCTCTTCATCAAGGACAATCTGCCTTCCCCATTTGGAGTAGATATCGTTGGAGAAGTGATCTCTTTTGGTCGTGCTGTCACCAAGTACAAGGTTGGCGATCATGTGTTCGCTTTCGGAATCCCGTTCTCTGCGGACAGTACTGGTACGCAGGAGTACTGCGTCCTTCCCGCATGGCAATCAGCTCTTCTCCCGGAAGGAATTAGTGCCGATGAAGCAGCGACTTTCCCATTGAATGCTATGACTATGGTATTTGCACTGTTCCACGAAACTGGATTAAACTTGCACAGTCCTTTTGGGCTTCAACGACAGGACAGCGATTATAGTAAGGAAACTATATTATTTATCGGTGGTGGCTCTGCTACAGGCAAATTTGGCATTCAATTGGCCCGCTTGGCGAACTTCAAGGACATCATAGTGGTGGCATCGAAAGCAAGGGAATCTGAACTCAAGAATCTCGGTGCCACAGTGGTCGTCGATCGCACTCAGGACGAGACGCAGATTGAAGACAACATCAGAAAAGTAATCGGTGATAACCTGATATTTGCGGTGGACTGCGTTGGGCGTGGGCCTGATGGACAGACACTGGGCGTTAAGGCTCTTTCCAATCATAGAAAAGGGACCCTCGTAGCGCTTGTCAAGCTAGGCGGAGTCGACGAATCTCGCATCGGGCCCAAGACTGCTGGCTATGTCAGAAATGCGATTTTGTGCCATACAACGAAATATCCGGATTTCACAAAGGAGTTTTGGGCTGTATTACCTGGTTTGATAGAGAACGGGACCTTGAAGCCAACAAGCTTCAAGGTCGTCAATGGTCTGGATGTTGAGCGGGTCGATACCTTTCTCGATGGCTACAGCAGTGGAGTAAATCAAATTAAACCCCACATACACATAGGGACCAGTTTCGGAACAAAATGAACACCAGATAGCTCGATTAACAATTCGATTCCATACCAGAAGGGTAGATGCAAAAGACTTCAGTTCTTGCAGCAAGTAACGGGGCGTCGATCGAATGCTGTAGTACTCATGTACCTGTTTCTTATACAAAGAACAATCCTTGAAAATCGTTATTAGGATTTCCTCTGTCAGGCAATGATATTCGTGCCAGTCTCCAAGATATGCTGACATGTCATGCTCTGCTTGGGCATACCCGCAGCTCTTAAAGG
This sequence comes from Myriangium duriaei CBS 260.36, assembly GCA_010093895.1. Lineage (NCBI taxonomy): Eukaryota > Fungi > Ascomycota > Dothideomycetes > Myriangiales > Myriangiaceae > Myriangium > Myriangium duriaei. The sequence goes on from ML996082.1 coordinate 46,817, forward strand.
TGTGTGAATAGCAACCGTCGCCTTGTCTGTCGTGGCGAAGCTGTTTCACCGTTGGCGAGGTCTGATGATGGGTGTGGTTTTGACAGCATCTGCATTAGAATCCGCTGTGTCACCCATTATACTACGTTCGACCTTGTCACAATTTGGATGGTAATGGTTGATGGGAATCACGGTTTTTGTCATTGTTGGTGTCACAATCCCCGGTCTGTGCTACCTTCCGTCCTTTAATGGAATCACTGCCTGTCTACCATATTGAGACCTGAATAGGCGTAGCGAAGCTGTTTTGGACTTGTAGCGAAGCTATCTTGGACCTTCCCGCATCTCAGTCTTCCCGTTTCTCCTTATTTAAGTCGGATCGTTCCTGCTCGAGTTTCTCCAGGTAAGTGAGTACTGTCGATTCTCAAGCTCCAGACTGACTTTGAAGCGTGCACGGGTAGAACATGTCCTACTCAAACTCATGGGCAATTCTATGGTCAGTAGTCTCTCGATCTCTCAGTGGTCCATGATTAACCTTCCAAAAGGACCATGAGCTTTTTCGCGAGCCTCGCGGTTCTCCTGGCTACTCCTCTGGGTGGCCACCGTGGAACTGGAGCGTTAGCTGCTTGGTTCATTACAGCAGTTGATCTCGGGGAGTTCTGCTACATCTTGGCTCGAGCCATTCTCATTGGTAAATCGCTCTCCCCAACGATACTGATTAAGACTGACTCATACTTGATTGGTTGGTTGCTGAAAATTTGATTACTGATACCTCTGACAACGCTCTCGTCCATCACAAAGACTGCTTTTCCAGCTTATCCAGCGCGTGCAGGATGGGGTGTGCTAGAGGAACTGATGTTCCCAAGTCTTCTAGTCAAAATAATTAGAGTTTATGAACACAATTCCCAGATATTACACAGTATTTTGATTGTCATCGTTCTTTCTTTAGCATCAATGTGGGTCTAGCAATGGAAAGGGTATCCGTTCTGAAGGTCCTTTCATCCCGGGGGCCGGCTGTTCCAGACGTGCATCACAAGACGACAACAATCATACGTTGCAAAGGGGAGAACATGATATCGATACATTTCTATCAGTCCATGAAGTTCGAAATCATTAATGTCTTTACTTCAGACTATTTGATCTGAAGTGACATGCACAGCATGACCAGAAAGCTGGAGACTTTTGACGTGAATGTCGTTCTGCATAGAGATCTGTCTGTGAGCAGACTCGTCCGTCCCGACGCCAGTCATCATCTTGTGACGTTTGATCAGTGGCCTGAGAACCGCAAGTGAGATAGCGATCAAGCCAACACCAGTTTCTGATAGAGAGAGGAGAGTAATAGGGACTATCTGCCCAAAGTAGGTAAGCGAATGAATGATCCTGAGGTCCTTGATGAGTGGAATTCTGACTACAGAAACGACGCTCCCAAATGCGCCGAAAGCTATAACAAGGCAGACTTGAATCCGAGAACGACGGCTCATCATAGTTTGCCAGACAACGAAAAGGGGTGTAATAATGAAGATCCAGTCGATAATGGCATTGAGAATTGCAGCGACATAGTTTAATGGACCCATGATCTTCCAAGAGAAACAAGTGCCATAAACGAAGTTGAATCCAGTAGGCGATCCGCATTCGAAAAGAACAACGAAGAAAAATGCGACAGTATATATGACATAGATGGTCATACTGATATGAATGACTACAACTTGCCATCGCTTCTGTGGAATGCGAAGGAAGAAGAGAGCCATTGAGACTTTAAGAAGAGCTTGGTCAACCAAATAAATCAACATCGAAGCAAAGTCATGCTGTTGGAATGCTGTTAGCGTAATGACAGTCTAGTACTGGTCGACGATAAACTTACGGCGGTCATCTCTAATAAGTCGGCCATGACACCATATTTCTTCACAATGACACCACTCTTGATGGCAGTATAGACATCGGCGACGAAGAGAATCTGCTAATCTGTAAGAGTCCGAGAGCTCCAGGAAACCTTCTTGTGCCCGTACGTACCCAAGCAGCCAGAAGAAACCAGTCGTCTAGGCCGAATGAATTTGTTATAATAGTTCGCACGTAAACTCGTAGCGTAACAGCAATGGTCACCAGAACAAAACTGACAGTAGCCACTATGATGTAGGCATCTGGGTTCAGGCCGTAGGCGGCGATCTCTGTCGCAGCTTCGCTCATATTGCGGAGATGTAGTCTCCAATGATATAAGTGAGGAATAGAGATTGGCAGGTCAGAGGATGCCCAACAGAAATAGAATGGAGAAGAACTTTGATGCACATACAAATTGCTCGCGCGAAAGAGGAGAAGACATTCGAGAACTGACCAAGGTGGAGGGATGCGCTTTAAATCATCCAGTCACTCAACCGTTGAACGACGTTGTCGCTACGAACGGACTTGAAGGCAAGCGGCGCATGGCCTCTCAGCCAAAGAACAATGAACGAAACTTACCTCATGCCGTCGGCAAAGCTCTAGCTAGCTTGAACTCAACGGACTAGGACGTGTCCACTGTGCAGCAATACGTGGAGTCGGAATAGGCTTTACACCGGTATTCGATAAATGCGTTAAGGTGTACCGCTAAGATAGTTGCTGTCGTCGTTGTCGGGTAGTGGACAAAGCAAGGCGTCGGTAGCATTGAGCCTAAGCAGGATCTTCGTAAGGGCATCAAACGTCGTAGTTCGCCAGCGTTGACTCTGTGCTGCGCTCAAACACCCGATTTGGATGCAAGCGGTGACGATCGTTACCGATCGGCGTCCAACGTTTCGTCCGGAGATCATTTGACTCGGAACCCCATCTCGTATAGACATGATTCCAGGACGTTACGACTTTCGGGAGTCCACAGTGCGGGAATCCCGCATTGGTTGCGTTACATCTACTCGATCTTATGCTGATGGCCTTGTCGTAGCAAGATCGTTCCGAGACATTGACAAGAAAATGTATGAGTTGTCGGCATAACCAAAACACGGGATAAAACACGGGACGAATGTGGAGATTATTTCAGAAACCAGACAACGGCTTTGCATCCTCTATGGGGTTAACTTGGCCTTCCCCACCAGTTTGGCGACCCCACCATCGACAGCTCAACGGCTTACCGGAGTTGTTCGTCTTCGATGACTGCAAGCAGGAATCTACTGGAGCAAAAAGTTCCGTGCGATCTTGGGTAGTGATGGTAGTAGGATGCGAACGTTTAACAGCTTAACTTTTATCACTGTGGCGAATTCCTGATCAACGTTGCCGTAAAAAGACTCTTTACCAGGGAGCGGTGGTTGCGACACACTGATCGATTGCAGGAATTACGAGTGCGCCAGCCTCACAGCTTTCACTAGCGTTTAGCGTTCATTTTGCCTTCGTCATTTACGCGTCTTGTCTATGAAGTCGTGATATTTGGTACGGTATGCGGTGTAAACGTGATTAATATCACGTGGGCTTTTTGTTTTCATAATGGACGATCATTAAGTGACGCATCACACCACTTCGACGACCCCCTCTCGGTCAACATCAAGATATATGAGGTTGAGATGAAGCTCTCGCTCATATCCTCGGCTTTCATACTGTGATCTGGCATATTTGTACATCAGAAGTTCTCAGCTGCATGTTCTCAGAAGGAAGAAGGTCCAATCAATTATGAAAGAGAGGACGGAACGTTGCAGCGTACGCAGTCATAATCCCCGGCGCAGCTTCAATTATAGAACAAACGGCAACAGGCGTCGTATTGTACAATAAGTCGGAAGTCATGGCTGTAAACCTTGAGGCTATGCAAGTAATGCAGCTTTACAAGAGTGACAATATATGAGCTGCTTGTCATTAGTCTTAGAATGTGGATCAGATGGAGTAATTTACATCGAAGCGATATTCTATATGAGACAGACTACACGACAATTCTTTATGTTCATACTTGTCCCTCAGGATAAATGAAGAGATAGAAGGGCGAAGAAGATGCCGGCCATGGGGCTGAGTATAGAAACCACATAACACAGGGACTGAATGCATGTGGTGTAATGTACCTGCCGCTAGTACTAGCCTCCAGTTCCAACCAGGGGGAGATGGGTCTAAATTGGAGGAAGATAAGGAGGATATAGAAAGTTCCAAAAAGAAGACTCCCAACGAAAGTAGAACTAGATCCCGTGGACATGCAGTCTATTAGTAGTGATGCGCAAAGAGAAAGAACCAGCAGACACTTCCAACAGCGAAGTAATGACAGTATACCTTATTTCGCACATATACCATACTGGGAACATCTTATTAGTGGCTACTCAATTCGTCATCATCATACAAATCTCCTTCAGAGCTTTTTGGACATGACTCTGCCCCGGTTGCCAGATTTGGCCGCCCGTTTTCATGCTTGTCATCCGTGGTGTAGCAGACCAAGGAGCCTTCGAAGCATGCAAGACGAAGCAACATGACAGAAGTGGTAAGAGCATCGCATTTGGTAACTGCGGATAGCTTTTCATGGCATTACCATCCTCTATCAAGCATCATCCCGTCTCAAGTAACGAAACATAAATAAGGAATGGCATTACATATTAAGATGATGTATTTAGGCATAAGAAGTCTCATGAACCATAATCGTCCACCACGGGCGTATGCGTTGAAGAAAACCAAAACAAAGTTCAAATCCGAAGACAGAAACCAACTAGACGAAAATGTTCACAATGGCAGGGCCTGCAATAGTGTTCTCATCCGCAAGCTCAGTGTTACCTTTGACAAGAAGTGCGTATGCCTGGCCAGCAGGACCGGCGGCACTGCCCTTGGGCACAGTGCTGACGACCTGTCCATTTTCGACAGACGCGGCCACGAAGATGGTCCCGGTGACAGCAGGCCAAGCGATGTAAAGATCAGACGTAGGGAGGTCTGAGTCGCTCTTGACACTGAAGGTGATGTTGTCGCCCTTGTGATACCTCGTAGACATACCGGCGCTCAGAGAAGCGTATGCTTTCACCGGCAGAGCAGGGTTGTCCTTGGGACAGGAGGTTATGAAACCCGAAGCAAGAGTGTAGACAGCATTGAAGCTCAAGGGGGTGTCGAATGCCTGCGCGAAGGGGAACTGGTTCTTCTCACGGCGGATCCATGCGTTGTGCCGCGCCTCAACGGTAAGTATCGAGCCAGCAGTGGTGAGGTAATCTTTATCGGTGATAGAAGAGGCAGCGCCCAGGTAAGCACTGACACCTACGCCCTCAAGAACGGATGCGAGGTCGACAAAGCTGGCAGGGTCCGTAAGGCCGAAGTCGTACTTGCAAGCCTTCACCGCCGTCTGACCGGCAGCTTTCAAGGTGGCTGTCAAAGCAGACACGTGTGTCGCCTCGTCGGCAGCGACCTGCTTCAGATTTGTATAAAATCTTGAATCTTTGAAGCCAGCATTGGCAAAGTCGGCTTTCGTGAACTTGGCAAGGCCCCTGTGGTAGAAGGCAGCTTCGAGGTGCTCCAGGGTGAGTGCATAATTGAGAATGGTCCTGAAAAGTCAGCGGGATTCGTACATAACATATGGACCGACTTACGGATCGATGTCGGTAGTGTTACGCTTCTCCAGGGAAGTCGGTGCCGCAGAGACCACAGCTGCCAAGAGAGCAGAAGTAAGAGCGAAAGTCTTCATGATGTTTTGAGTATTTTAAGGCGGAGAAAGTAAGGAACGTAAAGAAGTTGGACAAAGGAGTGTGTATCAATGTCTGTAGAGGCTGTTGATAGTAAAAGAGAACAAGGTGAGGGTGGAAGATGATTCTTATACGTGCTCCTCGATGAGAGTATTCTGGTGTCATGAATTTCGTTGTCGCTGTTGTTGTTGTTGACGACGGTCACCACAATTCATCAACGGCGGATAGGGTATGAAGCTTGAAACTTCTCACTTCCGCGGCTCCAAATGTTCTAGATTCTAGATACTGTGCCAAATGATGATCGGCCGTTGGAATTCCCGAGCTCATTCCGTGTTGAGCGTTAGCCGGAAATTGCGTTTTCCGGGGGCGGAATTTGCCATTACCCCAGACGTTGTCAAAATCATCTTATATAGTTCCGTGGAGATGGCGACGTTGTTGGGAAACTATACACCCGACGAGGAGCAATTTTCAGCTTCAACGTCCTATCTGTTCATCCTTTACTGCAGTGTCCCCTTTAGACGGTCTTCAGTGTGACATCCCCGAAAGCGCCGGATTCGTCGCCGTCGACAATCATCACTGCTCAACGGGCGACAGTGATTGTGTCACGGAGCGGCGTCCCGTGCTAGCTCGACCGTGTGTCGCCAAGACTTGTGTGAGCGGTCTGAGATTGACTACAACGTTGTGGATGGAGCGCATCGTTGGCATTTACGAACGACAGACCTCCGACAAGCTCGCCCAATGTTTTGTTTGACAGCGTTGTTGTGGAGGTGTTTTTTGGATTCTCGCTCTTTAGTGTTTGTTGTCCACTAAGGATAAAGCATGAAAACTGCGCGCTTCCAGGGTGAATTCTGTTACGCAAAGCTTGACCGGCACATATGACCAAGTGCCAGAAGACTATACTGAAAAATGAAGATAAATGATTCTGGGAAAAGCTGCTGGACGTCTATCGCAATGATATAGAGCTCTCCTAGAAAGACAGTTCGATCTCCACATCGACTAAACGTATGCAAGTGCAATACCTGTGAACATAGAAAGCTCGCTCTCAAATATGCGTGTCTTATTTCTGCCGTCTAGATCGAATCGGTAAACCATACCGCCGAGATCGGTTGCAAAAACATGCTTGTTTTTGGAATCGATCTTGAGACCGATAGCCTCGTGCAAGTTCTTTGCCAAAACATTGAATTGAGCATTTTCGGATTTGGTATCCACTTTGACCAATGATTTCAGCTCGACACAATTGATCGTGTTGCCGGTTGGTGGGTCGCCACGATCAGTCCAGAAAAGCTTCCCTGATGTGATCTCAAGATCGATTGGCTCGGGTAATCCAGTAAGGACGGCTTCGATGTCAGTGCGAGAAGATGCATCCTCTCCTAAAGGCATGTCGATATTGGCGCGGAAGATACGACCCTTACCCCCTTTGCTTGGACCTTTCTGCGTCCAATAAAACTTTTTTGCCGATGTGTCGATGGCTATGCCTACACACCATTTGGTTTGGTCAGCCATGTCTGCCTCCACGTTCCAGTCACCTCGCTGTACAAGAACTTCGTGTGAACCGCCGTCGAGGTTACATCTCATGATGCGCAGACCTTCGCGGTCAGAGAAGTACAGTTTTTCCGAGTCATGATCAATGACGAGTTGCTTCGGAGCTGTGAAAGTCATTTCTACTGGTCTAAGTCCAAGTTTTGGACTGATCCTCTTACTGTGGACGTCTCCTGACTTGATGACCGTCTGAACATCTGTGCCATCAAGCCTGCATGATTGTACTACCCCATCGTTTCTGTCTGGAATGCCCATGTTGGTCCAATAGATGCGGTTTTGTTTCAAACTGATGTCAAGACCATCGGGCATTGCCTGGCCAGTCACGATAGGCTTGGGCTCGGATCCAGGAGACATGGCCATGATTCTGCCAGCGGTCAAAGGGTCTCCACCCGAGACTAGGGATAAGTCCAGAAAATAACTGCGGTCATTCTGTCAGTCATAGAGCTAAGAGAATCTGTTTTCAGAGACTGACAGGGTGGGAGCATGGATGTTATCATGATCACCAGCATCTTGCTTGGATGACTTCGTCGTGTACCCGGTAGGGTAAAGTCCACCTTTCCCACTCTTAGCACCCAGCTTTCCTTCACTTATATATCCTTTTTCTAGGAAGTTCACGGTCTTCTCCGGTGAAAGTCCCCGTTCCTTGATATAATGCTCTTCAATAAATGCAACAGTGTCAAGTCCGACTGCATCCATCATGGCACATGGACCAGCCTTACCGCCCGAGAACATCTCGAGCCACACTTTGTCCAGCTCCTCAGGGATGCTGACGCCTTCGCTCAGGATAGTAAGGCATTCGCGCTTGATAGCAGCCCAGACTCGATTGAAGACGAATCCTGTGCTCTCTTTCCTGGCGACTATAGGGCTCATTCCGCATTCCTCCAGCCGATCAACGAGGAAAGGGAATATATCCGGGTCTGTGTAACCATCTGTCATGAGCTCAACAATCCTATTCTCAGGAGGCATCATGTAGTGGGTGTTGAAGATTCTCTTCTTGGTCGCGTCGTTGACTTTCTCTAGCATTTCACTTGTCTTGTAACTACTTGAGTTACTTGCGAGGAGACAGTCGCCCGTTGTCATCTTTGCCAGGTCTCCAAAAGTGTCAATTTTGATTTGTAGCTTCTCTGGTACGGCCTCGACAACGAGCCAGGCGTTCTTGACAGCAGCTTCAAGTTCGTCAAACGCTGCGGCATTTCCTGGTCTCGAGTTTGAGATGGCCTCAGCATAAGAAGCAATATTCTGTTCAACATAATGGACCGCAGCATTCCGCTGTTCCTCGGAAGGATCCCTGATGTGGACAGTATATCCAGCCGCAGCCCATGTGCAAGCGATTCTTCGTCCGAGAACACCTCCGCCGAGAATGGCCACCGGACGGCTTCTCAAGGACCCAATTCCTGGTAGCGGCATGGTGTACGGTGGTGATGCGATTCCGTCGGGTCGTAGCTTGGCGAAGATGTGGTTGTCAATATGAATGTACCAATCCTAAGTGTGGAAAGAAAGAAACAAGCTGATAACAGGCAGGAGGTTCGCAAGACGTGTGGAACAGTTTTTAACTTATCATGATGTTATTGTACATGTGGGTCATCATTAGCCAATTCAAACAGTGCAAGTGACGTCGAAGTCGTGACAATGTTCACCGTTGGTGAGGGTGTTGTCAATATCGGGGTAAACCGGCGGGAATAAACCCTCATAGCCAGCATTACTTTTTTTCTGGCAAATATTATGTCTCAATTAGTATTCTGGTACAAGAAATTACTGATGTATGACGTCCCAGATGGCCGGTATTGCGCGGAAGGGTCTGTCTACCACGTGTTCGGCGCGGGTCTGTGAAGGGGTTTCGGAGAATTTTCTGCCTCGGCTATTAGTTACCGGCTGTCCCGTCCCGCATCCAACGCCTCCAGTGACGATCAGGCTTTGCCCTGTTTCATGGTAAGTTCAACTTCATGTCGTCTCAGCCGCCTGGTCCCGTTGCCGTACATCTGATCGTTCCGACATCGGTCTAGCAAATCTGGTGCAGTGTTTCAGATCCATGCTTTGCCCAACACAAACGTAATCACATGTCGGGTCATACGTTCGACGCGGCCGCGTAGACGCTTGTCTTATCTTGTTAGACAGCCTATCGTGTAGGGTTCAGCGTTCTGGACCTATCGTCGGGGGGAAATCATGCCTTGTCAATTTGGATACTCGTACAATTCTTGGCGCTGATATCTTTTGTGACGATCAATGCTTGATAACCGTCACACTCGTGTAAGACGACCTTGCAACAGACTATCCAGGACATGTCTATGTATCCATCCAATAATTAATATAAGCAGGCTTGGGGCAAGGACAAATTTAATGTCACATAGTATATATTGATGTTCAAGTCTGCTTCGCTCTTGATATATACACCACTGTGTAAAACATGTGCTTTTATAACATAGATCACGCAGTCAAAGCGCTCAAAAATGGAAGACTTGATCCGTAGCTCGAGATACTGGGCCAGGCTTCTCGAACCCAAGCTCAGCCAGGGCGGTATCTGCGCTTTCTACCAGAGGGGGCGGGCCACAGATCAAGATCTTGCTTTTCCCTTGCGGGCCCGGCAATTTCTTCTCAATCAAGTCCTTGTTGATGTATCCTTTAGCTCCCTTCCAGACTCCATCAGGTCTGCTGAGTACGTATGTGACACCAAAATTCTCAGGATATTTTTCCGCGAAGGTGTCGAGTTCGTTCCTGAGCAGTATGTCTTTCTCGGAATCACTTCCGTATAACAAGTGAACTTTTGTTTTGTCTCTTGAATTCTCGCAGATGGCCCGTATCAGTTGATACATTGGCGTGATACCAGTTCCACCAGCGACCATGCCAATTTCGTCCGCTAGTCCTCGGCGGTATTTCATTGCTCCTTTGGGGCCACGAAATTCGACTTGGTCCCCAACATTAAGCTTGCTGAGATACCCTCCGGTCAATTGGCCATCATTATACATTTTGATGATTAGACGCAATTCCCCAGGGTCGGAATTGTTCGACACTGGTGTGTATGATCGTGATACTGACTTTCCATCGACATCACCACGGATACTGATATGTTGTCCAATAGGGAGACCAAGAATAGCATCAGTCTTTGGAAGTCTGAAAACAAGTCTGTAGCTATTGCTCGAGAGCTGATCCTTCCTTACCAACGGCAACTTCTGGTACTCCTGCGGCTTCAAGAATCCGGTCACAGATGTAATAGGTGACGCCACAACGGTAGGCTTGTAATGTGCAGGCCAAGAGGAAATGGTGTGTTTTGTTGGCATATTGCGAAAAAGCCAAAGGACCGTTGCTGTTCCGCTGACCAATACTGCACTCGAAGCCAGCAAGAATCCATGCCAGAATCCGCCAGCTACATGATACCGCCACCGGGTGTGTGGTAGGCTGGCGACAGCCGTATAGGAGAGATATGCTACTCCACTCCCGAGAATAAGCTTGACTAGCATCGACCCCATGCGATGCGAAAGCTTCTGTGGTCCCTGAGAGGTTTGTTGCATAGCCATCCTCACGAGAAGTGGCAGCTCTTTGGGCTTCGGCTCGCCCGAGTCATCTTCATTGGCACCCTCGAGCTTCCCAATCAAAAACTGGGCCATTGTCTCTCGAGCATCGTTGGAATGGCCGACATCTTCAAATGTCGAAGTCGCATCTACACCTGCAACTTCGAGAAGAGAGGCAGCTCCTCCAGGATGATCTTCAAGGTATTGGGATACATCGTAGACTGGAAAGCCGGGTTAGAAGTAATCTAGCCATTTATCTTTGAAGATATACACACCTTTTCCATGAATTATGATCCAGAGGTCATCCTTGGTCTTGTGTTTCGAGACCTCAGACGTGCTGTACTCGTTTGACATTGTCAATTTGCCGCTGTCGTCGAAGATTGAATGACTTCAGGTTCTGATGGACGAGAATGATGAGTGTTGGTTGTGATTGCGAATTAGACAAGTGAGCTTGATACAGTACTTTTTAGTCTTGCACATGTGTCGCTTGCATATGTTGGATGTATGTCGTCATTGGTGTGACACACTTTCAAGTTCCAAACGAAATGTTATTGCAATCTTGCAAATTATTACTGGTGGAGTGGTCCGGTGACTGGGCCGAGGCTATTGAAAATTGTGCATGGTGGACAGGAAGGATGCTTGGTACAAGCTTCGGCCCATTTTTGCGATCGCGAACACATCCGGTTCGTATGATCGCCGCATTGACACGTGGGACAAATCCCTCCACGACCAAGCTTTCGGGCAGAGAAGTACGTAGCCTCGGTAACGGCTGCCGACCCAGCAGAAGTCGGGTAAGCCCTGGTCTAAGACCGTGGTCAGTGTCGTTAGACTTTTCAACGGGTTGTGGTCGGACATGTTCCCGCGACAAAAGCGGCTACGTCAATGTCAAAACACGTCCTGATCCTTCCAGAGCAAAGTTAGTTAGCTCCGTCGAAACACCCTGTTTCGCCAATCGGCATTCGCGCAATGACGAGAACGTTCAGCCCGACCACCCGGTTTCGGAACACTATATGTATGCTGATCTGCGGTTTGTCCCGAACCAACGTCAGCCTTGTTTTGACCGGTTAACCGAGGTGTCCTTGGGCCAAACAACAGGAACAATGCTTGCATGGCGAGGCATCGTCGCGTTCATCGTCATAGTTTCGTAGTTGCGCTGTTATCAGCTCTCGTATCGATGAATAGTTTAGCGCGAGACTACAAAGCCGTGATATTGGATCTAGGAAAAATTCTTATTCTTTTCCCACTCTAGCATTCCACACTTTCTCTATCCGCAACATCATGACGATCAAAGCATTTTATCTCCTAGGCGAGGATCCAAGCACTGCGCAAGAAATCGAAGCTGATTTCACTCACGATTTCGAAACATTGCAAGAAGATGTTGGACAGCACTTTGGAGTTGCGGTGCCATCAGGTAAGTCAGGCCATACGGAAATGTCCTGCGCGCAATGTTGATGTAAACTTCCAGGCATGGCGTTCCAATCCAATGATATCGTCTTGACGGACGTAATGGATGTTCAAGAAGGCGCTTCTCCCATCGCCATCACGATCGACGGACAACAGGTCCGGGAAGCTCCAGGCCCAAAAGGTATGCCATTTGTGGGGTCGTACTATGAAGTTTTCCCCGACCATCTCGGAAACCATCAGAGACTTTTTGAGCAATATGGTCCCGTGTTCAAGACGACTGACATGGGACGAACGACCTACCATACGAATGACCCCGCAATTGCTACGTTATGCTTTGCCGAAGGCGGCTACTGGGCAAAAATGATCAATGAAGACCACCCGCTTTACCAGATCAAGGATCCTCTAGCTGGGGTTTTCCTCTCAGATTCCAACACAGAAGCTTGGACAGTAGTGCACAAGTACATGGCACCAGCGCTGGCACCAAAAGCAGTCCGCCACTATACGTCCCAAATGCAAGACACAGCTGAGCAAGCGATGAAGATCTTCGATGAGCTAGACGAAAAAGGCGAAGCATGGAACGTATATCAATACATGTTCAAAGTCGGTTCAACTGCTATTGGCAAGCTCGGTTTGGGTATAGATCTTCACCACTTTGACAGTATCGATGCTCCACTTCACGAACTTGTCGTCAAGATTGGAACAAACTTGGAGCTGAACAAGAAGATTGCCAACAGAGGTGCATGGTACTCTCATCTACCCTTCGGGGATCCCAAGCGACTTCGCGATACGAAAGCCCGCGTTGCGGAATTGATCGGTGACGCCGTGAGAAGCTCAAAAAAAGAAGGCGCGCAAGATCTGCCCATTGCAGAGGCTGCCCTACAAGCGAGCTGCATCGCGGATTACCTCGCTCGTGCAGTCGATTCTGAAGGCAACAAGATGCCCGAAAAGTATCTCAATGATGCTGTCTCTGTGGCTGTTGGCGCAGGCTTTGTAACCACAGCATCTCTTCTTTCGTGGCTTATATTTGGCCTCGTTACATATCCTGGGAATCAAGAACGTCTACTGCAAGAGCTTGTGGACTTTGGAGTGACGAATCGAACAACATGGACGCCAGATCTCGCTAATTCGCTCCCCTTCTTGGATGCCTATATCAAAGAAACGCAGCGCCTGCATAACCCAAGTTATCAACCGGGTCGTACTGCCCTGAGTGATACCATCCTACCCGGTGGGATCAAGATACCCAAGGACTCTGTCATGATTGTTGCTATCCATCATATACACAACAACCCCAAGATATGGGCAGATCCTCATAAATTTAATCCTGATAGATGGACTTCGAGTGAGGCCAAGAATAGACCCAAAGGTTCTTATGCACCCTTTGCGGCAGGACCAAGGATGTGTATCGGTTTCAACTTCGCCTTACAAGAGGTTCGGGTCGTGTTGAGCGAGCTCATATACAACTACGAGTTCATCAGAGAAGGAAAAGAGCAAGTAGAATACGATCCGGACTTTCAGCTGATCAGACCTATGAATTTATTCGTAAGGGCGAAGAGAAGAACGACATGGCCCGCCAAGCAAGAAGAGAAGGACGCAAGAAAATGAAGTATCATGTATATCACAGCATTGATGCTCGAAGTACTTAGACTTGGTAGAGCCAAACTACAATGGATCGTATTGAGACGATGCAAGCATGACTGCACGTCAGGAGACACTTGCGGTATCTGAAAGTATAGCAGCACGGTTGCAGCGACTTGGCACCGCGCTCTTCAGCTACTGTCAGTGTAGTTCGAGCCAATTGAGCGACTAAAGGCGAAAAAGAGCAAATTCATGCAGCATGTTGATGCAGATCATAAAACCACACCATCTTCGGCAGTTTTTCCCCGTGTTTCCATTGACACAAATACGACGCTTTGAGAATTTGCTATAGTGGCAAGTCCGTTCGTCGTACCTCCCCGTTGCATCCAGAGTTGACGGTTCATCGTTTGTATCTGCTGAAGTGATGACGAGTAGATCTGCCGCGCAGATGAGTGATTCGCCAGAAATGGTTGCAGAGATTCCATGATCGCGGTATGTACGAGCATATTCATCTCGAGGATGAAGAGTACACATCTTTCGTGCTGTCTGAAGATACTTGGCAAGATCTCCGGGCAGACATAAACATCCTTGAAAAAAGCCACTGCACGCCTGAGTGAGTTGATATCTTCAGGAGCTCCCCAAGAACTCCGATCTTGTATGCGAGAACTGTTATGGTCCGCCAGTCATCTGGCAAGCGTGCAGAATGCATCGTATCTAACAAAAGGCCCGGGATCATCGTATCGAGGCCATGGACAACTGTGCCAGCGCTTCTCTGCAGATCGAGTAATATCACAGGATATGGAAAGACACAGCAACCTTGACAAACAGGACAGCAGAGGCGAAACAAGCCACGATGCTGTTCAAATTAGCAGTTGCAACTACTACGCCGCGACGGAGACCTACATGGAGAAGAGGAATAGTCCTCAAGCGGTGATAGCTCTTGCTCGTGTGGAGGTAAAGATATTCGATTGAGGTGTTGAAGGTGACATCGCGGTGCAGAGAAAAGTCCAAATAGTTCAGCCATGTACGAAGCGTCTGACAAACCCTGTTCAGCTGCTCCAACGTCGCCGCACGTGCAAGTAAAGAGAAATATTGAGCATGCTGCCGACACAGAAAGCAGGCTGATCTGCTCGTTGCATATTATCCACAGTCGTTGAATGTCTTGCAGGAACGTTTTCCCAAGGCTGTAAGCGGTAGAGGCAAGAGTACTGTACATGATTTGCTAGTGTTAGCTGTAGAAGTCACGTCAAAAGAGGGATCCACTAAAGTGTTTTGATCATGATTCTGCATCTCATTAATCGTCGAAATGCTTTTCTAACATGCTAGCCACTTGGACAACCAGTGCTCCAAAACCATCAATATTTGCAAACCAAGAATTCAGCGAGCGGTTGTCTTGATCGTCAAGTCTATCGTGTCGATACAGTTTCGATACATTGAGATCATGGTCTCTGTGAAATGCATAGACTATTTCCCACTCAGAACGCGTTTGAGCTTCCCAGAGCTGCTTCGAGCTTGGTAAAACCATACTGGACCAGCTTTTCTGGAGATTGCAGTCGATTGACCTAGTGACCGGAGACATGTCAAAAAATAGTCCAAGCATCAATAGGATGAATATGGTTCGACGAAGTGACTCGACCAGAACCCAGTCCTCCCAGGGCGGATCCATTATCGTTTGCGGATCACAGTATCTTACTGTGATTCCCATAACTCTCCAAGTAAGCGACAACATAGTCTGTATCAGAAGAATGTCAAGCTCGATGTCATTCTCGTCCCGTGAGAAGACTCTCAACAAGAGATAGACGGCAATGGACTGTAGCGCCGCGACAGCATCGCGGTCGTCATATAACATGGCTTCTGCATTCACACGCTCCACTTCTGAACGCACAACAGTCCACAAGTGTGAGCCATTCGTGTCGTTCTTCGCAGGCCAAAGGCTCATGACTCCCGCACATCTCGACAAAGGGCTCGACTGCGAATTGGAAGAGACTCTCAGGTTATCAGTCTGAATTTTGTGCACAAACGGTGGTCTCGTGGAACCATCTAAATGCATGCTCGAGTATCCATCAAGTTGGACCAAAACATACTTCAACGAAAGTGATACTTGATGTCGTTGTAGAGAACTTGGTTGCAAGACCGCCATTACAGGGACCGTAGGCTGTCGCGTTATAGTAGACGTGGTCGGGGGCTGCCAAAGAAGACCGTGCATAACATCTCCCGCTGAATCAAACTCCCAAGCCTGCATTGCCAGACTATTTGACGAGTTTACAAATGCACGAGGAGATGTTAAACCTGGAATTGTGGCTGACTGGTCTTCCAATACGTCGAATCCGCCATATTTGACGAGCTCGTCTAAGTCTTCCGATACCAGTGACTGAGCGCTTCCGATAGAAGCGTCCTGTAAGCTGGAGGTTTGCACACTTTTAGAAACAGCGTCAGACTTGGTTCGATTCAATAAATGGCATGACACAAGCTATGCCCTTCACCAAGCATCTCAAGCAAGCGTTTGAATACGACTCGCACCGGGTCTTTGCACTAGTGCAGGCCTTGCAAGATCGTTTCCTGGTTTTGGGAGACTTTGCGGCTTTTTTGCGGCAATAGTTCATATGTCTGGTGTGGGTCTTGCCTGAACGGTTCAATCAGCGATTAGTGGACCAAAATTGGATTTTCGCACGAACGCTCTTGGAAATCTTTACCACACAAGTGGCATACAAGGGCGTTGAGCATGATGTGTCGCTGTCTTCGGCTTGTTTGGCTGTGGCTATTGGGTCAATTGGTCAGCTGGTCGACGGAATTCCGTGTTGGAGGGGAAAGACGAACGCATTGGGGGAAGGGTTTGCTGGTCGACGGAGTTCCGTGTTGGATGAACACAGCGGATGCATAGAAGGGACGAATTTGTCAGCGCACACAACCAATCACAGCCGAGAATCCTCACTTCCGTAGCGAAGCTTTGTGTGTCCAGGCGCATGCTGGCGGCGAGTAAATGCTGCTGTTATTACATCCGCCATGAAGATAAATACTCTTTCCACCTCCCTCAACATGAAGGACAAAATCAAGATCTGCGGACCGTCAATTTCTCTACACCAGAAAGACCACAATGAACTCAGCAATTGTCAATCAGGCAGCGTGGGTTGTCGCGGAGAAGGCGCACCCGATGGAAGTGCGCCGGGGACCTACTCCTGCACCAAACGCGAACGAGGTTGTGATCAAAGTCATCTATGCCGCAGTAAATCCGACTGATTACAAGGTGAGGAAATGCTCGTTTCGTATGCACATTTGCTGACGAATCAAGATGCAATTCGAACCTTACTTTCAAATGGAATATCCTTTTGTCTTTGGCACCGACGTGTCAGGAATCGTCTTTCAAATTGGTAGTAACGTTACGAAGTTCAAGATTGGCCAAAGAGTCATCGGCCATTGCGATAGTCTGATGACACGCAAATCTACCAATGCTGGCTTCCAACTTTATAGCACTTGCCGCGAAGGCCTTGTAAGCGCTGTCCCTGACAATGTACCATTATCTAACGCTGCCGTTCTGCCACTTGCAGTGGACACCGCTGCAGGGGCGCTTTTTCTGAAGCTTGGCCTCCCCCTTCCCTCGCTCAATCCGAAACAAACAACTTCGACTATTCTGATCTGGGGAGGAGCTTCCTCGGTAGGAAGTTGCGCGATTCAATTAGCCGTTGCAGCAGGACTCCGTGTCATCACAACCGCCAGCAAGTCAAATTTCGACTATGTACGCGCACTGGGAGCATCGCAAACCTTTGACTACCATGATGAAGACTCTGTAAAGCAGATTAAGAACACCCTCAAGATCGGTGACAAGGTAGTGGATTGTATTGGGCTTGCAAGCACACAAGGAAAATGCGCAGACATCTTACACGCAATTGGAGGTGGAGATCTGCCTGTTGTACTTTGGCCACAAGGAGATTTTCCCGAGGATGTACAGCCCAGACTTGGTTGGTGATCATGACCACTCTACCTTATGAGCGATGTCTGATTTGCACAGTGAACGGCCTTGCAACTGGATTTACGTCCGATGAACTCGGGTCATGGGGTCCTGGCGCTGCCGAGATCGGACAAGCTCTTTGGCACGATTACATCCCCAAAGCTTTGGCCGAAGGTCATTTCCAAGCCAAACCCGACCCGTTCGTCATTGAAGGTGGTCTCGCAAAGGTTCAAGAGGCTGTTGATATGCTGAGAAATGGTGTATCTGCCAAAAAAATCGTTATTGAGGTTCAAGCCGAGTCGTGAGCTTGTCCTGGCTTATTGTGAACTTATTGGACAATACTTCCATTTTCTCATCATTTGCGGTTGATAGAATGATAGTCTAGGATGCCTGTCTGATATCTTGGTCTGAAGTTGTATGTGCACCACTGAGCTCATCATGGAATCCCTTGTCCTCTTCCTCACTATGATGTTCATGGTTGTCACGATCAGAAGTTTATTGTACCTAACTTGCTCGTCTATTTCGTCTGGGCGACTCCGCACAGTGTACGGTTATGATGGAGTAATCATGAGTTGTGCCTTGATAGATCTCATCGATCTCGTCGTTGTCGTTCGTTTGGCCTTTCTCCTCGACTTAGGCGTGAAGGAGAGAGTTACAGGGGTGTCTATGCTGCGAGGTTTGCGACCTCTAAAGCAGGATCGTGATTAGCTTGTGAAGTTCATATAACAAACTTTTTGACGGCTCCGCTATACACAGAAGCGGATCATTCTTATTCTTACCTACAGCTTGTCCAAGACAAGTCTGGCAATTGTCCTCAAGTCTAGATCACAACATACTCGAGTTATGTTGCCGGCGATCATCATGACGTCTTTGCAATTTGTATCTTGGTGCTTGGGCTAAATCAAGTTGTTAATCTACTCCATGGGCAGGTCTAGAGAGAGCCAAAGTAGAACCACAGATTCGTTGGTTTAGGTATCCGTATCAGGTGTGGCTTATTCTCGACTATCTTTTGTATTGTTCAAATTTCTGAAAATGTTTCAACGCCTTCTTTTCTGCCCATCAGACTACATTAATGCAGAAGACACGACGTATCTGATTCCTGCAAAACCCGTCGTGGTATCAGCGTCTTACAACCCTGAGGTAGTCGTAATATTCAATTTTCGGAGGCTCTCCAACGTTATCGTCGGTATGCTTCGAGCCAATTGACTCAGAAGATCGTCTCGATAGGCGTTGAGAATGGTGATGCAATCTACGAATACGGGTTCAGACAGTTCTTCGACGCTATCAACAGTGAACCACGTATTCCATATCTGTAGAGCTCACAATGTGTCAAATGCAGCCCAAGGCTCACTCTGAGGCATCAAGACAAGCAGGCTTGTGGATAAAAGCTTGCTCAACGTATGTCGGTTACGGTTGCGGCCGAGGTATATGGTGGCAATGTATCCTTCCTTTGCGTTAGGACCTCGGTGGTAACGTCGGGGGTACTCTTCTTCCCGAAACCTGGAATGCAGATTCGACAACACCGGATACACCTTTTAATACACTTACCATAGGTGACGCCAGAGTTGAAGCAGTCATTCTACTTGGCTTGATAGAAAGGACACCATACAACGACTTCAGACTTGGGGCCCAGTCATCCCGGTCACAAAGCCTCTCATACGCCTTCAACTTCCACCAAACCTTCAACTTCCACCAAACCTTCAACTTCCACCAAACCTTCAACTTCCACCAAACAATGAGTTTGAAAGTAAAGCCTTCTCGAGAAAAGCCTCATCCGCTATCTTACTACTACCATGTTTCGATACCTTGGCTCCCCTGTTTCCCATCCTTAATTGCGTAATGAACAAGAATGAAGCGGATTCGGGAGTTGTTATGTGAACCACTAGACATCTATGGCGATTAAGTTGGTACGCGTGACCAATCAATTGATTACATAGAGAGTCTTCGCCGTGGCAATTGCTTTTAGATCGGAACTTTAATGAACCACTACAAATATCAGAAACCCGCATTGAATTGCGAAAGAGATTCAGGCACGACGAGCCAGCATAGCGAAACAGTCATTGATTGACACAACCGGTGCTCCAAGGAGGACATTGGGCGTCCACATTGTCCGCATGATCGGTCTTTACTCTGGCCAGCTTAACCACGCTTCTTGATTGCTCTACACGCTGACTTGATCACCTGACTACAAAAATTGACTTCAATGGACTGTTAGTCCCGGCTATGTGACCTCGATGACTCAACTTTGAGGGGGTTGTCTTCGAATTCTTGCCTCAGCATTAATGCTAACCCTGCACAAAGCAGTTGAGACCTCGCCGCGAAATGTCGTGTTGTCTCAAGCCATCGACGTCACCGGTAGAAACACCCGAAGAAAATCCGGCTTTTTCCAGGCCAACGTCAGCACAGCAAGATTTCGACCGATGACGTACCATTACTGAGCCCGCTGACGCAATTCTGGGACTTCCTTGGCAGATGCAAAAACAACCATAAGTCCAGTATCGCCAAGATATATCAAGCCTCGCCAAGATCACCAAGACCTCGCCAAGGTTGTCAATCGCCCCAGTGTCGACTTGTCACTCAGGCCGAAAACGCAACAGTCGTTCGGTGATTACGTGGATGGATCGTCGAGATGAGGCCTCGACTAACCACTCGTACTGTGGCCTTGTGCCAGTCCCAAGATACAGTGAGCTCCGAGTTAGCAAAGGACCCTTCTATTGCACCTCAACAGATTGCCAATAAGATATTTGGCGAGCGCGAAACAACCGGCAAGCCGACGTCACTTGCGGACGATACATTGGAGACGGCGTCCGAAGAAGACTTGCAGCAAGCCTTGAGCTGTGGTCGATGGGGTCCAACGAAGCCGGGAGAACTGTTCGCCCGCGCATTTCACGACGTTCTTTGCTGCCTCGAGGCTGATCCCCTCAGCGGGGTGGTATCGCCATCCTTGATAGGAAGCTATGGAACTATGCCACTGAGCATCATCGCTCCTCTGGTAGACCTCGTCCGACACATGGCCAATGTCATCGTGCGTGCGCGGAAGGAGGTTTTATTTGCCACCTGTTCATGGTCCCCTTCGGATGCTGTCGATCTAGTCAGCGATGCTTTGAGGGAGCTGTCACGAAGAGCTGGTGAGCGAGGCGAACGTATCGTTGTCAAAATTATCTACGATAAAGCCAGTCTCAAACAGGTCTTCCACAACCATCAGAAGCTTGATCCCGACTTTTATTCTGGAGAAAAGGTCAAGCTCCCGCATCCGAATGATATACCAAATATCGATATGGAGGTTTCCAGTCTTCATGTCCCACCGTTAGGCACACTGCATTCCAAATTCATGGTAGTCGACAGGAAAATCGCCATTGTCGAAAGTAATAATATGGAAGACAATCCAAACATGGAAATGTCAACACATCTGGAAGGCCCAATCGTGGACTCTCTCTACGATTCCTTTCTGATCACATGGGCCGAGAAAATGACACCGCCTTTGCCGACGCACAACACGCCCGCTCATGTTGGAGGATTCGGAGCATTGCACAGCGAGCCAGTCGCACCAACTACCGGCATTGATAAGCCACAATACCCCACAGAAACAGATCCGCGCTCACAGCAGCAAATTGCGAATGAGGGCACTACATTCAACCGGAACTTGACGCCGCTCAGCCCTGGTAACCCTCACTATGACGACGATATTCCTGGAGAGATAAGTCGGATGCAAGCAATGTACTCATCGCAGCATGGTGAATCTCGTGTGCAAGCTATCAACAATCACCTGAACAAGACAAGCAAGAGCGATGCCAAGCCTAGCATATCAGACATTCAATCTGGAGATGAGTTCACTCCCTATATCGCTCATGCTAATGACTTGGTACCCATGGCGCTAGTGTCGCGCCGACCACATGGCCCGATGAGCAACTCGGACGCTTTCGTTCCTCAAAATGAGGCCTTCTTATCTCTTATTCGTAACGCCAAATCTTCTATTTTCATACAAACTCCGGATCTGAACGCAACACATCTGCTCGCCGCCATTACTGCAGCGGTCAAGCGCGGTATTGAAGTTACATACTACGTATGTTTAGGCTACAATGACCCTGGTGAGATGATGCCTGGACAGGGTGGTACAAACGAAACCTTCTGTGCGAAGCTTTACAAAGACTTGACACTGCAAGAACGCTCACGCCTCAATGTACATTGGTACACAGGCAAGGATCAATCCAAGCCTATAGCTCATTCATTCAAGCAGCGTACATGTCACGTTAAAATCCTCATCGCTGACGGCCACGTTGGTATTCAGGGGTCCGGCAATCAGGATACACAGAGCTGGTATCACTCACAAGAAGTCAATGTTATGATTGACTCCGAGGCAATTTGCAGCAAATGGCGAGAGGGAATCGAGAGGAACCAGAACACCTTCCACTATGGCAAGGGCAGCCAGGAAGACGGAGTATGGAGGGACGAAAAAGGACATCAGGTCGAAGGGGCTACGCCGAAGTCTGCGCCGCCGATCAGCTGGGTGAAAGGGGCGATTGGTATGGGAAAGAAGTTGAAAGACAAAGGAGGGTTCTAGACTCTGGATGTAGTATCCTGGTTTTTACCTCGTATCAACGAAATAATCCTCTGGTGAGACCTGCTTTCCTTGCGTTGGAGTTGGTCTTCGCATTACGGGGCTGGGTATGTGTTCGACGCCACGAGGGAATCTTCTCAACGGTGTCTTGTAGAATTAAGTAAATTGTCAACGTTTCATACATCAAGGGGTTCGTTTCTCGCACTCCAGATACTGGGACATGACGTGCGGACAACGAAGTGGGGCGGTATCACGAATCCTGTCGACAAGAACAATGTGGTACCCCCTCACTCTACCCATTACGACGAGAGCAGAGGGATTTCAATGTGGGCTTTTC
Organism: Myriangium duriaei CBS 260.36; assembly: GCA_010093895.1. Lineage (NCBI taxonomy): Eukaryota > Fungi > Ascomycota > Dothideomycetes > Myriangiales > Myriangiaceae > Myriangium > Myriangium duriaei. The sequence continues at coordinate 69,249 of ML996082.1, forward strand.
CGTGTTCGATTCGCAAATAGCTAGATACCTTCATTGGATAGTCATGAATGTACAAGGGGCAAGGGAAGACCCCCACTGGATACGTCGAGAAGACGAACGTGATATTGCAAATCAACCACGATGGCATGCTTGGATATCCCGATCGATGGCCACGCTGGCTCGCTTTGAATCAGTAAAGAAAGCGGTCTCGCAGGCAGTGGTTGGGCTTTGATCTTTCACAAAAGAAAAGAATTGTCGTCCATCGCCACCATAAGCCTGGACGGGTCATTCTTCCCCTGACGCGGCTGAGCTTGCATAGAAGAAAGTATTGGAATCGGCCTCATTCAGGTTTATGCGCGACAGTTGGATCGACGAACGGGAATTGATGGGAGAAAATTCGCGCAGACTAGGTCGCCACTTGTGCAGAATCAATTGTCGTGGCGTGTTCCACAAAACCCTGTATACGAACTCGAAGAGGCTAGATTATGACTACCCCTGCGGCGTGTCCGCTTACTTTCTCGTGGTGCATTTGCCAAGACGGGCAATTCATCGTCGATATGGCCTCATCATCGAAATAGAATGGACGGAACACCATCTGAGCCTATTCTTTGAAACCTTGGCCCACTTGTAGCAATTGTATTTCTCAAAAACGTTACGCAGGGGCTGCAGTGCAAGCAAATGCATGTCCCTATTCACGGCATAACTTGACATGCACATATTAGGAGTACAGGACACCGGAGCACGAGATTAACCATTCGTTCCGGTGCCTTGTTTTGTCCATGTCCCATGTGAGGTATACGAATGTGCTTCAGACTGGACAGAGTTCGAGTCTCATCAACTGGAACTCAATAGTAGACTTCAGTACATATTGCACCCTCTTTTCTGTAAAAATAAGCCTGACTTCTGAGATCTCTTAGTACGATACTGGCTCATCAAGATACAGTGGCTCCTCAACAAGTGATCTTCAGGTTTTCTCAGCTTCGAAATGACTCTGACGACGTGATCGCCGCTGGTTCACCGAGGATAGGCGAGGTATCTCGGGCCAAATATCGAAGAAAGTACCTGTCGCGGCTTTTGATCAATTCTTGACTTTTGGTCATGGTGGCATCGGGCCTTCAACCTGACGCCTTGACGGTTCGGGGGCCGAGTTCACGGATCAGGTGGTGACGGCTATAGGTGACTACCGTAGTCTGATGCATTTATTCCAAGGGCTGACAGTTTTTTCCAAGTTGGCCCGCAGAATACTATTCGCTTCGTTGGTGCTCATCCTGGTACTCCTGAGGTTGTTTTCAAGAGAGACTGAGCAATGCCAAATTTGAACTTTATGCAGCCCATCGAATGAGACTTTCAACCGGTTTACATTCTTGACTCGAAGCATGAGGTTGTTGTTTTTAATGCATGTTCCTATTGACCCATTGAACAAGATTGGTACTTGAATTGTTCGTTATTGTCATATGGTCTATGGCGACAATTGCCATGCTTATGGACTTCTATTGATCACATTAGACCCATCGCAATTCCGCTCCCGCAGTTTCAGAGGGACGCTGGATCGGTGGTTGATAGACCAGCACACGAGGACTGTAGTTTGACGGAAGTTATGACATATATCGTGACATTAAGCTGAACACGAGGACTATTTGACCAACTACAAAAAATACTTCCGAATCCATTACTTTCTCCCACAAACACAGACCTCCACCAATGACGAAGTATTTCATGCTCAATGCAGTGCTGTTCTTACTCAATTCACTTCGATGCATCGATAATGCCGACAGTTTTTCCAATGAACCGGCTTTCCCGTGTTTCCAGATCACTGGCAATGAAATCTGCAGCCTGCTCCAAGGTTGTTTCGTAACGGCTGAAATTCATGCCAATCGACAGAATTCGTCCAAGCAAAGGTATAGACTCAAACCAAGAGTGCTTCCATAGAGGCGGACTCGAAGCACTGGCCACCAGTTTTCCCTGCAAAGTCTTTGTGGGTACATCTAGTGTTGAAGATTCCGGTATCATGTAGCCAGGGCAAAGCATGGACCACTGGATTGTATTAGGAGGAAGTGCCTGAAGACTGCGTAAATCCTGCCGATGTTCGAGGAAGACCGGTGCACTAGATTGTGTTAGTATATCGTGTTGCATGGTTTTTGTAACATCATATTGGGAAATGACATTGACCGACAGGATGACCATATGGCGGGACTTACTAGTTTGAGAGCAGGGTCTCTGTCCCCGGCCAGTACAAGACTCCGATTCCTCCAAGAAACCAGGCCCTCAGAGGGCTCTTCGTCTCTGCACTTGCTTCTCGAACGGCTTTCAGAACGGCCGCAAATATTGCAGGTAGGTCACTCTTGTTCCATGGAGCCATGGCCGCCATACCTGCAGTATTGATAACAGCATCACATCTGTTGTCCACAATAGCTTTCTTGATTGAGGCCGTGTCCATTGCATCTCCCTGCACTGTGATGATATGCCCGTAGACAGATCCGGGAAGGAGCGATTCAAGCTTGTTTGCAGACCGGACATATGCGACGACACTGTGTCCATGTGTGAGCAATGCTGGGACTAGGCGAGATCCCAGATTGCCGGTGGCTCCAAGAAGAAGTACTTTCATGATTTCTGAGACGGTTGATGTTTCTTTGATGCTTGAGGTTTGCTCTGTACTAAAAGACAATATCCATAAATTCGACTTGTGTGGACTCGGGGGCGCCGCGATTATATAGACTTCCTTGCGGTATTGAGTTGACCGACAAATAGGGACTCGGGGTTGCTGCCGACCGAGAAGAGCGGTACGGAGAAGGTAGGGTGTCGGGCTTCCAGCATTGGCTTTGTATTCAGCCGGAGCGGATGCGGCGGATGACAAATGCGGGGAATCATACGTACGGAAAAAATGTTGAGCTGAGGAAAGTCCGTAGATAGAGAAAGAAGCTAAGCAAACAGTGCAAACACATGTGACCGATACGGCCGAAATTCAGATTAAAAGAATCGGTATCATCGAACTCTTCGTCTTCAATCGTACCGTCGGCGATATTTCGTTGCGACGAGATACAGTCGTGCTGACACAAGAGAAGCATCGGAGCCTCTCGCGTACCTCAAACACATTGCCTCGTTTCTACCTATAGATCACAATGTAGTCGCAGGAGACGGATGATATCAATCACCGACGTCTGCCTCCTCTTCACAACCCAATTCTGGAACGGCTTTCCATTTTCAATTTTGATGTGGCCTACTGTTTGGTATACCAAGGAGGCAAGCACCACACCACTTCTTCAGCTCTAACACACTGCAACGCAACGGGTCAAGAGGCCTGATGAAATTGAATTCGTTCCGCATTTGCTTGCGATGGTGCAGTGCAGGCGACATGCAGGTCAAGCTGTCTCAAGCAGGCTTGAGATATGCTCAATCGACTCAAAAAATTGGCATAATCAAACATTGAGGGAAGGATCCCCATTTCAGAGATTAAGCTGATAAGAACAGATACCACGTTTGATCTTAGCCGTTACGGCAAGAGAAAGTCGGGAGAAAATTCAAGCTGGGAAGGATATCAGAATATCTATACATCCCTGGTGTTGCTAGGTTCTCCGTCGTTTGAAAGTGGCTGTCTGTTGGCCGACGCTCACGCCTTACGGTCACGTGCTGCTTCCTGCCGCTCTCTAGCTTTGTTCGCTGCTGCTTAGCTTTCAGGGAATAATTTGCACGGTTTGCAAGGTTTGCAATTTTTTAATGCTCGCACTTCGCTTTCGCACTGTTTGCACTGTGTGCGAGCCATTTCAAGACTTTCTAACAGACGTGTTTGCATCATTTGCGCTGTCATTTGACTACCTGGAATGCGACCATAGTAACAGCGTAGTGCCGTCCCCATGACCTGATACGTGTGGAAGAGATCCTCACCTACAGGAGTGACATTCAGTCCAGCGTGTGAGTGACTGGTAGAAACTCCGATCTTTCGAGTACCTAGCTGATGCCTCGTAATCCAAGCATACCTTGGTTGTTATCTGGAGTATATACATTGACTTGAATGACGGCTCAAGTCTTGTAAACTTTGAGGGCATGCCTTAGCATGACGCTGATACGTCATCTGGCTAGCGGGTGACGGCCCCGTGGTGACCTCGTTCTACAACACCCTCGACCAAGTACCAGAAGTCGAGAGTGGCATTTGACATTATCACAACATCCGCACAACATCAGCACAACCCCAGCTTCAGTCACAACGAGCGAAGAGGTCTACATCTTGGCCACGATACGGCGGCTGAGACTGATGTGACTTCCGATTCCCAGGTAATATCCCCCCGGACCACCCCTCCAGAACGAAAGTTTGTACGTCGGATTCATCCTTCAATTCGGGGGCATGATCTGACCATACAATAATGGTAGCTATGATACCAATCACTGATCTATCATAGATGCCAGAGTTAGTGGTGTATGAATCGGAAATACAATTCTATCGCTATCATAGTTACAGTTCATTTCATTAATTGGCATCACTCATGACTCGTGTCTTTATCCTACAAGTACCTCACACGATGCCTTGACCATTGTCTACCTCGTAGGATTTGGTGACCATGATCTGAACACTGTCGTTTTTCGACTGAAGGATATTTTCCTTGCTCGTTGATCCTTGACCATTCCATGACTGCAACGGTATGCTCCCATGAGTGGCTTTCGAAGAAGGTCCACTTCTCGAGACGAGGCTTTTAGTGGCACCGTGCCAGCGTAAGAATAGCGGACGAAGAGGCGGAATAGAAGCGATGATAGTGACAAACCAGAGCTCGGTTGAAGCCCAAGCGAGAAACGTTACCAGGTCATATGTCGGATCTTTAGGACTTCGTAAAATTGTGGTATAATGTGTTCGCATAATGGCTGCAACGGCACATCTACAGAAGTTCAGGCCGTAATACTCGACAAATCGGTAGAGTTGTACTTACATGACTCCGCCTGCCATAAGTATACAAAAGCCAATCTTCGTCTTCAATGAAGCTTGAAGGTTCCAGACAATGGTGATCGGGTAAATGGCGAGCAAGAAGTCGGTCATGACGGCAACAGCTTGGCGCAGGTCAGCAAGGCAGAATGTGAAAGAGCATTGGTACTTACACCCTTGGAAGTATCCAAACTTGAACGCAACCACAGTACGTTCGCAAGTACCAGGCAACAGTTGATACCACAGCTTCTGATAAGGACTACATTGCGTGATTGACAGCAATAATTGTATAATGCCAACCGTGATGTTTGCACCGCCAATTGAGATCAAAAATGCTTTGCGTTTCCACTGAGTTGGGGTTGCAACCTGATATAGGATTGCCACTATGGCGGTCTTGCCGATTAAAGTGCCGACGAGACCAGTAAAGATACCAATCCACGAGTATTTCAAAGCTTCCCACAATTGATCAAAAGCAATGGTGTGGACGTGTTTTCCAATGCCATATTTACAGGCCATGATAAACAGGGCTTCCGTTGGTATACCAAGTATCTAGAGCAGCTAGTGAGCTTTCGTTCGTTCAAGAGGACTGCCGGACTTACAGTAGCTCCTACAACGCACCAAAAGTCCCAGCGAAGACGGCTCGCACCCGTGTTCGCGGCATATATGCGAAGCAGTATAGCGAGCGTAGCAAATGTCGTTTCAACAAAACTGATGCCCAGGACGATAGCAGCAACACCGGTGATAGGAACTTGGTTGATATGGCCATCGCTAGGAGAGCGTGACCCGAGATGCATGACTGCCGGCGCTCGAATGCGGGATCGACGACAAATGATGTAAAAAGTAGAAGTTGGAGGAAGTGACGCATCAACCGAGAATAAATCCAGGCTATCCAGAATCGACTAAGGGGTAACAATCGGGCCAGAGGCTTCCACCAAGCAGTGGGACCAGGAAAGGGGTTAAGGTTTTCGTGGTTGTTCGGGTACGGTACCGAAAGGCGGTGCGGGCGGATGTCATTCCGCAGCTTGAATCGGCCAATGGCGTTTCCGAAAGACAGACCCTTCGGAAACCTACGCCTGGATTGGAGCTGATTGCTGCATGGGCGTTGAGACTGGCGCGTGGCGGCGCGATTGCGCATGAGGACGCGATCGTGGATCCGGACCCTGCTGAGCCATCTGCACAGCATTTGAATTGTCTTGTACGAAGCGGAGACTTTCGCAGATCGGTACTCTCGGCAGTCTCTGATGTCAAAAATTACGAACTGCTACTCCATCGTGCGGACTCTTCTACTATGCTTTCCACGAGGCAGAATCTACGATAACGGCTGTTGTCTTGGCTTCACAAACCGGCGTATTCGTCTAGCCCGACGCTGTTGCGGCATACGAAGCTCCCACCTTACCCTCACATACACGGCTGCCGAGACTGGGAGTATGGAATCCGACTGTGCAGCCCTACATCGATACCAGCAGTTGGTTCCAGCCAAGTCTGTGCGTCACTACTGGAGGCTCTCCGTATCGGGGCGATTAAATGCTTGCGTGACTGTGCTGGCCGCCAAGTTCGTGGCAACAGCACTAGCAAAGCCTTCTCTTAACAGAACTCACAAGACTAGCATAGATGAACAGCAGGATCGGTTGTTTTTCGTAAACTTCGCATCACGGGAGAATGAAGAGCTCGGCTACGTCCATGATTTCATTGTCTACGCTACTTCGCCTGATGAGCTACTTAACTTTAAATTATTCTGCAAAACTACTACTCACTTGTTGTACCGGCGTTCAATGACATAGCAGAGCATGATGTGTTGTGGGGTACTTGTAACGTGGAGTACAGAGACGAAGTACACTCGCAGTACATTAATCGTTTTCTGTCATTATGGTACGATGAGGCTTTACAATGTGAACAGATCTGATACAGACAGCCCGCCAGGCTTCGTGGGCGAACGACGAACTCATGGGTGTCAGACGTCCGTATTTTCAGATTCCGACATGGTACTGAATATGTTTGGCCATGGGCTTACCAAGAGGCGAGCTGCATAGACTGGTTTTATCAAGATAATCTCCGTGACCTTCGATTGTGGGGTTACTACGTCATGTGGGATTAGCTCGTCTCCGGAGTGCTGGCATCTTTGAAAAGTCGTGGGAGGAAAGTCTGGAAGCGCTGAGCCGAGGAGAACAAGAGAAAGATCGAGAAGAAGCTTACATGCTGAACCTATGGGAACGAAGGGAGAAGATCGCCAGAAGACGTGCTTCGGGCTGTGGACTCGGGGAGATGAGAACAAAGTGGGATGGAACAAGGCAAAAAAGCCGAGAGTGGACCGAAATGGACCTGCACTTACCAGGCCTAAGTCACTCGAAGTCGCTCGGGACATGTTAGCTATGATGAAAGTATCTCCATCAGCGAGGTGATCGTCAAGACATACATTGAGAGCTGGGGCTCGTCCAGACTGTTCAGCAACATCATGAGCAGATGACCTCTTGTGCTGGTTGTGGTGGGGCATCGGAATGCAAGGATTTGACCAGAACTTCGGCAGAACTACAGTGTATGGAACGTGGCTAGTGGCGAGACCCGAAATGATGAAAGTGCCTGGCTCGGAATGTTTCAGGTGTCACACAGGGACAGTCCTGAGGCAGGCCACACCCAACGTTGTTGCTCCGACTTCAGATATGAATGGTCGTAATCAACGAAGTCATTCACTCGGTGTCATCATAACATAACGCACCTGAAGCTTCATTCTCCGCTTTGGCTGTGACACCTTCCAGGAAACCCCGTTCGATACCCCAGAGAAATCTCCTGAAGCTTGTCGAAATCCAATCGTTTCGAGGGTAGTAGCAGTAGACACGTGGAGACTTGCCGATGGCCTTCCGCCTCAAAACGTGTCTACTCACGTGGCTGACCTGAAAAGCTCCGACAAGGCATATCATGAGTTGAGTCCATCAAATTGGTTTCACTTAGAGTGTCCTGATGATTTCGCTATAGTCAACCTTGCGCCGTGTAAGGCCGAAGCTGGAGCAGCCCGGACCGATATCAGATATTCAAAGAGTTTCATCCACGAGGTCAATTGCCCGGTACTGCTGTAGAAACATAAATACCATCGACTATCAAAGGGACAATTCTGATGCTCCAGGACCGACAGCACAAACTACAATCAATACTGGCTTGAGTTGTAAACAACCATGAAAATTTCAATCATTATTTCAATATTTGTGACGACTCTTGGCTCTGCTGTTGTGGTAACGCCTCGGGAAGATCCTGTGAACCCCCGCAGCGACCTTTCTTTATCCCAACATCCACCAGTCTATGAATTGACTGAGGTCTCTGGAAAACTCGATAGTTATCTGGACGTACCCAAAAGCCTTGTTAACTCGGACATCAATGTAGGCGGTACCAACGCATTGGTGGTCAGTCCGGCTCTTGGCCTAGGAACACTCTTAGGTGCTGTGGTAAACCGATTGATCTATTTCGCCGCTGCGAAGATTGCAAAGACTCTCGTGAAAGCGGTTTTGGACAAGCTTCTGAAGAACAAAAAGATGGGGGAGAAAGATCAAGCAACAATTGGCTTCGTTCAACAGTCACTCGAGAAAATCACGGCTATTATTCTTACTAAAGCAGTTGGGAAAGCAAAAAAGCCGGCGAAAAAACTCATCAACGTTGGAGCAGATGCTGGAGGTAAAGTTAAACGAGACACGATTGAAGGCATTCATCCCATGAGTCTTGTTACCTGGGATCTCTCTGACGATGAAGCGCACCGCGAAGGAAACATATTTCACAGTCGGGCTGTTATTGACGACAATTTACGAGCTCATATGCTTGCTCAAGGGCTTGGAAACGTCACATTTGCACACCATTCGACACCTGAAATGACAGTGCCCTTCCTTGCTTATCAACACGACGACGGTTCCCTTCACTACCATTGGCGACCAATGGACGAACCTGGTCTGTCACGCCGAGGGCCAGACGACAAGCATTATCCATTCTTTGATGCAGGTGGCGCTGGTTTCAAGATCAGCGCTGAAATTGCCACTGGCCCCAAAACCACAGTAATATCGGCCAAAGACGCAGCCGCTATTGCAAATCTCATGGTGAAGGACTTCTTGACTCAGCGTACTGGTGCATCGTTTGTGGGATACCAGGAACAATCAAAGACAGACAAGACAGTAGGACATAGACTCTGCTTCATCGCGGAAGACGCTAAGTTCGCACTTAAGAACGAGCTCGATAAATGTTTTGGGAAGGGTAAATGAATTTTAAGTCACTCATGCGACTATAAATTGTTAATCGTCCAGATTCGAGTCACACAGCATCGCCTCTAGCTATTGTGCTTTGCCAACCGCAGAGGATTAACGGACCAGACAAACACTGCCATAGATTGCCAATCAATGCGACAAGCCGTGAGATTGCATGATAACAATGGATTTGTCTCCGTCAAATTTTTCAATGTCCTCCATCTTTCGATGGCATATACGCCATCTTGGCCATTTGAAAGATCATCTTTGCTGATGCGTTGATGATTATCGGATCACCCACCTCCTGAAATCCCAAGTCCTTGTATAACTTCAAGCCCATGACACCGGCTTCAAGGTATGCAGGAATACCAGTCGCTTCGGCCTGGTCGATGCCCCACTGAACGAGTAGCTTCGCTGCGCCCCGGCGCTGGCAGCTGAATCGAGTATTCATGTGCATAAGTATCCAGCATGGAGCTTTTGGAGGCAGAATCCAAAACTTTCGTGCAAAATCTCGAGTTGAAAGAATCTGATCGTGCAAAGCGGCATCGAATAATGCTCGATGATTGCCGTCCGAGGCTTCGCCATCTGCCAGCTCCCACCGTACATCGCGCTCGTATGAATAGCCAGACTCGTAGAAATGCCACCGCGCAATGCTGATGATCTCATTGCTTTTTTCACCTTCTTTTCCTGTGTCTATGACTTTCATAAATCGCACGCTCGTGTCTTCGATGTAACGTTTTCGTTGTCGTGAGAAATGCCATAGACACCGCGCCTCGGCGTCGCTGCGATTAGCGACTGGCCAGCAAAAAGGTACAGGATTCCCAACGAGGTCATCTCCAGGAAAGCTTGTTGATGCGTGGGAGATGAGAACGTCGAAATCGGCTGTTTCTAGAGGTAGAACTTGGAGAACCATCCTTCCACAGAAGCGAGGCGTTTTCCTTCTTGAGGAAAGACCGATGCCAACGATAGCCGTGAGATGTGCTCAATATCTCAGATTCCACTAGACCATTGGCGGGCAGCGACAATATGACTGCACCTTCCTGTGGCGTGGAAAATGTCGTAAACACCACCTGGCTGTGCAGATAAGGAGACTTCTCACTCGCGCCCTGTGATGTCCTTATTCGGGTGTGGGGGGAAGTGGAAAAGGAACTTTGAACCAATCAGCGCGCGCCTAAATCCGAGTAGTAGTCCCGTCATCGTCCAGAAGTTCTCCTCATGAACTACCAATCCATCTTCATTGTTTTTTGGCATGTTGGCTACTGTTGTTGGATGTGACGAGCGCAAAGAACGATGGGTAGATTTTCTCTCTAGATCGATAAAAATTCATTTCGGTGTAGCCACCGTGGCGTTCCAGCATTCTTGAAGCAAACGATTTCTCAGACTGCTCATACGTCGGTTTTATGCTTCATATTCTTCGATCGAACCAGCCTTCCTGACTACATATCCTTATCGAGCCAAATATCGGTCAAAGACAGCCCAAGACTCAAGATCCCGTGCATATCCGGAGACCTGAGAATAAGTCTGAACTCATGAAACAAGACTTGAACGCAGCCTGATAACGAGGTGCTGTTCCATACTGATGCTCATCTTCGACTTGTCAGGCGATGCCACTCCATTTCGACAGCATTTCTCGCTTGTGTCAGAGCCCTGTTCGTGTTCCCGTCCCGAGATCTGTAGTGATAGCCATGGCCAAGGCACTCATATCGCTGGAATTGTTGATACAATTGCGGAAAGATGTGGCCTTATTGGAGTCAAAGTAAGGGGGGGTAGGAGTCTCACCCTCAGTCCCACTCGATGGTCTGGACTGGACAGCGAACGATATCATCTCTCGTCAACAAAAATCACGGGCAGTCGTTACCAGGGCAGTCAGCATTCGTTTCTCCGCAGCCCTCAACGAAGCGGTTACTCGAGCCTACAGAAGAGGCATCACTATCTTGGTCCCTGCAGGAGACAACGAAAGTGATGCACGCCGTTACCCGCCAGGAGCTTGCCTCTGGCGCTATCACTGTTGGTGCTACTGAACAATCTCGGGGACGAGCTGAATTTTCCACATCAGGTTCAGCTGTCAACATCTTCGCCGCTGGTCTTGCCATTCACTCTACATGGATCGGCCATGATGGAACCATTCGGCCTCGATCGCGCACTGCTCAAGCTGCTGCATATGTGGCAAGGTTATTGCTATACTCCCAAGCAATGCATGATCTTCCCACTCCAAGGCAAGCGAAGTACGATCTCCTCTCACAGGCTATCTATGGCATTGTCCGGTCACCGGAGGGCTCTCCGAATTATCTCGCCTCCAATGGATATCGCAGGTAGAGCGTGTGCAGAACTCAAAGCCGATGCGAGCTAACTTTTTCGTGGCTCGATACAAAATGACTTGAGGATTGTCAAAATTACCAACAGATAGGCCATTTCAAGAAAAACACACCGCAAAGGTCGAAGAGATGACCGAGTTGGAGTTTCGCAACCGGTACATAAGCTTCGTGCGAGATGTCTGCAATCTCAAACACGCTCGTTATGTCAACAAGTTTTTCGGAAAATGAGGACGCCCGTGGAGCAATTTATCATTGTCAAGTTCGACGCCAATTCAGAGTCTAAAACAGTGATCGGGCCTTTTACATTGTTCCCCACTCCTTGCTTTATTCGGCACTACCCTTGCAGAAAGCATCTTGCTTTCGGTATTCATGCAACAAAGACACGACTGAAAGCCAGTAAATATACCTTCAATCTTGTTTCCCTTTGCGTGGACAGATGCTCTACACTCATGTCTTTCCAAATAGTCTTGGCTCTCATACGAAGAGCTAAGCCTGCACCTCCTGCAACTCAAGCAATCTTGTCGGCTGGTCTCTTTCGAAACGGCTTGACTGAAACACTAATGGAGTCGAGTTATGGAGGTTCAGGCTGGCATCTACATCCCAATGTTCCGACTGGCTGTCCGTCTCTCGTGAATTTCAGTTATACCGAGATCAACCATGCCTCGATAACATCGGCCCATTATAGAATGCTGGTTGTTTCACCGCATTACCGTACACATGACTCGTATGGAAGCCAGTGCTGTGCTAAAAGACGCTATTCTTCTCGATTCTTGCATCTGGATAGCAGGGTGGAAGACTTGCGGGTCCTCAGGGAGATGTCTTTCGTTCGAGCTCTTACTCTGCTCGCACTGGGTTGTGCAAGTTCGACATCCATTGAGGCGTTGCGCTCCAACATTGATGTCTCTGATCAATACATTATAACTCTTAAGCACGAAGCTGACTTGGATAATCATATAAGTCAATTTCAGGATATTTACCCAGCGTCGAGTCTCGGAAACAGCTACAATAAGATCCTTAATCGGTACAGCATTGGGGGTCTTCACGCCTATCATGGTCACTTCAACACATCTGTAATTGAAAGACTAAGAACACACGCTGATGTAGCAGCCGTGCAACGGAATGCGATTTTGACTGTACAGACTATTGACGAAGGGGAATGTGTCGAGAAGGGATGTGATACAGAGAGCGATAAAAGTCGTGAAGATCGCCGAATATCAAGCTGTGCTGTTCACGACGCTCGGAATGACCATACAGATGCTCCACCAAACGACAGAAGGGTAATGCAGAGATTTGCGCCATACAACCTCCATCGCATATCGCATCGCGGATTTTCCGATACAAGCACCTACTGGTACGTACGACCTGCAGGAGTTGGGACCTATGCCTATGTTCTCGATGGCGGGATTGATAGTGATCATGCTGAATTCGGTGGTCGTGTTACAATGGGTTTCAACGCGTTCGGAGATTATCCCCCTACCGATCAGGAGGGTCACGGTACCTATATTGCGGGCATCATTGGCGGCAAGAAGTACGGTGTAGCAAAGAAGACGAACTTGATCTCCGTGAAAGTCCTGCACCATGGACATACCACCCTCGACCTCGTCCTTCTGGGCTACCAGTTCGCAGTTGACGACATTCTCAGCAAAGGACGAGTAGAGAAATCCGTCATCAATTTGTCTGTGGCTGGTGAGTTTCTCGGGCCACTGAACCAAGCCGTAGATGAAGCGCATGCAAAGGGCATAACAACCGTAGTGCCTGCGGGAAACGGGAATAAGAATGCGTACACTGTATCGCCGGCAGCATCGAAAGGTAGTATTACAGTAGGTGCTACAGACAGAGAGCGTGTAAGACCGGGCTTTTGTAATTGGGGCCCGGCGGTCCAGATATTTGCACCAGGGTATAAGGTCTGCTCCTCGTGGACTGGCGGTGGTCATCGAAAGACCAGGACAGGGACTGGTACCGCTGCTGCTAGCGCACACGTGGCTGGCCTTGTTGTTTATTTCAAGAGCTTCAAGCATCTCCCCAACGCTGAGACAACCTGGTCGTTCATACATAACGTTGCTACCAGGGGAGTTGTCAAGAATGCAGCAGGATCGTCCGACCTGTTTGCGTATAATCTTTCCGGTAGATAAGCACTCTGAACAACTACATAGATTAGTTTGCATAGCAGCAGCTCAGGCGAAGGGTGATATCTCTGTTCTGGGATCTCTAGTCTGGAGCCATGATAGGGAGCTATCAAAAGCCCGCATTAGCCCAAAGGGTGTGACAATGCCAGATTTCATGTTGAATAGCTGATCCTTATATTCCACCGACACGCTTGAGAACTTCGTTATCGTTCAATACTATGAAGCATTCATAAAGAACGACCGAGACGCAGCAGCGTTTGCTTTGAAATTGCTGCTTATGATGCTCAAATGATTGCGAACGGAAGAAAAGGACATGAAGATGTACATCCCAAAACGCGGGTCAGGCCGAATTATAGAAAGGTGAAAGATCAAAGTGCTGCCAGGGTCAAACCCGCGCCTAATGACAACCTCTACCCAATCAGACACCTCTTTCGTCACCTTTTATTTGGATGTGCGGGAACCTTCGACGAGCTGTCATAGGCTCGTTCGTGGATCTCAGATAGTCTATATTGGTGGCTACAAGAGTAACAGAGACTCATTCCGGGAGGATATCGCCCGAACAAAGGCAGAAGGAGAGTGACTGGAAATGGCGCTATTTACGTCAACGGAGGTGTCTTTTTGAGAGTGGAGGTTCCAGAAGCTCTTAATTGGCGGCATGGAAAGCAATCTCTGCCAATATATGACTTGGTAATCAGCAGTTGAGAAATTGATGGTAGTGTTCGATACTGGAACTATCGTGGTAAAATACTGGACACAGAACAATCCTCGTGGTCCACGTCTTCTTGCAATCCAAAATAAGTGATGGAATCATTACTGTTTCTTCGGGATACTTGTCGTGATTATACCAACATACTCGCATGTCTGATTGGAGCTTCTCCTTCTGAGGCGAGAAACATGTCAAAGATAATTCGTTAAAACACACGTGTGGTAGGCATGTGGCAGGTTTGTGTGGGCATAAAACTTGAGTCATGTGTTCACCCACTGAGGAAATTTATGCTGCTAGGAGGAGTCAGGTTGGCAAGCGTGTATCTGACTCGTCGCGAGAAAAGGCGCTCTCCAACCGGCATCTCTAAGGCCGGACCGGCCGCCACGCTTTGCCAGATCCAGTGCAAGCGTGGGCGCTTGCATTTCAGCTCTGTCCTCGCGAAATTTATCGTGCGCTGGTCTCGCCGCCCACGGGCTGTTGTTCGCCGTGCAGCGCGCGTACGATTCTATTAAACCAGATTCCCGTTGTCAGATTCAATCGTGAATTTCTGCTCTGCCTGCTATGCCATGTAGCGCTTCCATCTCCGACTTCAATAATACTGAAAACGCTTCGTCGGAGGTCCAAAAACCATAGGAGCTTATCCTCCCATCTTTGTATCGATCCCTCTCTCCCATATCTCTTTGTGCCGGACTGCCGTCTGAAACAGAGCGCAACTCGCCGGTAGAGGCGGGAAATCTGATGTTACGCTTTCTGCCGACATTCGTCGATCTCATTGCTACGAAGACTTAAGGACGTCGAACCAAATTGTTCCTACAGGTACTGAATCCATTACCAAAGATTCGGGTCGTACTCGAATATGACCGGGCCAATGTGCTTAACGAGCCATGTGTCCGCCAGGAGCAGAGATTTTCTTCCCTCCTCGTGGCCCACTGGGAAAGGAGACCTTTTCCAGCCATCTTCGCTCAAAGACTTCATCAGAGACGACATGACGATACACAAACTCAATGACATCCACCACTGGCTATGGCTTGCTGGTCGTCCTGTTTCCCCTCGCCCTTTGCATCACCAGCTATTCCTCAAGAGGCACATTGTCATATCTGAACAATTGGAGATGCACTTGGTCTGGGAGAAGGGCCGGATTTTTCTCAAACCGATCCCCAACTACTTGCTATGGGCGGATTGGAAGACCGAGTTGGCGTGTGAAGAGAATTGCGAGTGCTCGAAAGAGCCTGGTAGAGTCTCGGAATGTGTAGAGAAGCAGCTGTTTCACATTGTCCAAGGTTTCCTTCTGTCATATGCTGGACTATTGCAACGGGAGACTGACTTCGCCATGGCAATCGAGAACAAGCTTGTCCCAGCTGATTTCAATTGGAGTTCTTGGAAAGAGATTGTCAGCGATCTTCTGAGAACCTCGAATATCTACGCTAAGATCAATGAGCGTTTTGTGTATGGCGAGTTGCGTCTCTACCGCCTTCAGAAGATCTATCGCTTCACTGGTCGCTCAATCATTCGAGGATACCACAACACCAACGACACTTACAGTGACTTTCTCGCGGGTCATTTTGCCTGGCTCGCCTCGATCCTGGCCTACATCGCGATCGTCCTGACCGCCATGCAGGTTGGTTTGGCCACAAAGGCTCTTGGCGACAACGACTCATTCCAGGCAGTTTCATATGGATTCACGGTTTTTGCAATCATTGGGCCCCTCATCGCTGTATCCATCGTACTTTTGGCATTTCTCGTTTTGCTTGTTGGGAATTGGGTGGCTACGAGTCGAGCCGCAAAGACACGGTTGGGCGGTCTCGGACTTGCGGGCGGGCCAGGCATGAATTGACTAATGATTGTCAAAGCAATATGTGGTGAACCCAAATTTAGTTATGAGGATTCATTGCATCTGATAGGAGAGTAGCTCAATCGCAACCTTCCTCCAAGTGAGACCTCAGGACTCCAACTATCCGCAAGATAGCTTCATCAACATTAGCCCTTGATTGCGAGAATGTGAGGCGAGCCCACCCAGGACATTCGTGCCCGAAGTCTTCCCCCCTACCAATAAAGACGCGCTGTTCGAGTAATCTATTGTATATCTGATCACTAATGCGTTTTTTCTCGTTTAAGGTGTAGGACACAGTCCTTTTCTGTAGCCTGAAGAAGGCCGATAGGAGATCGCACCAGACGAAGAGTCCAGCGTTTGATCTTGAATCATAGTCAATCTGATGCTGGTCGAGCTTGTGAGTCATGTAAGTATAAGCGTCATATAACTGTTGCTTGTTTTTCTCGATGAAGCCTTCGATAAACTGATCATCCTCCAGGATATTGCAGACTGTGTGATCAGCCAGACCAGATATGCATGAGTAAATACTGGTCGCCTGGACAGCCTCCAAAAGCAGTGGATTCGACTGAGAAATTATTGCTCCCATGCGAAGACCGTTGGATCCAAGATCTTTGCTAACACCCCAAATAACATGCACTAGGCTGGGGTCGATGATTCCAGAAGTGTTCAAGGCAAGTACGGACGTAAATCCGCACAGAGGACTAGGGCTGCCCTCGCCAGTACGCCATACTGAAAGTGCATAGATCTCGTCGCTGATGAGATGAATTTGATATGTCTGACAAAGCTTCAATAAACCGACCAAGAACCGTTTGGAATAGCATCGACCAAGAGGATTGTGAGGGTTACAAATCATGACAGCCTTAATTCGATTGCCGGCTTCGGCGTTCTGTTTCATGGCTTGCTCGTATAATGGTAAAGCGCCATCGCTCATGCAGTCGACATCAATGAATGCGATGTCAATAATGTTGGTATTGGGCCGTAGTCCGAGATCTTTAAGAAAGGCACGATAGTAAGGACGGCCCAAAAGGACAACATCACCATGGTCGCAAAGAGACCAAGCTAAATGTTCCGTTGCTGCTGAGACACCATTTGTGATAGATACGTGTTCAGGAAGGATAGATTGATGCGGTTGGAGTTGACGAGTCAGAAAATGGGCGGTTGCCTTGCGTAATCTGTTGGAACCCGACGGTCCATCATTGTATGTGAGATGTCTCAATTCTGGACCAAACCTCTGTCGGATATAATCAAGCAATTCTTGCTGCATCAGCATGTTGTCTGCAACGCCAACAGACACGTATCCTCCAGGATTGGTTTCTGGGTCCCATAAATCGCCGAGCACATCCCAGAGGAGGTTGTTATTCTTCTTGGCTACGGCTGCGGCCCGATGCGACAAGTTGGCAGCCATTGAATCGTTGAGACGAAGCACTGTGTAACCTTGGTCCTCTGACAGTTCCTGTGATTAGGTCGAATGTATCTGATTCATTTTCCACGTTTGCCTGTGGTGTTTTTAGAGGGCGCAGATGTTGCGCCGGTATCGGTCAAGATATGGGGTTAACGGACCGAGCTGACTCGTTCCAAACCAACCAATTCAGAGACTTGCAACAGGGATCAAGAGGCAATGAGTCGATCGATTCTGCGATCCCATAATGACAGTCTCGCCTCGAAATATGCTATGAAAAATTTATTAGCTACACGATCCAGATCGCAGAAACTTCATATTTTGTCAAAATCCAACACTGCCAAATTCTTTACCTGCTAAAGACATTCCTCAAGGGACGTGTGACGAACTCGATCATTTCATGCGGCTTCAACTAATATCTAGTGCTTGGATTCAGGAAACCATAATCGACTGTCTCCTATGGTCAACTTGCTGACACAGTCCGAAAGCCCAGCCTGCTATGGTTCCATTTTCCAAAGCCTTACTCTTCCGTCGCCATCGAGGGAAACAATCCACTGACCATCCTTCCTCTTGACCAAGATCACTTCACCGCCGTATACCTTGCATTTCCTTCCTTTTGGCCGTTGAAAGCGCCACTTCAAATTTTTGTCGACATCCCATACGTAATCAGTACTGTCACTTCCTTTTGCAAGCAACTTTCTGCCATCGTCAGCCCATTGCATGATGGTTACATTATTGAAAGTGTTCTTAAGTCGCTCCGAATCGGGAGTCAGGGCAAAAATCTCTTCAACTTCAGGACCCGACGCTTGAGACTGCATGATAGCAGGCCTCCAAGCTAATAGAGTGAGGCCATTCTGTATGATGATCAAATTTTCTGTCGGATGGACCGTAAAATAGCGCATCCAATGGTCGAGCTTAACGCCTTCAGGAGGTGAAAGAGTCGTAACCTTCTCCGCTGTTTCGACGTTGAAGATTGCCACTTCAACAGGTTGGCCGCCGCTGAGTAGTACATGCGTGCCGTCCGGCAGAAAAGCTCCAGCCCAGTTCTGACCGCCTGTGGCGCCAATTACATGCAAGCATTTGCCGCTGTCAGCGTCCCAAAGCATATAGAACTGGTCCCAAGCTGCTGTTGCAATTACTTTGTCGTCCAGGGACCATCCTGCCCACATGATTGCATCCTCGTGGCCTCGGAGTCGACACTTTTCCTTGCCGGTGGCGATGTCCATGACTATGATCTGAGGCAACTCGTCGGGAGGGCGCATGCCATGTTGAGTCGTTTCTCCATGTACTATGTGCAGGGTTCTTGTTCCATCGTGGCTGATGGGTTGAGCATTGAAGTGGGGGAAATGACCATTATGGGATGGCAGGTGCTTAACCCTGTTCCGGGAGTCGGCTGACTTCAGAGCTTCAAGAAATCCTTTGCGAATTAACTCAATCTCTAGAGGGTCAAGGCCATGTTCTTCGATTAACCGCCGGCTGATTGTTGCGGAAGCCTCTGTCGACATGGCCTCAACTGGCAGCGGTGCGATGCGTAAATCACGTCGAAGGAAGCCATGAGAGTCAATAAACCAAGTGTATATTTTACCATCTCGTCCGGAGACGTCGGCGTTCTCTGAAAATAGGATATAGCTGTGGTCTTCCGCTTTAGACACGTCCTTCTTGTCGATAAAAAACAGCTTCTGCACGTCGTTTTCGGGTCCGATGATCCTCGAGCAGAGCGCAAAAGATTCCATGTCATAGATCTCAATAATCGCGCGGCTCGAGACGGCTAGAAACAAACCATCCGATGTCAGCACCGCCTCGGAGCTCATTCTGGTTGACTTGTCATCATCATTATCCCCTGGCTGTATCAGGTCGTCTTCATCGCCCCAAAACCGAGGTCCATCATGCCCAGGAGCCCACTTGGCGACGGATCCCTTCCATTCAAACTCTTTGTCCAGACTGAGCTCGAATTCCTCAAGGAATTTGTCTCGGCTGTAAGAGGGCATTTTGTATCACTGACGCGAAGGATGCAAGGGATTACAGTTGATGAAGAAACGAGCGAGTGCAGCCATACAAATAGCTCGCTGGATGCGGGGTAGGCGCGGCTGCCTAAAATACCGCTTCGAAACCCTGTGCGGTCAACATTACGGCGTGGAAATATTTGTCAAGACAAAATACTCGTCGATATCCCGGTTAATTCTTGACTGTGAATGAGTTGTGATGTATTGGGCCTATATAATGATTCTAATCGCAGCAGCATCACCACCTGGATAAGATCGACTGAGGTTAGCATTGCAGGACAAGCCCCGCATCATAGCCTGCCGCCCTGGTCATCTCTGTCTGGTTCAATCCTGCCTTCAATGACATCCAGTAGCAGTCTCACTCCCTCTTCTGCAAATCTGAGCATGTTTGCCACTCGGTCACCACCAAGGCCTGTCTCCACTTCCCGCGTCCAGTTCCCGCCTGCACCTGCCACGGCGAGCGCCACGTAACCAGGTGTTCTGTTCCTGGTCGTCCCTCCTGTCGGACCTGCAGTTCCCGATTCTGCCAGCACCCAGTCTGCTTTTAAACTTCCTCTGACATGCTTCGCCAACCCCTCGACGATGGATGTAGTCGGTCCCTTGTACTTGTCAATATCGCTCTGAGTCCACCCAGCAAACGCGACACGTGATTCGAGGGTGTAGAGCGTTAACCCGCCCCGGAAGACTTTGGATGTTCCCGGAATGGAGAGCAGAGTCGAAGACAAAAGGCCACCGGTTGCTGTCTCGGCGAACGATACAGTCTGATTAGCTGCTTTGAGGTGCGTCGCAAGTCGCTCAACAGAGGCAGCGAGCTGTGCAGGAGGAAACCCGGATATTCCTGCCATGACAACGACGAATTGTGCGAATCTTGCGATGGACTATGGTGCGGGTTGCGTCCGATAAAGAAATGTGATGCGTGCGGGGCTGCGAAAATTGTGGGGCAGATGACACCACCATTTTCCGCACCCCTCCGAACAATCTGCTTATGAATCGAGATGCTGACCAACACCAGCCGCACAATACAAGGCCTCTTACAGCACATGGATATCAATAACGCAACACCTGGGTGCGTGAGCAACCAAGCAACCGCCTACCGCAGAATGGCTTGCTGTCATGGAACCGGCAATTTGCAAATACTCCGGTAGTCTGCGATGTCTTTGGAAACGCTGTCATGGTGGTCTAAAGTCATCAGCTAGCAAGAAGCTTGTTTGCAGCCTTCTCCATCGCAGACTCAAAATCTGTGATCCCATTCTTCAACTCCGTCATCTTACCCCCTTTCAGCCTGTAAACGATCCTTCTCCGTGATAGCTTATCTTCTTGACTGCTGTCCTCGCTGGCTTCTTCATCATCTTCAAAATCACCTTCTATCGCGCCCCGCATGAACCATCTATCGTGGCTCACAAGTACGACAGCTCCCTGCCAATGATGTAAAGCAATCCGCAGCGCGGTTACGGTCTCGTAGTCCAGATGGGTGGTGACTTCATCAAGGACTAAACAATGAGGGCGCCGCCAGAAGAGACGAGCAAGCTCGCAACGTACTAGCTGGCCGCCTGACAGCTTTGAGATGGGCGTATCTGAAGCAATGCGACCCGGCAATCCCAATTCGCCGAGCAAGCCTCGGATATCCTGCTCATTGAGGGAACCCTCGATCTCACGTGACAGGAGAGCAAGTGCTGTCAGTCCTGGCTCGGAGCGGCCGAGTGACTTTAACGCATCAGCAGCGTGCTGGGAGTAGTATCCTGTCTTGAGACGGGAATGGGTGGCAAAATTGCCTGACGTCGGTCTACCGCCAACAAGCATCTTGATCAATGTCGATTTCCCTGCGCCGTTCAGGCCCAGTACTCCAATCCGGTCGCCGGGCCCCACTGATAATGTTACATCATGAAGCACTGTAGGGTCTGTCTTGGAGTACCGATAAGATGCATTTTCCAAGGACAGAAGAGCTCCAGGGAAGCGCAGGTCGGTCGGCTCTGGAAGTCGAATGATTATCGGCCGCTCCTCTGGCGGCACGTCAATGTCCTCTCTGGCTGTCAAATGAAAACCAACAAGGTCTCTGTTCAGCTTGAAACGATGACCTTGCGCATTCACTTGCATGCCCCATCGATCATCTAGTTTCCTTTGCCGAGATTTAGCTTGACGAATTTTGTTCTGGTCATCATTCGATTTGCCCGCTTTCATGTTTTGTTGTATAGTTTTCTCCATGTGAGTCTTCTGCTTGTCATGAGCCTCTTTCATCTTGGACAGCCATAACTTGCGCTCTGCTTGCGATGACTCGTATTCAGAGATACCGCCGTGGAAATAAGTCAACTGCTTGTCCTTAAGAATCAATAGATCAGTACAGAGGCCAATAAAATCCCGATCATGAGAGACTAATATCAAGGTGGGAGGTTTATCGATATCTTCAAGGGACTGTAGGTAGCGTTGTAGCCATATGATACCCAATAGGTCGAGGAAATTCGTCGGTTCGTCGAGAATCATTACATCTGCTTCTTGAAGCAAAGTAATTGCTAGCGACATGCGCATAGACCATCCACCCGACAAGGTGCTCGGAGATTTTCTTATCCGTTCCTCTGAGAAGCCAAGGCCCATAAGAATCCTTTTCGCTTTTGCCTCAACCTGTGTCAGATGTGTTGGTTCGATTTGAAGTTCTAGGTCAGATAGCATATCGGAGGCTTCTTGAACTTCACCCTGAAGAACATCATGAGGAATATCAGTGTTCGACGATTCTAACCTGTAATCTGATTGTCAGTTCGACAACTTACTAGAGGCCTGAATATGAAGACCCTCACATAGCCTGAGATTCCGCAACAACCTTCTCGAAGGCTACCAAAGCTTTCCTTGCCTGTGTTCCCCTGGTGCCACTTCTTAATTGAGCATGTTTTTGAAGTTGGAAGAGACGATCCTGCAGACGTTTGTGCTTCAGGGCCCTTAATGCTTGCACAGAGCTGTATACATCCGCTGCTTGGACTCCTTCTTGAAGACCTGGTTTTAAATAATTAGACTCCACCCACACATTGACAAAGTCATGGCTCATCCACCTTTGATCTCTTGCTCGATCGTGTCTCTAGCCACGATCTTGTCCACCACATCCTGGAGAACATCTCGTCCGTCTGTATTAGTATGTGGGATAGGCTCATTTTGTCGGCTTGCAACTTGCTGGAGTATTGCAATTCTGATGTCGTCTGAGATTCCAGGGATCAATTTTTCGGCGATAGCACGGAGTAGTGCTAGTGCAGGTGTAAGTTCTTGCCTTAATTCATTCGACCTTGTGCTTGCTAACTCGACTTCCCAGTGCCATTCCGCCCCACGAGGGCATATCTTTGTCCCGGTTTCAAACGAAGCTTGGCATTGGATAGAATTTCCAAGCCCTGCTTCCGTCCTTTGACTTTTGACTTGGATCCGTTCAGATCCATATCATTCTGAATAGTGATGCTCAAATCTTCGATATCGAGCTTGGGGTAGCGATGTCAGACTGCGCAGGTCTCTATTTTGTGATCACAGGTCCGCACCTCTCTCAGATTGCTTGATTGTAGATGAAACCGAGTTTGTTTACATGTGCAGACGATCGAAGCCGACGACTGCTCGGTTGCAGATATCATTTCCAGTTCTGGTAGTGAAGGCGGAGTTTGAGGAGCAGTTGGCGGAAGGACTCGGCGACTATAATTGATCGTTCAAAAAGAATATTGGGATTACAAAGGTCCCCGTGGCCGTTGTCGTGTAAGACAAGCGTACTTCAAATATTCAAAAAAGGCTCAATGCTCGTGAGTGTCATCGACTATTCTCGGGACACGTTTGCTATAATATTCTTGTCGAAGTCAACGAGCTTGGGTGTTGAGGGGGCAGGCGTCCCCGGATTCCTAATCCGGTCACCGCTGCAGTCCCCGCCAATCTCATCGTGCAATGAGTCAGCATTGCTCACGTATGGGCTGAGTTATGCTTCACATGAGTACCAGCGAATCATCGCAGCTAGGCATCTCATGGGCAAGGTATGCGAAGCGAGACTAATACTGCATGGCCATATCATGCACAACTCATGTCTCGCGTACGCCGATACTGCGCTGGAAGTAGCCAAGACATACTCAGGTGCAAAGTTGTGTCAAAGCGGGTATGCGTTCCACGTGCCAGTATGTGGAGTCATTGGTTACCCCATATTCTAGAGCGTCACATGATCTGTGACCATAGTATGTAGAAAGTACAGCCCTTGGTCGCTCTTGTGTTGCCAGGTTTGACAAAGTGGCAACCAGTGTGACTACTTGGTCCTTCGAAGCAGCATGGGTAAATAATTCATCGGCGATGATCGCGATACAGAATATTAGACGAAGCTCGGATTGATCACGATATGAAGCTGTCATCTAAGTTTGTGGACGCTCCTACATAATTCAACAACTTTTAGAATTATGCTACGATGTTAGATTGTTGTCTAAGCGAGCCAACTACTCAAACATGGATTCTGCTTGGGTGACATCGGGTTGCTTTAATCGTGTTTTTGACATGCATACTACCCTGAAATACCTCATCTTAGTAGCCGATCTGGTCACGACAAGATCGGTACAGACTTCAAATGCCGAGAGAAAAATAGACACATATCGGCCGACAATGGGACCGAAATTGAGCTCTGTAGGGTGCAAAGGATGTTGGCTCCCCACGCATTGTTGCACAAGGCCGACGGCTGTGTGTCCTCCATGATTTCTCACATGGGTATAACATGCAGAAGCATGCGATCGATCGATCATACTTCAACATGCTCTGTCTTTCGTACTCCGAGGTCCTGCCGTACATTTCTGGGGCCGGCTCACTCCCGAAGCTACGACAGTCCCACGTGGCAAGTGTCTCATTGCTGGTCTAGTATTACCACTACCTCAAGGGCGGCCTTTTGCCACATCTTACGTACAGGGAGCACAGGTATTAAAGGACACTGTCTATGCCATCGTGACTGTCATCATCTTCAGACTTTCCACTATCGAGACACTGAATACATTATGCATTTTCTTCGAGTGGTGGGCCCTGCGTTAGCCTCACTGTTCTCTATCACTCAGGCAGGAGTTGTGACCCAGCTTCTGGACATTACCAAAGTACCCCAGGAGCAGAACGCTGGCTCTCGCCAAGCCAATGCGAAAGTAAATACAGACCATAGTATCAACGTTGCTGACAGGTATATCATCACCTTCAGGCCAAATGCAAATGTGCCCGAGCATATGAATTTTGTACAAAGTCTTCATGACAAAAGTCCGGGTGCGCAGGCGACTGGTGGAAAAGCCTTCGAAGGCGTGACACAGCACTACAACCTTTCCGACTTCCATGGTTATGCAGGACATTTCGATCAATCTACAATCAATAAAATCAAGAGCCATTCAGACGTTGCACGCACTGAAGCAGACCAAAAGTGGAGTATCACAAGCACTTTCGATCAAGATGATGCTCCAGGATATGGACTCGGTCTTATATCGCATGAGTCTGGCCGGAATCTTCACGACTACCTGTATGATCAATCTGCAGGAGGTGGGACCTATTCCTACCTCCTTGATTCTGGCATCAATATTGAGCACCATGACCTCCAAGGCAGAGCCAAGCTCGGCTATAATGCGCTCGACCCCACCGCTACAGTCTGGGGAGACGCGCTAGGTCATGGGACCCATGTTGCTGGTATCATTGGCGGCAGGACTTACGGCGTAGCGAAGAGAACAAAGCTCATCGCTGTCAAGGTGGTCAATCAGGGTGACGCACGATTATCGCAGGTCCTCGACGGGTTGCACTGGGCTGCGGCGCACATCTCAAGCAGACGACGACAACCTAATGCAGTCATCCATGTGTCGCCATCCGGCCCTCTATCGAATACTTGGGAGGATGCTCTCAATGCTGCCTCTCGTATGGGAATCAGCGTAGTCGTTCCCGCTGGAGATGATGACAGAGACCCTGGTAGACGTCTACGGGATGTAGCCAGATCAGCCATTACCGTCTCTGCAACGGATCAGGCAAGTTTCCCAGCCCCACATCTGCACTTTTAAATTGATATCCCATCTAGCACCGAGACCGAGGCCGATTCGCCAACTGGGGCCCAGGCGTAGATCTGTACGCACCTGGTGTCCGAATCCAGTCGACATGGAGAAATGATGACACCAGATCCTTGTCGGGTACAGCACAGGCTGCGGCTTTCGTGAGCGGTTTGACAAGCTACTTCAAGGGTTTGACAGATTTGCCAGATGCTCGGACAACAAAGCGCCATCTGCTCAGGGAGTCTCTGCGTGACGTGGTCGAAGATCCAGATCGTGAGAGAGATGGTGCTTTCGCTTTCAACGGCGCAAGAAAGCGCGATGATGATCGTTGGGCTTGAAAACAAGGGCAGGTCCATTGGTCTTTCTATTTTCGGTCTGCCACTGGAGAAAGCCTAGAGTCCAAAACGCTCCACTTTCGTTCTCAACTAGATTTCTTTCGGTAGGGTGTGGACATTAATTGATGTATACTTCATCCCAAGCTGTTCTGCTTGAATGTGTGATACTTGCAGGAGCTACTCTTTTTCCTAATATCAGATGCTCCAATGATCATCTACTGTTGAAATAATCCTCATCTAGCAACAAGCAGGAATTTGATCAAACACGGAGCACTGGCCTACGTGTTCACTGATCACTTTGCATTCATTTCGATATAGACAAATGACTGATGATATGTCCAAGCGTTCGTTAAGGAGAGCTCAAGATCAAGAATATGAACAATTGTTGAAGGAAATGCATAGAGAATGAAATGACGAACCCCTTCATTTCGTGTTCTTCTAGCAGCCCGTGGGCAGCTTGTTAGATGCAGTGCGGCCCGACGCACTGTACTTCGCGCCTTGTCCGAGACCACGCTTCGCAAACGCCTTCCAAATGTCGCACTTGTTTGCGCCACCTGTAAGTGCGGTGTCGGCGTCAATGATCGAGTCACGTGCTTGAACAAAGTTTGGAGAACAAGGCTGGCTGTAGAATGGTCAGTGTACGTCTCGGGGTATATTTGAGGTAAAACATGATGCTTACAGTGCCATTCCATCAATAACGAGCTTCATGGCCAAATACTTGCCGTCGGTCGGCACACCATTTTTAAGGGTGGGCTTCGGAGCATCGTTCTTGCCGTACTTGTCGATAAGATTCCACATGACCTCGTAGAGCATGGTCGCCCAGACTTCACCGATGGCATGAACTTCGTTCAAAGCATTTAGGTCGCCGTATTGGTATGGATTAATGGTAAGGCTTGTGGAATACAGGTACTTGCGAATACCCGCGGGATTTCCGGAGACCCAGGCTGTGCATGGACTAGTCAGCTTCATGGAGTCAGACCAGTAATGAACTGGATTGAAAACAAACCTCCCATAGAATAGCTTGTAGCACGAGTGTCCTTTGGCTTGAGCCGGATGGCCGTGGCCATGAAATCACCCCACCCTTCACCCATGCCACCACTTTCAAGGGCGTTCAGGCAGTTAGAATTAGCCGGGCCACCAGTCAATCGATTCGACACTATCAAAGCTTGGTCAGAAACTCCGAATGCGTGCAACCAGGCTCTTCAACTTACAGCCATGGGTAAATTCGTGAATTACAACACCGGCTTCAAAGGCACAGTCGCGATTTGGGGTTGTTCTGTCCCAGATAAACATTCTTGAGAATGTCAGCCAGCATTTGGTTATGTATCATTGTGGTATTACAAACCGCATTCTGCCCGGCTGACCATCCGGTGGTGTCTGGAAGTTTGCATTATTTTTTGAGCCTGAAAATCCGTTAATCGGTTATTTGAGTAATAGTAGTGTTCTGTCGCCTACCAGCGTCTGCTCCATCTTGAACGTTCAGAATGACAGCGTCATTGCCGATCTTGAAGAGGTCAGTTCAGTGGGAGCTACTAGTATGGAACATGGACGTACTCCGCCTTGTCCATCGTTATTCGTCTCGAAGTTCCCCGCTTCCTCAGTGAAGCCAAGCTCGTAGAGCAGATCGTGGTAGGTGTTCGCAGTGTAGAATAGCTGGGTGATCGCGGCATCTACGTATTGTGAAGGAGAGCCAGTGGTGTTCGAGTAAGGGTATTGGAAGTTGGAAGTGGAGCTGGATGGTCTGTACGACGAGTTAGGGGCCATGTAATCTCTTTGTTTTTTTCCCTAAAAGTACTCCTCTTGAGGTCATATCCCCATAAAACATAGAACAAAAATTGGGAGAAGCAGGGGTTACATGATCATACCTGTGGTTGTTCAAATAGGAGTTTCCGCCACTGGGGTTGCTCTGTGCAATTCCATTATTGCCGCGTGTGGTGGTGTAGGTTGTCCTCCCGTCTCCTTGCCATGTGAATTCAGAGTCCACTTTGTTCCAAGGGTCGACCAAGAGCTGACGTGTGCTCTCAGTGGGGTCATTGAAGCCTTTTTCATGTCAGTCTGAATTATTGGCTAATCAGTGTACAGAGCTTTTGATATACCCCAGGGACTGGTTCAAGGTTAGCCCTTACTAATCAAATGATCGCATGAAGTACTCACAAGACTTGATAGGTAGCGTCTGCAGAATAATCGACCACTCCGACAACTTCCTCTTTCTTCTGGGCGTCTACATAGGTCAGTAGCCAATTGCTGAGGATATCGGTCTCAACACGCCAAGTCAGCTTGAGATTGCCGTCCGCGGTCTGGAAGTACACGAGACGAGCCTCCGGATCTTTCACCGCTCCAGAAGTGCCCTTAATGGTGTAAATCTCCTTGCCTTCGAGAGGATGGGCGGTAGCACTATCGGCTTTGACAGGCAATTGAAGGGTACTACTTGCTCCCTTCAGAGCCTCGACTGGGTCCACTCTTGCTCGTTTTTGAATAGACTTGAGAGGAGGGACTTGTCCGTTGAAGAAAGAGTTGCCAAAAGAGAAGATCGTTCCATCGGCAGCAACCTTTGAGTGTGGTCAGTAATGTACTTGTATTTGATTTGCATTGCTTGCGGTCATACATTCACATTGAAATCCGCGTTGTCAATGTCAATACCATTAGCTGTTTGCTTGAAATTGACATGAGCAATTCCATTTGTTCCAACGTAGTGGTCTAGAGGGCTATCAGTGTCTGTTCACCGAGCTTACTTGTGACATACCGTTGACAACGCGGAATGTCGACCCTGGGAATTTCTTCTTGACAAGCTGAGTCGCAGCATCTACGTAATCTCCCCTCCTTACAAGTACAGCACTTGCAGCTGGGTCTGTCTCGATTTTGGTCGAGTTGACGTATTTAGCCTTCAATGGAAGACGAAAAGTGTTGAGGTCAATAGTGCGGCGGTGTATTGCAGCACTGGACCCCTGCGCAGGATGAGCGGCAACATATGAAGCCGAGGACAGAAGTGAGGCAAGAAGGATACCCTTCATGGTGGAAGACACAACAAAGTAAGATATTGGTAGATTTTCTTAGAATGTTTGAAAGCCGTTGACTGTGCGAGAGACTATAGATCTTGTGGGAGTGAAAAGGCTTTTGTAGACCTTGGAGAAACATACTCGCCACCAATGTCAGACACACCGACGTGCTCTTCGAACTCATGACCTGCAACTTGGAAGAAGCGAACGCACAGGCCGGCCATCTATATTGCCAGCTTCCTGTTTGAGCCCATCCTGATGGAATTATTGGAGGTCAGAAGATCACTGAGTTTGACCAGCCAAGAGGCAGCAACACAGATGGTCTTGAGGCTCCACACCAGAAAGCTCAAGCGCTGACATTATCGTTACATCGAACAATGGCAGCACGCCACCAAAGTGAAGTCCAAATCTCCGCAACATACCAGATTCCTTCCATGCCAAGCCTTGGAAGCTGCAGAAGTAAGCACACATCATGCGGTGTGATGGTCCTGTGGTCCTGAGGCTGCCCGTGACCAAGGCCTAGAGTTGAAATCGAGGGTGGAAACGAAGAAACACCTTCTATTTGGGGTTGGTCGGGCAGCCTTGGCATCAGAGCGGAGCGCTGCCAAGACCTCGGGATATTAGCCAAGAGGCTACCAGATCCTCGGCAAAGTACGTGACAGCCGAGAGTGATCAGCGACCTTCCTGCAGTACCTTATCTTATCCTTTCTGTCACAATCGCAGCCAATCGGACAAGTGAGAAAGGCAGGTACCGCCAGGCACTACTTGTTCAGAGCGCTGATATCCCGCCCATAAGCGCTCTCCGTATTCTAGAACAGCATTTGGTACCTGAGCAAGGCCCTAGCCCCAAAGGATAGACTCGGATGTTTTCACAATGGGTTTAAACAGCTTCTCGTGAGTGTGATCGGCTCAAGCTGCCAAGCTCGCGTGACTGGTGCAGTCCACGCTGGTCAAGCCGTACATACATAAGCTTATCCAGTATGTTTATCACACCATGCATGCCAATGTCAAGCCAAGAGTGGGGAATGAATGCAAGGCCTTCCGCGACCAGAGAGGCAGGTGGGACTGCATCACATGACAAGCGTTCAAAAGAAAGAGGTGCTTGTATCACGTTCTGCCATGTCGTGACGAAGACGAGTCTCAATCAGGTCTATCGAGTAAACAGACCTACAGCACGACGACACTCAGATATTGGTGTCAAGATCATGTTGCGTCAAAAACCAGTAACAATCTTATTCGCGATCAGACAAAGCTCCATAGCACCTTTCAAGTATGCTTCAGTCTGATCGTTCACCAAGATTGTAAGTGTGCTTGTCCATCATTGTATTTCTCTCATCGAGTATGAATGCTAGGAATTTAAATGTGCGCATTTGTTTGTGCGCGTCACGAATGCTGACTGCAAAATTTTAAACATTTAGAACTACGCCACCATTGGGATGCAACGTGGAGCCTGTTATACTGCTGGAATCTAGGATTGGTCAGGAGCTGTCCTTGAGATTCTACCATGGAAGGTGGTCTTTCATGCTTACCAGGGGAGGCCAGGAAGACAAAGCAAGTCGCAATCTCAGATGGCTGTGAGGGCCGTCCGATTGGAGATGTGAACTGCTCGAGATTTTCGCGGCCCATGGTGGACTGCACTAAGGGAGTCCACACTGAACGTCGTCAGTCATGCTCAAAAGACGCCCTGCATTAGGCTGAACGTACCTGGTCCGGGTGCTACAGCATTGACGCGGATGCCCTTGTCGACATATTGATTCGCGAGCCCTCTTGTAAACGCTATGATACCTAATGACAGTCAATAATGAGTTTGTCTCAGGTTCATCATCTGGAGTAGTCACATACCTCCTTTGCTGCTTGTGTAGTCCAGTAGATCGGGACGCCCGACGTAAGCGTTTATGCTTGCGTTCACAACAATCGAAGCCCCTTTCTTAGGTTCGAGATGGGGTATGGCGTACTTCGCAAGATAAAAGAAGGAGGTGAGGTTGGTTTGAAGGGTGAGCTCCCATTGTTCCCTGTTAAACATTAATTTAGGCAGACACCATCTTAGGAGGGACAAACGTACTCGGGCAGCTCTTCGATGTTTGACCGGACCATTTGGACAGCATGATTCAAAACAACGATATTGATCGTTTTGAACTTGTCAATTGCAACGTCTAAGACACGCTTGCAGTTCTCTTTCTTGCTCAGATCTCCTGGCAGCAGGTGGACAGTGGCTCCGTATTTTTCAACCAGCTTCTTGGTCTCCTGGGCGTCTTCCTCTTCTTGCTCCAGGTATGCAATGAGGATGTTCTTCACTCCCTCCATAGCATAGAGGACAGCAATCGCTCTGCCTATTCCCGAGTCTCCCCCAGTGATGATTGCGTTTTGACCCTCCAATTTTCCTGCAGCTTTATATTTTTGGTAGCCGCCGTCTGGAGTCGGCAGATACTCAGTCGCTGGGGGATCCTTCATTTCGGATTGTTTTCCGGGCCATGCTGTAGTCAACAATAAGCCATGCTGCTATGACAGTGGATAGTCTCGGATACTTACGCTGCTCTTGCACAGGAGCTTTGTAGCCTATTTGCTCGTGTCAGTCTCGAATCGTGCCCCGTCAGCGAGATAGAGGGAAGAAATACCTGATTCGAATTGTTTCTGGGACGACATTGTGGATTTGGTGGGTTGTAGAAGCACAGGACTGCACAAGCGATTTATTGGAAATACTCGAAGAAATGTGTCGACGTGCGTTCTCTGCGTACAATGTAGCTCATTGTGACAGCTTCAGACAGTGACGTCGTCATGAGGTATTGATGGTGGGGCGGTGGGGAGGCGCATTGACTTTGCTGCGCGGAATTTGGCCGAGATAGCCCCGTTCGACGGTATGTGCAGCCGCCGTGTTGTTAGCTGTTTGTTCTACGGGCATGTTGATTACGATCATACGACGGTCGTATCGAATGGATAGCGGTATGTGACAGTCAAGAGTGCAACATTCTGAACAATGCCATCTACAATCCATGTCAGGATCTGCGCAGATATGTTGCCAGGATGCGGCGATTCAATATTTTCGCGCTGGGGAGACCGAATACTGACCGACGTCTCGAAATACTCACAGTCAATTGGTCCAGTATGAGATGAATTCTGCAACGGATTTGACAATGGTTTGATCCGGCTATGCAGGGGTAGGGTATGAGTTTTGACGAAATTTCAACACGATCCCGTGAGTACTCTCATGGTCCCCTTGAAATCGTGATGATCTTCACTGCCACCTCATGACAAAACGCTTCTGGATAGCATGCGCCGCTTGTTGCGGGCTATTAGCTCAAACCAATGGGAGAACCCTCTTCTCTCAACGACTGCCTTCTTATACTGGACCCTATGGCGTGGGAACGGTTGACCTGGAAGTGCCTACACAGCCAGTCGCCCTAAGCAATATGACATATGCAGTGTCTGGCAAACCTGCTTTTGAGGTTTGATTCAATAACTGAGCACATCGAACATAAGATAACTGGGTGAAGCTCAAGACGGTGTTGGTGTCTTTGTTCTACCCTGCCCGAGCGCAACGGGGGATGTCGCAGCCCAAACACTATTGGATTCCGAGACCTTTGGCTCTTACCGCTCAGGGCTACGCAAAGTGTGCCAAGTCATCGAACAGGGTGATAGATGCATTGTTCACTGCCATATTGTGGCTATTGGCTAGGAATATTGAGATCCCAGCAAGGGTCGATATACCTTTGTTGGACCCAATTGAGGATCAGTCTTGGCCAGTCCTAATATTCTCTCATGGAGACGCAAGCTCTCGTACGAGCTATTCGCAATTTTGCGGCGAAATGGCAAGTCGAGGTTATGTTGTAGCCGCGGTAGAGCATCGTGATGGCAGCTGCGCTGCATCTATTGTGTCCGAAAGGGATGGTTCAAAGGAGAGAATCCTCTGCACTAACGAAGCGGATTTACGGTCAGGTTTCCAATGTCAATTACAGAAACCAGAAGCTCACTTCGAGCAGTCTAGATGGGCACCTCGTTGGAAGTGACGCCTTCAAACAGGCACAACTTGTGTTCAGACGGGCGGAGGTCTCTGCAACTGTCGACGTTGTCAAGCGTCTGTACTATGGTCAGGGCAATAGCATCTACCATCAGAACGCCCGAAATGAAGGAAGAGTACTGCAAGCGTTCTCTGGGAAATTGATGCCCAATGACTTCACAATGGCCGGTCATTCTTTCGGTGCTACCTTAACATTACAGGTGAATGAGTCGAGCGAGATGCCTTAGTTATGAAACCCACTCTGATTTCGATGCAGATACTGAAGGGTGGCTCATCAGACACATTGCCATTCAGCGGCGCCCTAGTCTTTGATCCGTTCGTGAGTTGCTTCCTTGTGTCCGGCAAGCACTAACTTTTCCAAGGGGCAAAGACAGCGGACCTCTCAATAGCGACATTGATGTACCAGTCCTGATTGTACATTCACAGAGGTGGTCTCAGAAACACTCAACGTTCTATGGCAGACCCCACTTTGACGTCGTGAAGAGCATCGCGGAGGGTGTCCTGAAACGCGGCATCAAAGCCTGGTTCATGACGTCTCGTATGTTAACAATGAGCATATCAAAGCACCATTGGTTGACTTGCAAATAGTGGGTACTTCTCATACATCTGTAACTGACGCGCCACTGTTGGAGCCTCTACTACTGAATTGGATAACTGGATCAAGCATCGATGCCCACAAGGGATTAGAATTATATGTGGACGTATCAAGCGCTTTCCTCAAGTTTCAACATCTAGGGACTGAGTCTGATCTGCTATCGAGAGCGATCGATGCCCCAGAATTCCAGAATCCCAAGAACAAGAAGTCAGGACTGTATAAAGCTTGGGAGATTCACGTTGCACCAGCGCAGAAGCACTAGACGCGACATCGCATCCCGAGGCTATACTACAATGACTGAGCTGGAGGCAACAGGGGTTGTAGTGGTGGTTGCTGGACAAGAGAGAATCGTAAACGATTACCTCTCTGTCAACGCCACCAATTATCCAGCAGGAACGTTCAATATCACTGGTCGAGGATTTCCTGACCTCGCTCTACTTGGTGCAAACGTCACCATCTCGGGGATTGGTCAGAGATTACCGTCAGTGGAGGCACTAGCGCCGCCATCCCCATGTTTGCTGCGATGATCAATCGGATCAATGATGCGCGTATCTAGGCCGGCAAAAAGCCGATTGGTTTCCTTAATCAGATACTTCACAAACACCCAGAAGTCTTCACTGATGTAGGTGCCTATGAAGATCCTTACGGTCGCTTGCGCTAATTGGGGTATAGGTCACGAAGAATAGCAACCCTGGGTGCGGTACCGCAGGATTTTCCAGCGGAGAAAGGATGGAATCCTGTTTCAGGGCTTGGATCGCCCAAGTATTCCAAACTGCGTGATCTGCATATGGGCCTGCCCTAGGTATTATTTATGACACTTTTCAGTGCTTGCTGTTCCATAAACGCTGTAACAAGATCAACTGCCCAGTCGCACTCTTTCTACTGATTCAGCAGAGGCACTTCTTCCCTTGCAGCACAGATGCAGTACTCGCATGCACTTTACAGCCCCTGGAACATCTCCAGGCCGTCGCTCGTGAAAATCCAGTCTAGATCAAGCTCCAAATCGAGCTCAGAAGAGCTGGTCGACAGCAGCACATCTTTAACCTGCGGTTCTAAAGACGAAGCACCAGTGGACATATCATCGCTCATCCTATGTCGTTTGGCTGGTACTGACTCAGCTAACGAGGCGTCCGACGCACATCTCGCCTTGCCGGCCGGACCACGACGCTGCCATCGGCGTTGAAGAAGCACTAAGAACTCCTTTGCGCGTTTAGCGCTCTCCCATGGAGCTGCAAATTCGTCCAAAGCTCGGAAGCAGGTTGAGAGCTGAGTGGGCAGGTCATGATTCGAAGGGCAGTCGTACTTGCTTACGGTCGCGAAGATGAGCAGTAGGGCCGCGGAACAAGTCATACCTACGGCTTGTATGTTCACCTGGCGTAGAGCGTATCGAGTTTCGTAGAGTTGAAGGAGCTTTGCAATCGCGAAAGCTGACTCGATACAAATGGTACGTGCATGATCCGATCCTGGCCCTTGAGGAGGATTTGTTGGTTGTATATACGACCTTGACATCCACGGGCGATGTGCGTATATCATATATTGATAATACTGCATGCTAGTCACCAAAGTCAGCGCAGGATGGCATTGAGTACGATCTTGGACTTACTGGAGGAGCAACACATGTGGCAAATATGCCGTTTGGTAGTCGTCGATGTCCACGTGTAAGACGGATGGCAAACGAGATTTCCAGCTAAGCATCTTGGTTACGACTTCGGCATTCATGGCCTGAAGCGAATGTCGGTCGATATTAATCCTGCTGTATCTGCGGTATGAGTGAGCAGACTGACAAATGCATGTCAAAGCACCAAAGCACGTTGTACTTACAAGCCATAACTCAGTGGCTCCATAAGCTCCACCAACGATACTCTTTGTAGTTGGAGCAGTTCTACTGGGTCAGACATTGGTGGAAAGGAGCTAGATGGTTCCGAGGAGGCATAAGGGAACCAATCCTGCGCCATGTTCGGGTGCTGCAAGGTGCTACTGTAGGGTTTCGACACGGTAACGTCCTCCATATTGATTCGAAACGGCCGTCCCAAGTACAGTCCCAAAATGCTTTCCATCATCAGAAATCGTCGCACACGATAAAGCAGGATACCCACTGGTCAACTACGTAGACTCCCCAGAATACATCACGTCTTAAGTCGGCCTCTTTCTGGGTCAGAGTACCTTGAGCCACATATTGGCTCATGTCAACGTGGAGCGCTAGATCGAAGGCTAGTCTCATCGCCATCCCTATATCAGAATCAATGTCATAATCACGACGGCCGAAGAGACAAGTCCCACCGCTGTATAGCCAGCCCCTGGCTTCTCGCTTGCAACCAATATCATGAGGGCTTAGTACTGACATTGCCTGCACAGTCGCTACGCTCGGGCAGTCCAATTCGATCTCAAGCAGGGCTTTTGCTCGATCGGCAAAGAAATCTGACAAAGATTTTGGGAACGTTGTGAACGTTGGGTGATATCGTGCTTCGAAGGCAGCACCTAAACAGCATCTGAACCTATTAGATATGGCGGCTTGTCGGTGGAATCCCATTTAAAAGTGCTCACATTGAATTTAATAGAGCCTCGGAGAAGTATTGAGTGCTATCTTTGCGCTCTCTCCATTGGACTTTGGCAGCTTCGTATATCGGGCGGTCAACGATGTGGTATGTCGGATCTTGCCAAGCGAAGTATAAATTTGTCAGATGTTCTTCTAGCACAGAAGGGACTTCTTTGCCCATATCGAGTCGATCGAGGTAGTCCTGACAATCCTGCCGAACTGTCCTGTGGATCGTGAGGTCGTCGGATATAGGCATGTCCACAAATTTGAAATTGGCATTGATGGATGTTGGACCATAGTATCTTATCTGTCCTCCTGGGCCAATCTGAAGGCTACCCATTCGCTCAGATAGTTGATCGAGTAAGCCCTCATTCTCGTCTTCTGCGACCGGGTTATACTCGACGCCGGAACAATGATTGGAGGTAACTGCAAGTTCTGTTGGCGGGAATGATGGGACAGATGAAATGCTCTCATCCGGCAGATTTCGAGCTTGGTCATGAATTGGAGACTTTTCCAAGATATTCGAGGGCTGGTTGGACAGGTCCAAACCTGTCGCGCAATTAGCCCTGGCATTGTGCCTTTTCACTGTCTGATCTAGTCCCACAGCAAGTCCTGCCGTGCCACTATCGACATTTGGCTCTTCATCATATAGTCCAGACGGCGTGTTACACTCCCAATCGAATGTTCCGTCATAGATCATAGGATTGGACCCACTACCGTGCACATCCAATCTCAAAGGTCCGAGGAAGCTTAGGTCTTCCTTTTGAGTGTGTTGACCAAGAGACGGGCCAGACTGCGGTTGTTTGCTCGGGGTACTGATTCTTGAGAAATATTTCTCAATTCTCAGATGTTTGAAGACTTGAGCCAAAGCCTGCCGCTGTTGCACTTTCATTTCGGGAACATCAAGATCATGCTGAGTCATAAAAGAATATAGCTCCTCGATTCGGTTTGTAAGAAGATCGATGGCAAACCGCAGTGTGAGTCTGAAACGGTCAGCAAGTTCACATTCCTCCCTCGTAGCCTCTCTGGAGTATGACTGACTTTCTCTTGTCATTGCTGCTCTGATAGCTACACTCGTCACTTCTTCCTCTACTGATACAATTGGAGCACGAAGGAGATTCGCCATCACACTTTATCTTGCTCTGACGACAGCGAGTACAGGCTGACCCAAATCAGAAAAAAGTCCTAATCTACCTGAGTTTCGTCGATGAAATTTACCTGTGGTAACATGTGATCTCCGGGAGCTTGACGTCATTGCGGGTGACACAATGCCTCATGATCGCGTCGAGATCGTTCCCATATACTGAGTGCGTTGCTCATGTCAACCGCATAGACACTGCGCGGCTGGCTCTACCGTGTTTGCGAGAGAATAGCATGAGAGGCTTCCGAGGTCTATGTGGCACGGTGGGACCCAGGCATGAATGAAAAGCGGGGTCATCTCGAATGACTCGGGTGCTTTGCTGTGCTGACGACCCGAACTGACTCGGCCTGGCTACCAAGGCCGCGCCATTTTTCTCGTTTGTTCACAATTAAATGAGTCAGCCTTGTGTATATATTGTATGATGACATTAGCGGACTGAAATCTTATCTTCTAAAAGCTCAACACACAAAAGTCATCGAGTCTTTCATTAGACGCATCCAGACCGCCTCCGACTGCGATCGCTGGACGACCATGGAGATGGAGAGCATCTGCATCGAACCATCCCCTCGGTGCTGGAGATCCACCATTGATATCAATCTTGCTCCAAGCATGTTCGTCAAGAGAGAAGATCCAGACGTCGTTAAGCATCTTGCCTGCGCCCATGTGTCCCAACGAACTGGGATCACTTTCGCCGAACATGGTTACAAGGAAAGTCTTTCCTTCAATGTGCACAGGCACCAAGACAGACACACTCCGAGGTCCAGGGCCAGATGCACCGTCGGCTTTGTAGTTGATGGTCGACCACGAGTCTTGTACGGGGTCGTAGACGTCTAGACTCCCGCCTTGTTCCGTCTGACCATCAAAGCCATTCATTCGATAGAGTTTACCATCGGCAAAGGCGATGGAGGTGCCACCGCGGGCGGGGTCAGGGGCATTGTGCAGCTGCTTCCAAGTGCTTGAAGCAAGACTGTAAGCCCACAAATCAGAAAGTCTTCCCTTTTCCGGGCAGCCGGCGTGGACAAAGATCGTGTCTTGGCCGTCCGAGGCCATGCTATGATAGCTTCGGGCTTGTGGAAAAGAATCGCCGGAAGGCCGAAGCAGTGTCCATGCGTTTTGAGCAGGATCGTACTGGTGTAGACCGCCTTGCTCGTCGACGGGAGCCATGTGCTCGCCGCCGCGGCCTGAGAAGAGGAACAATTTGCCGTCCAAGGTGGTGGTAGCGGACCCGACTCGTGGCGATGGCTTTGATCCGGATGGATTCAAAGTATTGACTGTCGCATGTTCTGAAATAATCAGCTATGTGTCCATGTCTGTAGGCAGCCGAAATTCTTGCCTGTCGCACGGTCGGGCTCCAGCGTATGCAGGTCATTGTCTCTGGGTTTGCGGGGTAGCAGCTCGCCCCCAAAGACGTAGATCTTGTTGCTGATGGACGAGACAGTGTGCGATGAGCGCTGCAGAGCCGAAGCCTGCGCGATCTTGGTCCAGGTGGCTTTCATGATCGCGGAGCAAGTTGAATGCCACGTGGTGTGCGAGTCGAGAACAATGCATAAAGATAAATCGTTCAATCCCAAGGGAGCGGTGGGGCAACATGAGATCAGGCTACAATGGTAGGCGGTACCCTGATGGACACATCTTATCTTTTAACCGAGATTCCTGCCGAATCGCTGCCGCTTCTGGGCCTTGTTTATTCAAGGATGCTTTACAGTATGAATCACCATGCACAATGTCCGCCATCGACTCTCAGATCAGCTCCAGTCATGAAACTGCTCCCATCGCCCAACAGGAATAATATTGGAGCTCTGAACTCATCCACTGAGCTCAGCCTGTTCAACATGTTGTCGCTGGTCCATTGGCTTTCCATTCCCGGCTTCTGTAGTGCTTCTGCTGTGGCTGCCGTGCGTATATAGCCTGGTGAAAGAGTGTTGACCCGTATGAGGGGCATACCGACCCGCGAGCCCCACTCAGCAGCAAGCGATCGTGCCAGCTGGTGGACGGCCGCTTTAGACGAGTTGTATGCCGCAGTATCAACGCCCTGCTGCAGTCAGCTCATGAGTTACAAGCCTTCTACAAATTCTACAAATTCTAATCACCTTATTGGAGCCATGTCCACTCATACTGGCCACGAGCACCATGCTGCCGCTTACGTCTGCTTTCTTCATTTCCCGTGCCACAGCCTGGGCTACCGCAAATGTGCCGGTAGCATTGATATCCATCAATCGCCGGAACGAGTCAACAGGAAACTCGGTGGCGGGCCCGTTCAATGATACGCCCGCGCATGAAACCAATCCGCGGATTGGATGGTGCAGGGTGCTGACTAGTTCTTCGAAGACGGCGTCTACATCTGCGTCGTTTGCGATGTCGAGCTGGTGGTAGGACAGGTCCCTCTTGAACCGTTCGGCAGCAGCTTGGACAGGGGCTTACACATCATGAGTCAGAGCATGAATAAGTGATAGCGCAGGCTTCATTCATACCCCAGGTCTCTGTGGAAGGCTCCTCAAGGATGTCCAAGGCCACCACATCTGCGCCGGACTCAAGGCACATGGCCGCCACTGTGACTCCGAGGAAGCCGTTGGCTCCGGTTACTGGGCTCGAGCATCAGCCAGGTTCAGATTGCTGATGGCTGACTGACTGATGATGGTCCGTCCATCGAGTCGGAACAAATCCTTGAGCGGCACCGTCGGGCCGCCTTGTCTGGGTTTGGTCTCCCTGTAATGCGGATCGTGGACATTGACGCCACTCATCATGTTGTCTGCAAGTGTGGCGGGGTTTCTTCAACACATGCGAGGCTGCAAGGAGGGCACTACCCCGGATAGCCCCCGCACTCGCCGGTGCTCGGGCCCGACGGCCGCCCAGTAGATGCAAACCCGAGGTCTATACAGTGCTGTGTTTGGCGAGTCACAATCTTTCGAATTATCCCCCAGCTCTGTCACTTACACTTTCATTGCCATTTTTTCAATTCTTTCTGCACAATGCTCGCGGAGTGGCGGGCATGTCGCAGTAATGCTTCCAGCCGACGTCCGGCCATGCGGGCTGTGCCTTCGCAGAATTCGATACCGACAGTCGAGTTGACCGCACAACAAGGGCAAAGCAGCGACAACACAACATCGGTTGCACGACCTTCGACATCAAGCAATGCAATCCCAGCCCACGGTCGATGGAAACCTCTCGCCATTGTCATTTCGTCCACCGTTCTGGTCTTTACTGCCTGCGGCCTCAATTTTGCCTACGGAATCTACCAGGAGCTCTACGAGTCCATGTCGCATGATCCCTCCTCCCCCTTCTATCGAGCCACACCCGCTATGATCGATCTTATCGGCACCTTGTCCGTGAGCCTGATGACCATCGGCGCTCCCTTCGCCTCCGCCTGGACGAAAGCCTTTTCTCCACGATCTGTCACACTCGTTGGTGGCCTTCTGCTTGGACTCAGCTTGATCTTGTCCAGTTTCGGAACCCGCTATTGGCATTTCGTCGTTACACAGGGCCTCTTATTGGGAGTCGGCACATGCTTGTCCTACATTCCTGCAGTCACCGCAGCACCGGGGTGGTACAACGAGCATCGGGCCCTTGCCATGGGTGTCATCCTCAGCGGAACCGGTGTTGGCGGAGTCTTCTGGGCGCCTGTATTGCGCATCCTCAATACAAGCATCGGATTCCGGAACACTTTACGCCTTAGTGGAGCTGCAAGCTCGTTCCTGATGACCGTTGCTGCCCTTTTCCTATCGTGGGATCCTGTCAATGCGCAAAGGTGGCGAGTTGAATATGCAAATGTGGGGCGATTCAAAGCACTTTACCGTATACCACTACTGAATTGGCAAATTGCCCGCAACAGGACGTTCTTTGCTCATGCCCTTGGTGGTTGCATTCAGTCTGCAGCCTACTACGCCCCTGTGTACTTCTTCTCCGCCTACGGCAGGACCCTCGGTTACAGCGTCGCTGCTGGTGCCAACTTCATTGCCATTTCCAATGCTACCAACGCAATAGGGAAAATCATTTTCGGCTATTTGGCTGATCGGCTGGGCAGGATCAATACACTGGCTGTCACCACTCTACTGAGCTCTGTCACTGTCCTAGGACTGTGGCTCCCGTCTACACTCGCCAGCTCGATAGACGGCAAATATGACATCAGGTCTAAGGCTTTGTACGTCGCCTTTGTCATATGCTACTCGACTTTCGCTTCGCCGTACATCTCATTGTTCCCAACTTCTCTTGTAGAGCTATTTGGAGCGCAAAATTTTAGCAGTGTGAACGGTTTTTTCTACATGCTGCGTGGGATCGGGACGCTTGTAGGTACACCAATTGCTGGAGCGCTCATTGTGCGGAACGTGCAATCCGAAGTGTCAACTCCAGGGTCGTACACTCGCTGTACTGCTTTTCTCGGGACTCTTCTGGCAGGTGCGTCACTCTGCGTTATCTGGGCCCGCCTCGAAACTTCTGGAGTGCGCCAATGGAAGGCCTGAGCACGCGGCATATGGCACACTGGTTTTGAGACGTACACCGAACGGAGGGGCTTCCGGGTATGAATAGTTCGGTTAATACAGCAAGGTATACCGGTTGGTCGACTTGATCATTGGTAGAGCATGTGCACCTGAAAACTTTATGGCCTATCAAAATAATCTTCTTCATGGCAAAGCATAGGACCGTCCCTACCGGCTTTTGATCACTGCAGCTTTCCTGCATTCTGTCTGATTACAGGTATGACTTGGATCAAGCATTGACAACAACAAGTTTACAGAGAAACCCACTTTCCTGGCTTTCGCGGGGGCCAAGATCATGGCTTACTGCATATGGTAGATCCCGACGCGAGTTTCTAACAACACACTTGCGACGGAAGCGAATAGCTCGAGAACTACTGGATGATCACCATTTGTCGGCAATTGAATTGCATCAATCCTAATACCGACAGTGGATCTCAACTCCACACTCTACCACGTTTGTCCAGTTGGAAACCTGGGGAAGGCCCGATCGGCACTGTGGGGTTACGGGGAATATTTCCAAGTCCAGACACAGTCTATGTATCAGAGTCTATAAAACGTCTCTGCACCACAGACAAGCATTTAACTTCTATCCGGACCGTGACATCTGAAATGGCAGACAAGAAAGTTGAAGGAGTCGAAGACTCTCAGATTGAAGATCTTGCCACACAGCATACCGAAGCGACTGGTGGTGTACGCCATGATGGTCGCCCTGTATGGGATGAGAGTGGCGCTACCTATGGCAAGTCCGGTACACAACGTCTTGTCGAGCATTGTTGCAGCAAACTTCTGACATTCGATAGGCCTTCGGGGGATTATATCCAACAGATACGTCTTCACCGCAGCTGCCTTTGCAACATTGGGTGGAACATTGTTCGGATATGAGCAAGTACATCCTGTCAATCCAACAGAGCGCTTGCTGACAGTTTCAAAGCCAAGGCGTAGTCTCTATTACACTCGTCATGCCTCAATTCGTCAAACAGTTCCCCGAAATCGACCCGATATCTAGCGGAGCAAGCTTCAAGAAAGGATTGCTCACTGCCATGATAGAGCTTGGAGCATTCCTCGGTCAGTAGTGTCACGTACTTCATTTGAGCAACAAACTTTGACACCTGCCCAGGTGCCATGAACCAAGGCTGGATTGCCGACAAGATTTCTCGTAAATGGTCTATCTTCCTAGCCGCATGCATCTTCCTCGTCGGATCAGCCTTGCAAACCGCCTCCGTCAATTACGGCATGCTCACCGCCGCGCGCTTCATCGGCGGTATCGGCGTGGGAATGTATGTATACCTCCTCCTCCTCCTCCTCCTCCTCCTCCTCCTCCTGTCCAGCCATAACAAGTCTAATGATCAACAAAAGGTTCGCAATGGTCGCCCCTCTGTACATTTCCGAGATCTCTCCACCCGAGATCCGCGGCACCCTTCTCGCCCTTCAAGAGCTGTCGATCGTCAGCGGCATCGTCGTCGCGTTCTACATCACCTACGGCACCCGCCACATTCCCGGCCAGTGGAGCTGGCGCCTGCCCTTTTTGATCCAAATGACGCCTGCGATCGTGCTAGGGTTCGGAGTCCCCTTTCTGCCCTACTCACCGAGATGGCTGTGCGGGAAAGGGCGTGATCAACAAGCCTTGGAAACGCTAGGGAAGCTGAGGCAATTCTCTGTGACCGACGAGCGGGTGCTGAGGGAGTGGTACGACATCAGGTCCGAGGTCGCATACCAGCGAGAGCTGCGGGCAGAGAAGTATCCTCACTTGACTGACGGGAGTAAGAAGTCCCGCTTGCGACTAGAGATGAACGGCTGGCTGGACTGCTGGCGAGGCCGGGGATGGCGTAGGACTCAGGTCGGCGTGGGCTTGATGTTCTTCCAGCAGGTGTGTTGCTGCTCTTCTCCTCCTCTTGGCTAATTCGAGCATAACTGTGCCATATTGGAGAAGCTGACGACTAGCAATAATAGTTCGTCGGCATCAATGCTTTGATCTACTATTCCCCCACCCTCTTTGGCACTATGGGCCTCGACTACGAGATGCAGCTCACAATGTCCGGCGTGCTGAACATCTGCCAGGCTGCCGCCTGCGCCTGGAGTCTGTGGGGCATGGATCGGTTTGGCAGGCGAAAACTCCTCCTCGGGGGAGGGGTGTGCATGTGCTTCTCGCATGTCATCATTGCCGTCCTGGTTGGGTTGTATAATGGGAAATTTGCTGCCCATCAGGGCCCGGCGTGGACCTCCGTGGCTTTCTTGCTTTTTTATATGCTCACTTTTGGGGCAACATGGTAGGCACAGACCTCGTATCGAGACGATAATCGTATGCTAACGCTATTCAAGGGGTCCGATCCCGTGGGCCATGCCGGCGGAAGTCTTCCCCTCGTCGATCCGGGCCAAAGGCTGTGCTCAGGCGACCATGTCGAATTGGGGGAACAACTTTATCATCGTGAGTGACAGCTGTCTTCCCTTTTCATTCGCCTGCTTGAATGCTGACGATGCTCCGTTCAGGGCCTAATCACGCCGCCCATGATCCAAGGCATTGGGTTCGGCACATACGTTTTCTTTGCCGTCTTCTGCCTACTAGGCATGGCATGGGTGTACTTCTGTGTCCCAGAAACGGCCGGTCGGACGCTGGAGCAAATGGACTTTGTCTTCGGCGACAACCAGTCCCACGAGGAAGAGCAGCGACGAGCGAGGATCGAGCGAGATCTCATGAGCCCGCAAGCGGGGGAAGGGGTAGAATAAGATACACAAGCGAAATAGTATCATGCTTTTAACTACGAGTTCCTGGCTGTCGGCTGCAACAAGCATTA
The DNA here is from genome assembly GCA_010093895.1 of Myriangium duriaei CBS 260.36. NCBI lineage: Eukaryota > Fungi > Ascomycota > Dothideomycetes > Myriangiales > Myriangiaceae > Myriangium > Myriangium duriaei. Next base: position 113,612 of record ML996082.1, read on the forward strand.
GGATAGCTCTGCTGCAATTTCAGCCACCAACAATAAACGCATCCACCCAAGGCTGTCCTTCACTCTGAAATGCCGTCACCGAGTTCTTCCCCGGCAACATCTCCACCTCCACCGTCCTCTCCTGCCCACTTGCCGCCCCTTCAAAAGTCACAGTATAATTCCTCAAAAAGTTCAATCCCACCTCCACCGTCCCATTCCCTCCCCCAATGACAGTCAAATTCACATTCCCTCCCTGACCCGTGATCCCCACTGGCGCCACAACCCCAGCAACCTCCACCCATCCCCCGTCACCCAACGCCACACCCCCGTCCACAACGGTTCCATTCAACCCCGACTCCCTCCCTTCAAATGCACCAATAAACGTCCCTACCAACCCGTCCTCGACCTCATATCTAGGCCCCGTCACCGGCGGCACCCAAATCTGCACCTCCCCTACAGCCACCGCCAGCCCCTGCGCAGCGTTCAGCGTGATCTGCAGCTTCTGAGCTTCTGCAGTATATCCCTCTGCTGGCGTCGAGGCGTTCGAGGCATTACTCGCCATTGGTGCAGAGAACAGGATCGTATTGAGGGCGTTCGGGACGCACCCCGTCCATGGGCTGCGGAGGGCGAGCACCGCTCCGTTGCCGTCTGCTACGCGGACGCCGGCGGGACAGGCAATGACACCGCCGCGATCGGTGTCGGCGAAGATGCCTAGGGAGACGGAAGAGATGTTGCGGGGCCGAGGGAGGGTGATGTTGATGGTGTTGTAGGGTGTGGTGGACTGGTTGTTTGTCCAGCGATTGTCAGGGGTGGTGTCGTACCATAGCAGGCCGTCGTTGAGCTTGAAGGGGAGGTAGGATTCGCCGTCGCCGTTGGAGGAGAAGATCCAGTCTGCTGTTGCATTGGGAAGGCCCCAGGGGCTGTTGGGGTTGGTGGCGATGTTTTGGTACTCGGGAGAGGAGGAGAGGGCTGAGGAGGCCGTTTGGGCGGCAAAGGGTAGAGTGATATTGGTGGGTGCGAGAGTGGGTTGGGCGTGGATGAGACTGCCGTTGGAGTAGACTGAGAGACCGGAATGGTTGCAGGAGTAGTGCGAACCGGTGCTATCCCAGAAGATGCTGATCAGGCTGCCGTGGTAAGGGAGATTTTCGACGGCGAAGTAGCTCCAGTTGCTCGGGACAAGTGGCTGAAAGGACAGAACATCATCCAGAGTAGGAGTGATGCCGAAAAGGTCGACGAAGATATTATCAGCGTAGGTTGAGTGGAGGTAGTTCTCTGAGTGATTCGTGGTATCGCCCGACCACATGTCCATCTCGGGGTAGTGTGACTCGGCAGTGTATGGTACACCATCTTTGTAATTGGTCTTAGCATAGGTCTGGAGAGCGTTATAGAAAAAAGCGTCATCAACGACCGTGCTGAGGTTGCTCCTGCTCATACCAGCCAGAGTCCTCAAGTAGATGGAGGTGCTGAAGGGCCACGATTGACCATTCCACAGACAACAATATGTTGTGTTCTTCAGCGCACTGTAGTAGGGATTCGTCCGCTCCAACGTGGTCGGACCAAACTCTGTAAGAAAACCTTCAGGTGTGAGAGCGGCTTCCAAGCCTTTAACGAATGTCTGGTTGGTCCCCACACCGAATCTGTAGGGGTACATGCCGATGAGCTCTCTACCCTGACAGCGAAGATTTGATCCCTCAACGACATCAATCCAGTATTGCAGCTCCTCACTCCACATGACATCGAGCATCTTGTTGTACAAAGATTCGGCATACGAGCTCCAGGTATTGGCGAGGTCAGATCTGAAAGTTAGGTCAGCTTCTAGCACGATTGCTTGTATATAGCACAACTTACTGTCCTGCCAAAGTGGCTACTTCGCTGATAGCATAAGCATTGGCGATCATGTATGACATCTGACTAGGGCGGTAGGTCTCTGGGCCTAGCCAGATAAGAGTGTAATCATTGCCACCACCCTGACTCGAACTAAGACCAAAATCATCCCAGACTTGCATGGGTCCACCTTCTGGGCCGCCCGTCAGATAGCCGGGCAGAGAATATTCCTGGGCATCTGAAAGGGGTGTTCTATGATACAAGCCGGTAACGTTATCTCTGGTGACATTCCACAGGTAGTATGTCTGAATCATGCCCTGGAGTTGAGAAGTCAAGAAATCCTGGTCGCCGGTCACTTGGGCATGTTCCAGGATAGCCCGTTGCATGAAGTGAGTATAAGTAATTCCAGACAGCGCCTCAACGCCCCCACGTGTGTACGACTCGATAAGGTTCTTGGCAATATTCTGGTCTCGGAGCCATCGTCCTTCCAAGACATGGTAAGCTGCCGAGTCGGGGATGGTCTGGAGCTTGGATGCCCAGGACACGGGATGAATGAACTCGGTAAAGACCCATCCTTGGCCTTCATGAGCCCACTTCAGATGTCGTTTGAGAACTGTTGCACGGTAGTAGTAGACATCCTGAACAGTTTTGTCCGGGAGATCGATGAATGGAATATTATCCAATAACCATTGCTGATCGTCGTAGGAGTCGATGTACGAAGTGTGATTCAGAAATGAGGTTGTTTGCAGGTGAGCATCCTGCAATTGATATGGCCTCACCGGGTCATTCTGTGCTACAATGGAGGGAAGGAAGAGGGAAACGAAGATTATCGATAAAAGTGCGGATGACCTGAAGCGTGGAGCGAGCGCCATGTTACGAGCAATTTGACAAGATACTAAACACTTACGGGCACCTACTCGTACTGTGGGCATACAATCTCCTAAATACCAGTACTGAGATGCAAATATGTCTGAGATGGTTCAGGATGATCTCCGCAAATACTTGACATGTCCGCGATTCACGTCGTTTCCCCGCAGCGTTCTCCGCCATGTATGCGTCATTCTAAGGGACAACCGGTGGGGTAAAGCCGGACACTTCGATCAAGGCTCGCGCCTGCCGGTGGGAGAACCAATGACTGGCCATCATTGTCGAAGATCCGACTCTGGAATCACCCCGAGCAGCATATGTTGTGGTATCCGCAATAAGCTTATAACGGATAGCCGGATCTACTCAATGTGCGGACGTTGTCTTCGGCAATCAGAACGAGGCGACAGCGGATAAAATGCTCCATAAACAGTAATTGTTTTTGATGGTATTATGTCTAGTCGTATCGTACAGTTTCTCCGGCCGCTAAATTATGTGCAGCACTCTCTTGCGCCTTTGAGTGGTGATCGTGGGCTCAGCTTTTCATTTCTCGTTCGGACGGGTGTCCACGTCCATCGAGTCATGAGAGTACAAGCACCGGAAGATTCGAGCATTGCCACACTTGAAGGCGTAACAGAGCTGCGTCCTGTCATTTGTTTCCATTGGAATCAGGTGCGATTGGGCGATCGCATTCGAGCTTCGAAATAATCAAGCGCCATCCAGCCTTGCATGCAAGTAACAGGTCCTGAGGATCCGGTTCTGCCCTGATGACTTTTCGGTTGGGTGGAAGCTTGCTACATGGATGGGCCATCGAACCATTAATTCCAGCCTTGCATCTGGAATAGTCGCATTGAGATAGCGCCCATGCCCTCTGTTAGTTTCGTAGTGACGCTCATGCTTTCTTCTGTGATAATTGTGGTTGACGCCTCTTTAGTGGTTCGAAGTCGAGCCTGTCAGAACGTGATGCCATCATTGGAGGTCTTTTGCAGGCAACAGGAGGATGGAGGACGGGGAATTTAGACATCAATCGTCCCATCTGTAACCTCGAAACAGCAATGTTGCTAATGAAATACCAAAGCAGTGCACATGGCATATTCATGGCAGGGAAGATTGAGAGGGCGGCGATTCCAAGAAAGACTTTCTGCAAGAGGGTACGTTTAGGCTTTGGGGCAGCTTGCTTTGGGGACTCATCAGAGTAGAAGTTGCCTTCCTTTGGAGTACCAGGATTGAACCATATACTAGCAAAAAACGTGGCGCTGAATATGGCGGGGAGTATCTTATACGGATCAGGTGCCGTGAGATCCTGGCACCAAGAAAAGCCAGCGGATCTTAATGAGGTTTGCGTCCAGGTCGAAGATTCATAAAAATCGGCTCGTTCGAAAAACGTGCCGAACAGCTTTTGCACCAAGGTCTGTGAGTTCTCATGAGCTGGGGTTTGTGCATGGTCGTGATCGGCGATGTTCAATGTTGCGTCTAACGTTGGAGAGTCTGGCTGGGTCGATGCAGTCCTCGCAAATGTAAATGACCAGAGCCCGGAAGCCAAGCTTGTTACTGGCGTAGCGATCCATGCAATGATCCGCTGGAATGGCCCGCCGAGGATGGAGAGGAGCCCATCTTTCGAGCCGCAAAGCCTACGAACTCCCTCCGAGACAGCCAACAGAATTAGAAGGGGAATTATTCGAGAAATCCAGGGCCATGTTGGTGTGTTGAAGTCTTCCTCAAGTTGCTTTACAATGGTTGACCTGAACTTTGAGATGGCCCGGCGACGCTGAACTTGCTGAACTAGACCACCAATTCCGGTAAAGCGAGACTGCTTACTCCATCTTTCTCGTAACATGGCATTGCTGATCTCCGCATCGACCAGAGGTTGAAGCATTGCAGCTCGAGTTTGATTGATGCGGCGCTGACGTTGGTACCGTGGGTATATGAAAATGGAGCGGATCGCGAGCGCGGACAGAGGGAAGACGACCAACCACGGGATACCAGTCTCGTACAGACCAGCCATCAGATTTGCAGGTAGTGCAGAAAGAATGCCCGGATCAGCCAAAGCGGTGGTGAGAAGTCCCCGACGAACACATGGTTGATGTGTCAGGCAGACCTGGGGAGGTCGTGCTGGAGGGCGAAAAGCAGCACGTAGAGTGAAGGGTGTGATGTATGGCCGTCCCCGACCCAATGCGAGACTCATATCATCTCAATTTTAGTCTTCAGCCCAGAAAGTGCAAAATGGAGCATTCCTTGGGTGGTGTGGTACGAGGCCAGAGAATGAAGCAGTACGGCGTCCGGCCCGCGTTGCCGAGAGCTCCCCATCACCGGTTACAGCTGACCCCTAAAGTTTACCGCAGATCATCTGTCAAGCTGCGGTCAACTCACCACTGGTTTATCTTCAACTTCACGGGCACTCTGCCTTCCCTCCTTCATCCTCTCGCTCGTTCACCTCACACCCTCAATCAGCAGCCCCTGGGCCCTCTCCGCCACAGGTTCGCCTCGACGACGATGCTTCCGACCAACCTCAATTAATAGACAAGACACATCTCTCAAGATGAACCCAGCCATCTTCGTTTCACTGCTGCTGGGTACCACAGTAGTCCCGCTCTTCACGTTGCCGTGGCTGATTCGAGCCTTCCTCAAAGCTATCGGCGACTATGTCCGTGACCGTGCCCGCACGAGAAGGCAGCTCTTGTTCCAACGAGCACGGACTGAAGAGCAGGAAGACCAGAAGACGAGATCCAAACCCACATACCCAGCCGCTGAGGATGCAGACTGGGAGAAGATTGATTCTTCGGGCACACTGCCTAGCAGTACCAATGGCGAAAGATCTTCCGCAGACTGGGAAGGCGTAGTGGGATTCTTCCACCCCTTCTGCAATGCCGGCGGCGGCGGCGAACGTGTGCTCTGGGCCGCCATCAGAGCTACCCAGCAGCGCTTTCCCAAAGCCCTTTGCGTCGTGTATACGGGCGACCACGACGTCGACAAAGATGCCATGCTCTCCAATGTCTCGACTCGCTTCAACATCCACCTATACCCACCTCGTATTGCCTTCCGATACCTGTCCACCCGCCACTACGTCCTCGCCTCCACCTGGTCACACTTTACCCTCCTCGGCCAGTCACTCGGCTCCCTACTCCTCGCCTGGGACGCCTTCAACCTCGTAGTACCTGACGTCTTTATTGACACCATGGGCTACGCATTCGCCCTCGCCTTCTCCAAGCTGCTCTTCCCCTCCGTCCCAACCGCCGCCTACGTCCACTACCCCACCATCTCCACCGACATGCTCGGCTCCCTCTCCGACACGACCGGAAACAAAGGCGTCAATGCCGGCCTGGGGTCCGGCTACCGTGGCCGTGCCAAGCGTATCTACTGGGAGCTCTTCGCATGGCTCTACAGCCGCGCCGGAGGCACAATCGACATCGCCATGACGAACTCGTCTTGGACGCAATCCCATATCCTCTCTCTGTGGTCCGAATCCCGCCGCCGCTCCCACCGCACAGTCCCGATTACGACCGTCTTCCCTCCCGTCGCTGTGTCCGATCTGACCAGCACCATTCCCCTATCCCCACAAACCGAATCCTCCCGCTCCCCGCACCTCCTGTACATCTCCCAGTTCCGCCCCGAGAAGAATCACTCACTCATCATCTCCGCCTTTGCTCGCTTCGTGCGCAACTCGCGCCCCTCACAAGACACAAGACTTATCCTTGCCGGCTCAGTGCGGGACGACACGGACAGCATGCTGGTATACACTTTGCGCGTTCTCGCGCGCGAGGAAGGGGTGAAGGACAGAGTCGACTTCGTCATCAACGCGCCATGGTCGACACTCCTGTCACATCTGAAGTCTGCCAGTGTAGGCGTCAACGGGATGTGGAACGAGCACTTCGGTATCGGCGTGGTGGAGTACCAGGCTGCCGGGTTGATCAGTGTGGTGAACGACAGCGGTGGACCGAAGAGGGATATTGTTGTTGATATCGATGGGGGCAGGACAGGGTACTGGGCTAGTGACGAGGCCGGGTATGCGAAGGCATTTGAGACGGCGCTTGGGCTGGGTGAGGAGGAGAGAGTCTCTATGCGCCAGCGCGCGAGGAAGAGCGCCGGGAGGTTCACAGAGGCCGAGTTTAGGCGGCGCTGGGTGGAGCAGTTGGAGGTGCTTGTCAGTATGACTGGCGGGAATTAGATGTCGGCCGGTTCGACATTCATAATGTCAGGGATATGGTGGACGCTTGCAAGGCCCCGCCTTCACAGATGAAAGGTCCCGGCTGCTTCACCCATCACGCCAAGTGGCACAGCTACTGGGGCTAACGAATATGCACTTTTAGACCGATTACAAAATAAAATGTAATATTTCCCCTTGCACATCTGAGAGTCCTCCTCACTCTTGACAGATCTCACAGTATTCCAGGCTTGTTCATGCTCTTCCTGTCCCCGTCTTCAACTTTTTATCCTCGTGTAAGGCCACCTCAACCTCACACGATTCACCAACCATAAACTCGATAGAACACTACAACGCCTAACCTACGAGACCCTACATGATCGCCGTGGACAGGTCGCCGAGCTCGATGCTCTGGTTTCACGGCACAAATGACTCCCAGTCGTGGAATCAGCTCTCAACCCGTGTCTGGTAAACGAGGATCTAGCCGAGGATGAAGACTAGTCGCTGGACGAGCGCGCTGGTCTCTGAGTCAGTGACGAGGAGGACTGAAGGCACTTATATGTGGCGGCAGGGTCGTCATTTCACGACTCATAGAGCACGTCGTAGGACATGGTAGAGCGCAGTCTTATAGATGAGTTTTCCACCTGTGCGGTCTGCTCATTGCCCTGCTATCTGGTCGCCTCGTCGTCCAACAACTCGTGGGGCGCTACAGGGGGCACTAGGCGAAGCGATACAGTGGACGAGGGCGATGCCGAGCTCTGGGGCTAGTCGTTGCATGGCTACGGTCGTCTTTGGCGGAGTTGTAAGGAGGACTGATTTTCACGGCCGCGAGAGGTCACCATTAGAGCTACAAGGCTGTTAGTCTGCGGCAAACAGTCGTTCGTGATAGACCGGCTCCTTCCTATAGCGAAAAATTCACCGCATGCACTATCACATCGATTATAAAATAAATTGTAATTTTCTCCTGAGATATCGGGGAGTCTTTCCAGCATCGTCGAAAAAGACTGAATCCCTCCCATGCGCTGACAGGAGAGAAGTGCTATGAAGGGTGATTGGGTAGTGGTATCTATCGCACAACATCAAAACGTGTTGCGAAGGGACAGGCAAATAATTGGGGAAAGTCGTCTCATCAAATATCATGCTAAAAACGCTTGCGTTGTCATCTCTTGCTCTCGTGCAATTATTTCTTGTGTGCTTCGTTGCTGGTAATGCACCATCAGCTCATCGTCATCACTATGGCCAATTCTGTGGAGTGGCCACAAAGTTCTGCTGCTGGTCCATCTGCATCTGATCGTATCCGCTCATATCATTATCCGAGAGGTCAAATTCGCCACCGGAACTGGCGTCGAAGCTGCTCCTTCCTGTGTATTCGTCTTCAATATCTTCCGATATTGCGCCGGTGGTTTGACCAAAGTTAAACCCGGCGAGATCGGGGTACATCTGCAGCAGGACTGCAGGAAGCTGAGGTCCAGGCTGTGGCATGTCTGTCATGGGACCCGGCGCGACAAAGCCCTGCTGACTCTGCATCTGGTGCTGCCTCTGTTCCTCCAACCAGGCAGTGCGTCGTTCCTCGGCTTCTTCTTCCAGCAAAGGTTTTATGCATTCACGTCCAGCCTCAGACCTGAAATGTCGGCCGAGGGCATCTGCGCGGGCAAAGCGGCGACCGCATCCCCATCCCGCGCCCGTCTTCAACTGTCCCTTGCAGACAAACTTCTTCTCTCCAGAGTGTAGACCTTCATGACGTTTCCGATCGTGCTGTCTTGCGAACGCTTTACCACACACAGTGCAAACAAACGGTCGCTCGTCTGTGTGCGTCCGAAGATGAGACCGGAGATTGTACGCTCTCGTGAAGCGCTTGGGGCACAAAGTGCACTGGAATGTGGCAGGGTGTTTCTGCCGCTTCTGATCGCCACCTGACCCAGCAGTGGATCTTTCTGGGTCTGCTAGATCGAGCAGATATTGCCTGGAATCGGAAGCTGCACTGGCGCTCCTGTTCCTACCGGAGGGGGAGGGCGATCGTGAAAGGGGTATGGGGATGGTTGCAGGCGATAATGAACCGGTTGATTGCAAGCCGGGCTGCAAAGAAGGGCTGCGACCTCGGGACGGAATACCAGGGCTAGGTGAGCGCGAACCTGCATAGGGGTCGGATTTGGCGCGCTTCCGCCGCACTGATAGGACATGTAAGCAAAAGTGACACTGACTGATGTGAGGTTTTCTTACAGGCATCTGGGGGAATCAGCTCGTTGGTAGAGCTCGCCCTTGAACGATTTGCGAATGATGGTTGGCGCGAAGGGGGTGCGAAATCAATATTGATCTCTGGAGGAGACATTGCGTCGGCGTGGCCTTCGTGAGACATTTGCGAAATATCGATAGAGGGGAAGGTATTCGAATTTAGAGTCTGCATGCCCGCGAAAGAATTGTAGCCGTTGCCCGTCTGTTGAAATGACATGTCTGGCGACAATCCAAAATTGTCGGTAGATGTAAAGGCGGGCAGAGGTTGCTGATCGAGGGGCAAGCGGGGCGAGTTCTGCAGACTTGCGACCGGACTGAGATGATCATGTGAGCCCACACTGGAATCATTCAAAGTGAAGCGAGTGAATCCCAATGAGTCGTGGAATAGTGGAGCATCGGTCGCGCCGAGCATGGGCGATACACCCGCGTTCTGGTCAAAAGCATCGATGTGACCAATGTATGGTGATGCCTGATTCGAATGCGACGAAATGTCGGAGACGGCGTCAGACGGTTTCCTCCTGTGTCCTCTGAACGCAGCGCCTGTTGCCCAGTCTCCACCTCCTCCTGGATATCCATGTGGGTATGCAGCGCTTGAAGGATCAAGCGACTCCGAGGTATTACGCGACCGCATGGGCCGTACCGGCTGGGCCTGTGAGGGAGATGGGGTATGGCGTGGGCTGGTGCTGCGCGAAGAAACAGCGGTGTTTGTGCTCAGCAGGTGAGGCGGAGTCGGCGAATGCGTTGGCAAGGAAGCCATGTGGTCGAGTGACAAATTATTGGGATCCAAGACGGTGGGCTGCGACTGCTGACCGCCGAACAGCAGCGAGGGGTCGACTGAAGAGTCGCCAGCAAGGTTAAAGTCGGGAAACTGAGCTTGGTCGTCCTGCTGGCTTGAGAAGGAGGCGCCAAAGTCTTGCGACTGGCCAGAGAGGTCGGTGAACTGGAAGTCGTTCGGGTTGGCGGGGCTGTGGCCTGGAGACAGATGAAGCGAGTGATTGGAGGTTTGGCTTTCGAGCGGGGGCGCGACGTTGAAGAATTGGTCGGTCTGAGTGAAGGCGAAATCGGAATTGTCTTGGGGAAAGTCGGCGGCGAAGTCGTCGGCGGTGCTGAACTGGTTTGTGTCGAGCAGAGTCGGGTCGAGGGACGCGAGGGTGGGATCCTGACCGGGCTGAGGGTGCGACGAAGGCGACTGCGAGGGTGGCTGAGGGTTTAAGTGGTTTGCATAAGGATGCGCCGGGGAGGGCGATCGCCCGGACGGTGGTATATCCATGGCAGCGAGCGCGTCGTGAGGGCGGGCAGTGAAGTTGAGATTGGGCTTTTCTTAGAAGCAGAGGACGAGGATGAGGCGCACAAGGGCCAAGACTACCGGCGCATGCCTGATTGTGACAAGTGAAAGGAGCCGCACGGGCGAATCAGCGCGGGAGGGTCAGGCCGGCGGAAAGCTGAGACGACGCGCGAAGAGGCCGGATGGGGCGCAGCAGCACGGTTGATACCTGTCGGACGCAGGAGGTCGGTGAGGCGGTGATACGAAGGACGGTATGATGTAGGATGTAGGATGTATGATGTATGAGACGGTGGCAGTGAGCGATGTTGAGGAAGAAGGCGAATTGATTGTGTGATGTTCGGCCGGGCGTGAGTGAGTGTTGATGATGATGGTGGTGCTGACGCCTGCGATTCGGTCTTGCTCGTTTCGGACTCAGTGTTTTGGCGGCGGCACGCTTCCGCTTGCTCGTCCAGTCATTCAACGCACCAGCAAGCGAGTCGAGGGCCTATCTCAATGCATGCTACTGTATCGCTCTGAGCGGGATGCCTTATTCGCACACGTGCATTTCCATCGAATATCTCGCACTTTGCCCGTTCAGCGCAAAGGTTAGTCACTGATCGCGCGACTGCTTGCCTGAATTCGAAGAGCCAGTGCCCGTGGATCAGCACTGCGTTGCGTTGCATGCCATGCCATGCCATGTCATCTCACCTTTCCTTGCACGCTTCGGCCGGTTAATGGAAAATTGGCGGCTTGCTTCCGAAATTGCGAGACCACGCAGTCTCAAGCAGATAAGATTCGGCCCTTGCAGAATTGCTCTTTTCTCGAACACGGAAAGAACAGAGAGTAAGAATTAATTTTGTGAAATCCGACTCCAATGCCACTGTCTTTGATCTCCCCGGGTGTACTGCACAGCAGTGCGACCGAGCCCGAAGCCAGGTTTGGTGGAGGTGGAGCGCTCGCCGGTTTCTGGGATCCCAATTCCCAGCTGTGTGCCACATCGTAGTCTTCTTGCTCGTCCATCCTATTCCCGAATATCCGCACTAGCTAATATCGAATTGTAAACATCAAACATGGACGATCAGGTAGAGCGTCTCGCTCAGAAAACGTGGGCCAAATACCAGGATATCCCCAAATCCCGGCGGTTGATGATAGCGGTATCTGGCATTCCCGGCTCAGGTATCACACCACGCACGACACAATCAAACAACATGTCTAACAAGACCACAGGCAAGACCACATTGGCAGCTTTGGTGGCAAAAAGGATCAATGCACTCCATGATGAGAAATCCCCTGGTCTTGCCTCGGACCACCCGGCAGCCTTCATCCCGATGGATGGATATCATCTCACCCGCGAGCAGTTGTCCGCAATGCCAGACCCCGACACTGCTCACGCTCGGAGAGGAGCTGACTTTACCTTTGATGCGCCGGCATATCTCGAGCTGATCAAAAAACTGCGCAAGCCGCTGTCCGCCGAAACAACAACCATCTACGCCCCCAGTTTCGACCACGCGGTGAAAGATCCGGTAGCGGATGACATTCCGATCCACCCTACAGCCCGCATCCTTGTGTTTGAGGGTCTCTACCTCAGTCTAGGGACTGGAGCAAAGGAGTGGAAAGAGGCAGCAGAGCTGATGGACGAGCTGTGGTTTGTCGAAGTGGACATGAAGCGAGCCAAAGAGCGACTGACGGAGAGACATGTCAAAGCTGGCTTGGCCGACACTCGCGAGGCGGCAGCTCAGCGTGCTGAAGACAACGACCTGGTTAACGGGCGTCAAATCATCGATGGCCGACTGCCCGTGCACGAGGTGGTGCAAAGCATAGAAGATTCGGCATGGGCGCCGTAGACGTAGCCGCTGGGGGAATGACGCGCTGGGAAATTACAAGTTATCGCAGCAAATAGTGTTTCAGCCTCTGGGCGAATTTTGTGAATGGAAGGGAATGCGGTTCCACGTGATGGAAAAAGCGATCGATCCTTGTGCGTGATCGCGCGAGCTTGGGGGGAATGGGACAGCCAGAGGTGGTGCGGGGTACCTGAAGCTCCCCGTCCCCCAAGCAAGGATCAATGCGGGTTAGACGGGCTGGAGCTTGGACGCGCTTCCCGATGAAGCAATAGCGTCATGAGCAGGCAATACGTCACTTCCCGGCTCCAGGCCGACGAGGGCGCGCTTGGGAACGGCCACAACCAAGGACTCGACAGCTGCCGTCATAAACTCGCGGTCGCCCTTTGTTGTCAACTCCTGCTCTTTTCATTACACACTCGACAACTCCATAATCTCATCGCACTCCATCACAGCTCCTCAACAAACAACCAATACCTACACAATGGCCACTCTTCACTGTGAGTCTGCCCCTTTGTTGTGTCCGATGACAGCTGTCACCAAGCTGGTCATTCGATCAGACTCGACAGCAACAGCATCAATTAGCTTCAGACTCGTCTAACATCCATTTCCAGACCTTCCTCCCGTCAAGCCTTCGGCTATTGCCCTCGGCACCGTCTTCAACCACGTCGCCTCGCTGGCCGTGTTGACCCCTCTGTTCGGCGAGACCTACCGCCAGGCTCAGGCCGCTAACTCCAAGGAGGAGTTCTTCAAGTCCAGGGAGGCTGCCTCCGCTGGTCTTGCTTGGGGAACCTCGCTCGTCGGCTCTGCCATCCAGTCGTATGGTGTTGGTGCTCTTTTGAACGCCACTGGTACCTTGACCTACAAGGGCGCCGCTTACCTCGGAGCTCTCGTCTTCTTCGCCTCTTCTGCCCCCTCAGTAAGTTGTTTGATATCTGACGTATGAGGATTGGATACTGACTCCTTCCAGTTCGTTGCCCAGATCACCACCGAGAAGCGCCCGCTCGACACTATCGCCGTCGGTGCTCTGGCCCGCGTCTTCGAGACTGTCGGTCTCTCCGTGTTCCTGACATACTGGGGCACCCGCACCAACCCCTTCAACTAAGCGCTTTCTTGATGGAAAAGATGTGTGTTGATAGTTGATGGGTGGATGGTAGATTGATGAACCAGAACCGTCGAAGGCGACATGTCTTGGCGGGAATGTGGGAGGTTTTACAGGCGCTACCACAGTTTTCGAGAATAGATGAACCCACTACCATATCTCCAATCTTAACTTCTGTGAAACATTTTTTTTTGCTCCTCTTTGTGACGGTCGCGTGTGACATCCGATGTCAAAAATATTTCTCTGCCTCAATTCTTAATTTTTCTCCAGCGTCACTGGAAAAATGACAGACAATCTACTCGACATCGAAGTAGACGCGGACGACTATGCCACCACCGCGGCGAACGACGATCCCGCGCCAACACAAGACCGCACACACGTCTCAGAGGAGCAATTCCAGCAGACGAAAGCTACATACAGAGCAAAAATTGACACAGGCTCAGTAAGTCCTCTGGCAACCTCTTCATCACCACCCACTACGCCACCGCTGCAGTCCTTTCACCTGCAGTCTCAACCCATCTTCCGCCGCACTTTCTCATACTTCATCTCTACCTCTCCACCTCCAACCTTACAAATCACAACCTCTAATCTTTTACACACGCCCCATACCCAAGCCTCTCCGATAGCAAAGGCTCCCGGCTAACCACGATCCGTAGATATATAAATCCCTCCCAACCGCCCTTCCCCCGCCCGCCTCCTCCCCTGCGGAGCCTAAACCATCGCTGTCAGGGAAGAACGTCCAACTCATCGCAGCCGCCGCCGGAGAGCTATACTTCAACCGCGACTACACCCAGCTGCTGACTGTCATTGCCTGGCTGCGGGACAAGTACAACGTGCAAGGTGCGAAGCTTCGTGGTCGACCGCTCGGGGACGTGCTAGGTGACTGGGAGGGGAGATGCCGGCGGCGGATGGAGGGGGAGGAGAGGGGTAAGGCGAAAACGGAGATGGGTGGGGCTGTTGGTGAGGGGCAGAGGGAGGAAGGCACGGAGAAGGCAGGGGAGTGAACGGTGTTGAAGTCCTATACATTATACATCGTTCTGTATGATTAGAGTCTATTTAAGGTCTTGCCACTGCTCGAAAGCGTGGGCAAAACATGCGCTCCCTGTCTTGTCTATGGTATCACTACCCCACGATGATTCGTTGCCACCTAATGATAGCAAAGGCACCATGCTCACTCTCCCATGTGCGCACATGAACGGAAATACACAGCGTGACAGCTCCAAGATCAGCCTTTGACACTCGTCTAGACTCAGCTCGTCGTTGAACATGATTGCGCTCCTGCACGCTCGGGAGTTCAGTAGGTCGATGATGCCTTTCGGACAGGAACCCATTCGTGTCAACCACGCTGGAGTACTACCCTCGTTCGCCGACTGCTTGCTTGCGCCGTTTGTGCCTCCACTCCGTCTGATACCGGCGTACAAATCTTTCCGGATCAGCTCGACCAGAAGTCGAGGTTCTTGTGTACATCGTTCTGAGAACGTCGGGGGCAGATGTGTGATGACCACTGTGTGGTCACCTTCATTCGAGACGGAAGCCTCATCGGTTGAGGCAACCGTCTTGAGATCATACAGTATCCCCCAAGCAGCGAAATGAGAGGCTCGTGTCTTCAGTAGATGAGCCTCGACAGCAGTGATCTGGAAGCGAAGTGGCTTGCTGAGGATGGAAGTATCCACTCCAGCAGGGCTTGCATCCACGCTAGAGATGGGCACAGGATCAGCACAGTCGCTCACGAGTGAAGCCGACAAAGACTCTAGTATGCAGCGCTCTGAAGCGGCATGTTGATCGACTAGGACCAGGATCGAAGACGAAGACGATGCGTGGCTCGACCCTGGCATTGTAGGAAGTCGAATCAGGACGTACTTCCGATCGACCTGAGATATCACCTCGACATTGGCTAAACCTTGCTTCGTCAGCTGCACTTGAGCCTGATTGGATGACCGGGACCACTCAGATGTCGACCACTGGGTCCTGGACGTTGTCGTACTCATTCTCATAGGATCGTGCGAGAGACTACTATCGAAGAAGCAACTTGAATCACCGCTTTGAGGTAGAAGAAAGATGGGATTTTTCCAGCTCCTCAGGGCGTTTGACAGCCAATTGCCAGAGGTAGAGCTTGGCTGCCCCAGTATGCTGAACTTTTGGCTACCGATCGCCCGCACTGTAGGTGTCGCTGTGCTAGCTTGCGGCCGCTTGGTCGCTGTCCCGGACTTACAGCAATTTTTTAGCATACCCGTCCGAAGCGAGACCTGAGCCTGGGTCTCTGTGTCCGTATCTTCCCACATGAAGTAATCGCTCTGACAGTCACCATCCTCGTCGTCCTCTGCAGTTGAGAATTTTGGGTAAGCATGAGGAGATGGATTCACTCCAGCCGAGATCAGATTGGCTTGAATGAGTGGCCTACTGCTTGTAGACGGCCTCCAGAGGTCATCCTTCAGTCTTGAAGTGCCACCTTTTATACGGCTCCAATTCGAGAAAGATCTGCTCGTGTCTGCGGGGGTGAGCTGCCTTGAAGACTTCCGCTTTGAGGTCCTCGCGCCGGGAGTTGTGTCGGCCAAGGAGAGAGTTGCTGTTGAGCCCGGACGCACGTGGAGGCACATCTCCGTTGGTGGTTCGCTTGCACTCGCGGAACTATGGCCCTCGGGATTTGAGCTACATTCAGAGATCAGGCCTGACGGGGTTTGAGGCGTTTTTGCTGAGCGAGCGGGTCTGAAACCGTTGGCCTTTAGCCAGCCGTCTGCCAGCGCTGTGAGCAGCTTGCAGATAGATTCGGAAGTGACTGGTGCGGACAGATCAGTTACTTTTGAACCTGGGTTGGGCTCAAGATTGAGATAGTAGATTGGCCACCGATCAAGGCCTTTTCGTGCTACTCGAAGATCCTGTACCCGCGAGCTTTTCCAGCGGTCTAGTGCTTTATCGTCCGGGACGGCGACCTCGGTCCCAAAGGAAGACTTGGAAAAGGCCTCATTGACGGCATCATAATACATTTTGCCTTCGGACGACCGTGGCACAGGCTTGATCCCAACCGAAATGAACTGGAATCGCGTCGTTGGATGCGGGCTCGTGGAAATGACTCCCTTCACAGAAAGCGAGGTTGTTGCTGCAGAAGCAGGTACCAAGGCGGATGCTAGGATCCCTGGTAAAAATCGAAAGGAGGAAAAAATGGAGGCTGCTCGCTTCGTCTTGGCCCTCGACGAGATCTTCGGTGAAGAGTCGTTGCTGACCTTGGATGAATCCCAAGATTCTGTACGCTTAGGATTGCGAAAATGGACACGCTTTGTAGCATCTTGGGGAATCTGTAGAGTGACGGAGACTCCGAATGGCCATGCCATAATGAGACCCGCTACCTGCGTCAGTAGATCAGTCCATTCTTTGTCGATTTGGGCTCTATTTTCCATAATCTGAGCATGCTGTTTGACTCGCACCGGCACATTGCCAAAGAGATCCCTCACGTTGATGACGGTGCCGTGATGATCCGGAAAAGCAGGACTGACTGTTGTGCGACTAGGTCTTTGCCTGGACAGGACTTGGCCACGGTGCATTAGCAAAGAATTTACTGAGTGGTGTGCAATATGTCTGGAAGAAATCGACAAGAGTGACAGAGTGGACAGAGAAGCAAGAAAGACACCCTGACCACCGTGCATGTCTGAGGAAGGGGCCAGCTTCGAAGAGTGGTAGATCTTGCAGAGACCACCTTCCTCACGAAAGCTGTCAGGGTGAATGCCCAATCCGTCATCTTCAACGACGCAGGCTCTGCGGAGTAGGTCGACGGAGATGGATATGTTGGTCGCCCGAGCGTCCAGGGAATTTTCAACAAGCCCGAACACGACATCGGCGACATTCGTGATGGCGATGGTTGATCCGATACGGGCAGCCACAGTGGGTGGAAGCGCGCATATAGTATGGCTCAGAGGGGCAGGAGATGATGGCTCAAGGGATGTGTGTGGCACGCTCGAATGAGACATCGTTGATGCTCGAGCGTGCTGGATGCTTGAGGCAGCTGCTTTTCGTCATGGACATCGGCTTGGCTGGGCGAAAATGAAGCATTGTGTTTTGACATATATGCTGAAGACCAGCTATATGCAGCACAGTAGAGTGGTTGACGGTTTTTTGCCAGTGAACATGGCATATCACAGCCGGTGGCTGACGTAGTGGCGGTTCCTGCAGGTAGGTGCGGACCGGCGCGCGGTCGGGGCTCGGCGGTAACGGCGTCTGCAGCGGATCTTGGGTTCACAGGGTCGACCCCGACCTCGAGCATCAATCGTCTCTGCTCCTCGCACTCGACAGCTATTGCTCCTTGCAAAGTATCTTCTCCGATCGCCGCCTCAGCATTACAAGGACTGCGAGATTGCTGTGCCATGCAAGCTGCGCACGTCTGATTGGTGCCGCGAGTTCAGCCGGCTCAAGCAGCCCCAGACCCTACACACTTCTACACTTCTGGACTTCTCAATTCTTCCACTAGAGATTCCGTCAATTCCTCTCGCTTTTCCCGTCCACCTTTCTCCACCATGACCGTCCCAAACGTCAACAATCAGAGCCCAGACCGGTCTACCAAACGACGGCCATTCGCTACCTGGGTCAAGCAGCGTCTGACCAACCTCAAGTCCTCCGATGTCCAAAATGCCAAGAAGAACGGGAAGAAGACGGATGGAGCTCGCTCGAAGAACAATCCATATCCTCAGTCCGGCTACGTCCGACCCAAGCCCGCTGCAGCAGATACAGTCAGCCTGGGCGAACCATCTTACATGTCTACCGACCCTTCTCGAGCCAATTCGAGCGGTGCGCCCTCAATATCCGCCAGTGAGCATGGCCACGGTGGCGCCTCCCACAGCAACAAATCCAACGCGCCCACTGTCGAGACTAACCCCGAAACCGTACATTCTGACGCGGGACACTCGAGGGCTTTCACGGCAAAGACAGGTGGGGCTGTCAGCTCCATGGACGGTGCGGTGAACAGTACTTTCTCCTCTCCAAACCAGTCTGAGCACTCCCTCACAACAACCCTGACCACCATTCACTCAACCTCCCCAGGTGTCATTCTGGGCAACCAGGCCGCGGCTGGCTCCGTCAATGCAACATCCAATGTCGCTTCCAATAACAACAGCGTCTCGTTCAGCCAACAATTCAGCCCAACTGGCCCGGTGTCGGCGCTACCGCCCCACCTAGCGCCTGCTGGACATCCTTCGACATACAGTGCCGCGACTGCCAACAACCTACTCACTGACGATGCTTCAATAATGACCTTGGCGTCATCCTCGAAACGCAGACGCAGGCGATCGATGGACACAGATGCATCAGTCCGCGCTCTAGCGCCGAGCAGCGTCTGGGGAGGGAGCCGTGAATCGTTGCCCTTGAGCGTTCTTAGCAGCAACACCGACATTGCCCCGATGGCTGGACCTGCACTCACATCACAGCCGGGTCGCCCGAGTATTGGGGGCATAGCGTCAACTGAGAGAGCCAGCGTCTACTCGAGCCACAGTGTTGCCGCACCAGCTCTTGTATCGGACCGGAATTCCTATTATGCTGCCAGTTTGAAGCAGAGTATCAGGGACAAAGAGAGGGACAAAGATGCCCGTAGCATCGACGGCCGTAGCATGCACCGAGATGTTGACGATCAGAAAAGCGTTCATGGTGGCAAGAGTCTGCACGACGGGGTGAAGGGATATGAGAGCAGCATCAAATCTGGCGCATTCAGTCATGCTAGGAATGACAGCAATGCAGGAAGCATTTCAGGCATTGCTGGAGGCCCTGCACCTGCACCAACTTCTGCGCCTGCCCGAGCTGTAGACTCGCTGAGTCGCCAAAATTCAACACACAGGACCGACGAAACCGATGCGGATACGGAGAAGCATTGAAGGGGGTCAGAACAGTAGTCGAATGGCATGGTCGGGAGTTGAGATGGAATAGGGTTCGGTGATTGATGATTTTCTGTAGCTTGATACCCGGACGAAAGTCAACCCAGCAATTTATGTCGATTCTCAAATATAGGTGCAAGGATTCTCGTCAAAGTCTTCGTGCTTGCTCAGCTAGTGAACCGCAGCATTTTCCACGAAATTGGCCTCTGCTTGATGATGTGACCTAGGCCGAGAGATTGCTTGGGCTTCGCGTGTTGCTGTGACGTCAAAAGCGTGCAACCTGGTCAGGCGACTGCTTTCGCCTCTAGCTCCTACCTTCGCATAAAATTATCAAGTTGGCTTCCTGCATGTAATGTAGCTCGGTCGTTCAAAGACGGATCTGATTTTTTTGAGAGTTGCGGTGCGGCGCATATAGGATCGAATGGCACGCAACGCCGTCATCGCCCGCTGCATCGTTAGGGCGATTGCAAACCATGGCGACGAACGGAAGAAGAGGTCGCTCATTCGCCGTATTCTAAGTGCATTCGCAGCTCTCTTTGCACTATACAACGTCCCTCTTCGCAAGTTCAAAGATGCTCTTTTCGCCGAGCTCCGAAAGACAGCGTGGTATATTGACGAGGCCGACTACAAGGACAGTTTCATCGCCAAGGATGATGCTAGAGAGGATGAGTCTCTGCAGACTATGGGAACCATGGGCTATTCGGGATCAGTACGGATTTCCGTCTGGAATTGTCTGATCTGTACGCTGACTCTGAACAGACCTTCTTCTCTACAGCGGACAAAGCCTACCTAGTAAAGTCAATACCTCGCCATTTTGAGCATTCATTTTTCAGAGAGGACTTGCTTGAGCCATACGCCAAACACATGGCGGAACATCAAAACTCTATCTTGGTCAGGATATGCGATTTACTGTCAGCAAAATCCTCAGGTCTGGGGACTCTTCTTGGAACAGCACCTTCGCACCACATCATCATGGAAAACCTCCTGTACGGACAGGCTGAAGCTCAACAGAAGGGTGCATCAGAATGGGAGACGTGGGATCTCAAGCCCACGTCTTATTTCTTCCCCGAGAGAGACGTTGCATCAGGGGCGCTGGCCTCAGAGGCGACCAAGTCCCGACTCGCGGACGAATTCCATGAGAAGCTCATTCTCAACGACGACCAAGCACAAGAATTCATGACCATCCTGGAGCGAGATACGAAACTACTTCAAGATTGCAATGCAGTCGACTATTCGCTATTTCTCGTTAGATTTCAAGAAGGACCAATCGATCCCTTCCAGGACGAATCGGTCGTTCCGGACCAGGCGCCGTTTGTCCCGCCTGCTGCTCCCTCTTGGCGCACTGGGATGGAGTCTGCGGACGGGAAGTACGTCTATCGGGCTGTGATTCTCGACTTCTTCTGGGCAAAGCACAAGTCTCAACCTAAGGTCATGACGGCTCTGATCAAGGCATACAATATGCTTGATAGGCAGGGCCCGATGAGCATAACGACTACTGCCACAGAGTACAGGACCAGATTTCTGGACATGTGCAAAGGCTTCATTGAGGTGCCGGCTTGAGCTCCGGTCCGTCCGTACGGAGGATCCAGATCGATCTCCGGTTCATATAGTGGCGACGTCATGCATCGCTCGATGAGTCTGCAACTACGTAGCAAATTTCGAAACAGCAGCGCACTTGCGGTTCAGTTACTCCACAGACCTCATGGTCACTGCTCATGCAGCCTTGCAGACAAGGTGCTTAGCATAATGGGGTGCAGGGATTCAGGTTGAATCTTGGACGTATCAGACAGGACTTCTGATAGAACTGCCACGTGAACGTGGTAGATGCTCCTTGCCCCATGAGCTTGAACGCAGTAAGGCGAGCCCATTGGAGGTGGTTTGCGCTGGCCTGGCAGGCGACAGGGATGGCGCGAGTCATGGCTTGCCCGCAATTGATCTTATGATCACCTGAGACGACGTGGCATGCTGCAGAAGGCATGAAATCCGATAGATATATGGACTATCAGAATTAGGAACATCCACATACTGAAACGCTCCGTGGTCTCGGTAGAGAGTTCTTCTCAGCTTGCCACTTCAATAAAAATGGGAATTCCCTTGCAATGTCTCGTTCCGGATTTCGCATCCACCGAGCGTGCGTGGCTTGCGAACCAGTTGTTCAATCTTGTACACATGATGGCGGTGGCTGCAGGTTTTTGTGCTCAACCTGACCCGGCGCCTTGGTCGAAATCTAGACCCGGCTAATGTAACATGAGACAAGGTCGTACGAGCTGCGCAAACATATCGAACCCCGGCCATTCGAAGAAGGGACCACGCGCAAACTGGAATCATAGAGATCAAGCACATCGCCCGTCGGTTGATAACACTACGGTCGACGGCTCGGATCTCACCCCACCGCAGCTGAGAAGCGCCACAAATCCAACTATCGCCCCTTGCGCAGCAAGCGTAGCCTATAGACACCTGCGGAAAGCCTTTAGCTTGATCCCTTGCGTGATCTGACCACCAAACTCGGCCCACGCGGCTCGTCGGCGGTAGGAGGAACAACGACCGTCGGCCTATCAGGCCGGTCACATTACGATACCAAAGTTCAACGCTGTGGACCCTGACAGGCTGCCAGCAAGTTGTCAAAAGATGACTTGATAACTGTCTTCGGGAAGCTGCTTGATGATGACATTTGCGCTTCTCCTTGGGCATCGAACCTTCATGTGCCTTTCCAGGTCTGCGGATAAAATCAACCAGTGAGGTCGGCGTTCATGTCGATGCATGCAGGCGCTGTGTTGCCCGAGAAAAGTCGCCTGCATTTAAGCTCTGGCCATTATTCGCCCAAGCAGCGAACCTAGTGGAGCAATAGGCCACGCTGCTCACTTCTTGCCACGATGCAACAAATTAACCTGGTGGCACAGCTCCATGCTGGCTTGCATTAGCGTTTTTCGGATGCTCATGGTCTGCATGCGACCTGCCCTCAGCAGAAATGCCAATACAGTATTACGCCGTCAGGCGAGCTGGACTGGACCTCAGATATGCCGCATTATAAGCGCCCTTTCCGGGTCTGTTCTTCGACTTGCTCTTTCTTTGTCTCGTCTCTACGATCGATTTCTTGCTGAAGAAGCTCGCATACTTTCTTCTAAATTTGTCTAAAATAATTCAAGAGCTTGGAAACTATAATGGCGACTGCGGATGTTCAAAGTCAGCCAGCGGAGGCAGCCCCAGCCCTACCGGACTATCTCACCAACCCAGACGCAACACTCGGGGACAAGGATGCTGCATGGAGGTACGGGAAAGCGCCGGACTATAGCAAGACCCGGGAGGTCTGGGAACAAAGTATGTTCCAACTCGCCGTATTTTCAGACCTGCTTGTTCCTTTTTGCGGACACAACTCCGCCATAAGTTTCCCCAACCATTCCCCCAGAAGCAAGCCAGAGCTGGAAGACAACAGAGATGCTAACACTATTCAGCCAAACACATGACCCACCAGGCTGGTAGTCTTCCCCAATTGGTCGAGAACCTGGTCAAGAACTGGGAAGTTGAAGCATCTTTCAAGCCAGACCTAAAGGATTGGCGGACGATCGACCACCCCAACTACACCTTCGCAATCAACGGCGGCGTGCCCCAGTCAGCGGAGCATATGCTCGAGGTGGGGACATACAATGCCATCATTGACGAGAATGAATACTATAGCCCCAAGAATTCGGACTTTTCCAGCAGCCACAAGACCTTCAAGCGCATGATGCCGACCTTCGCTTGGGAGGTGCTTGAAGTTTACAGCGGGCCGCCCAAGGTGGCATTCAAGTGGCGTCACTGGGGTGTGATGAAGAACGACTATGTCGGATTCAACAAGTAAGTACGTCTGGTCGGATGAAGCAGGACCAGTATCTGACTATTGCACAGCAAAGGCGAGAAGATCACGGCCAAGGCACATGGCGGACCAATTGAGATCACGGGAATCACTATCGCCACGGTGAACGACAAGGTTCAGTTGCAGGCTGTCGACACATACTTTGACCCGATGACCATGTTCAAGCAAATCGCACCAGAGGGAACCGTCAACAAGGAGATTATCAGCGAGAAGGTTGACCCGGGCACGGCATACGATCTTCCATCCAGAAGTGCGGAGCAGGGAGACGGCACGGCAAGGAAGGATGTAGATGAGCATCTCGCTGAGCCCGCGGATGTTGTGCATCCGCATCCGAAGGACATGGAGAAGGCAGTGCACCCGTCTGCTGGCCAAGCGGTAGCAGTGCCCGCAGAAGCTCAGGAGACCAAGATCACGCACGAAGAGATGAGCGGCATGTCGGCGGCGGAGTGCCCATTTCTGAACCGCGAGTAGCCATGAACGACAGATGGATTAGACTGTATATACACAGCCGCATAAAGTTGAGGTTCGTTGTCAGGTCTCGGAGCAATACGATTGCGGCTGTGATACCCGTAGAGCACACCGAACGTGGTCAGCTTTCCCAATCACGGAGAGTTTTACCGAGATAGTGAGCGCATGATTCTGTGGGTATAGGATCAGGTCATTCGGACGGCCCCGCCCTGGAAAGCATGTGCAGAAATGGTGATGGCGACGAAGGTTGAAGTCGGAAGTCGACCCGGTACCGGTAGAAACTCGCACGAACTTCGCGTAGGGCCTGACATGAAAGGCACAGTCAGATGCGGGCGCAGTCACAGCGTTCGTCCGACAAATCGCCAAGCATACGAATGAAGATCCTGGCTTGAGGCGGCAGGGTACGGGACGACGAAGGTGGTCGCCGTGTTCCGGGCAGCGGCGTTCTCAACCGTCGTGATGGGGGGCTCGGCAGCAGAGCATGGCAGGCGAAGAGCCGGGTAACAGGAGTCAGTCGCTGGCTTCAGACAGACATCAGCCTACAAACTAACTAAAGTGCTCCAGACTTCCAGAAATGATGGGATGGGGCTGGGGATGCCAGAGGCTGGTCTGGCGTGGTACGCTCGATCGCCAGACCTGCGACTGCTCGCGACCTGTTGCGAGAATTACTCACCCACTGCAGTCATCGGACGCCGCATTACTCCGGTGATTGGTCAGATGCAGGCAGGTGGGGTGGCAATACCAGAAGGGGTATAGCGGGGGCGCACAGCCCGGATTGGGCGGGAGGCGGGCGTCCTCTTCTGCCTGCCGCCTGGAATTGCTGGACGATGGCTCCTGCCCTCGCGCCCTGCTCGCGCCCTCGCCCTGCCCTCGTCCTCGCTCTGCCCTGCCCTGCCCTGCCCTGCCCTGCCCTGTTCTTTTCCTTCGCTCTCGCTCGATTCGTTGGCCTGCGCCCACGTCCTCGCCCGCCCTCGCCCCGTCGCGACTCTCGACCGGCCACCAAATCCTGCCATCTTTTGGCGCAATCGTGCTGCTAAACTCGTAATCCCACACGGGCCTATCTCCGCACGCCACCGTCCGACACTCTAACCAGCCCTGCATTCCCGCGTGTGCCGCCCGCTGATTTGTGAGACTGTTGGCTGGCTGGCTGGCTGGCTGGCTGGCTGCAGTGTCTGTCCAGCTGCTGCCACTGCTGTGCCCCGTTCAGATCTTCGGGATTCGCCCTCGTCGTTCGCCGCCATCCCCCCCACCCACCCCCAAATCTCTCAGTGCCCGAGCGCCAGTCGTCGACTCATCCGTCCCCCAAATTAACTACACCACGTCCCGCCTCGTTTTGCTCTCCCTCTCCTCAAGTGACTGAACGCATTCGTCAAGATGAATTCAGACGCTGACTACCCCCCCGAGCAGTAGCTTCTGCACCAGCACACAAATACCCACCGCACCCGACGACTTCTAGCGCCATTCCAAGCGCCAGAACCGCCTTACGGTCGCGTGTCTACTGCTTCTGCTTCTGCTCCTGCTCCTGCATTCATCGCCACTTGTTCTCTCCACCCATACTACCTGTCCCCTCACCACAAACCGAACCAAAAGGCAACAGTCACAGCCCAAAGCTGCCATCAGCCACGGTCAGTCATTTGACCGCAGCTCGCTTCGTTTCTCAGGTCGCTCGGTGTGCTTGATTGCTCATCGAGCCGGAGGAGTCATCCCGGCCCGCGGAACGCCAACCAACCGTCATCGGCCCTGGTTGTTGCCTGCAGCGTCGACTGTCTCACTCAATCCTGCCTGCCACCCTGTCGCCGCCCTCGCCACTCCCGGAAGACTCATATCACCTGTCTTCGCCGTCACCCACACCACGCTGGCCTTTGCAGCCTGTCGCCTCTCCGCCTTCCGCTCCACCACCGCGACACCGCAAGGCTCCCTTCTCGCCACCTAACTCTACCATCTCCTCTCTTCCTTCACGTGTTATTTATTAACTTACCACCTTTCCTCTTGCGGTAGGACGCTTCTTGCGCATTTAACTCCTTCTCTCCAGCACCGACTCCTTCTCTCACTACGGCACCGGTTGCTGCCTACTCCTCGCGCATTCAGCTGATCGCATTCCGTTTTGCGATCATCACAGTCACTACTTGACTCACCTTCTCTTTTTTAAATACTACTCACGACACATGACGCACCCCCACGATTCTCCTAAAAACTTGAACATACTATAACAACTACCACAATGACCACTACCTACCACAAAGACTCATACTTGGAATCTGCACCTGCAATCAGCTACAACACTACCGTCATGGGATACAAGTCCGGTTCCAGCCTCCAGTAGGCTGCACCGAGCTTCCGTCCAGACGCCCGAAAGCGTCACTATTTACGATACTTGCTGATTTGCGCGCAACTACCAACTGCTTCCCCCACGCCCTGATATTGATAGTCAAGAGATTGGAAGGCATACTGCTTACACGTTACACGACTTGCGACGCCTCTGCTTTTGTCCGATAGACCACTGCTAGAGATATCGCATCTTGTACTCTCATGCGGGATCTGCCTGTATCTTCTCTTTAAACGGCTGCCAGTACATCGATCGGTCACTTCTACACGGACAACTCTGGTCATCTTTTGACCAACCCCTACCATACGACGCACGATTCACTTCGCCGCGTCCATATTATATATAAACATCAGAAAGCTCGGAATTAATACCGGCTTTCCATACTTACGCCTTTTGCCTCGACATGGAACACAGCATCCTTGATCCGAGTCACGGCGGATATATCAACGTCGCTGACCACCAACGTGGTCAGATCTACTCTCACATCACCATCTCGCGGTCACCTTCGCCTGCCGTCAGCGACGACGTCTTCTCGGTCACCTCGGACAACTCATCGCAGTCCTCTAATGGCGATTCTGATGATGAAGTCTTTGCGCATTCGCAAAAGACAACTGGTCAGCGGCCATGCGCCGAGTTAGGAGCCCACGAGGTCTCCACGACTGGTGAGGGTGCTTCTGCTGTTCAAAGCCAGCACCCTCGACGATCGCAATCGTCGACGAAGACACCACCTTCGCTTCCCCGTCAGGATGAGCGCAAGGTGCTCTTCGTCAACGATCTTGTCGGTAAGTCAGCTCATAATTTTCGCCTCGTGGCGCGTCGTAACAATTCTCTTCTCGTAGATTCCGCCACCAGCCTGGTTTCGGTAATCTGGCCGCTGTCTGGCATGCCTTGTCCCCAGGCCCCCAACAGCCGCGGTGTCTTGCCTCTGCGCAGGTACATCGAAGAGACTCTTCGCCGCTCCCGCACAAGCTATTCGACTCTGCAGGTCGCTCTTTACTACTTGATCTTGATCAAGCCCCATGTCAACCGGGTTGACTTGGTCGCCGATCAGTCCGCTGACGCCGTTGCGCGCCGCGCTATGCAGTGCGGTCGCCGCATGTTCTTGTCTGCGCTGATACTCGCCTCCAAGTACCTTCAGGACCGAAATTATTCCGCCAAAGCTTGGAGCAAGATGTCTGGTTTGAAGACCACCGAGATCAACAGCAACGAGCGCCTGTTTCTCGACGCTGTGAACTGGAAGCTCCATATACCCGAGGGTACCTTCAAGCGTTGGACTGAAATAGTCCTTCGCTTCACCGCCTCTCCAAGCGCTCTTCCGTCCTCCGGAGTGCCTGTCTCTGACAGCAAGGCGCTATGGGCTCGTGTCATCCCTCTTCTCACTTCCGAATTGGACGACCCGAGAATTATGACACTTCCGCTTACAGGTCCGCTTCCGCCCTTTGCCGTGTCACCAACCGGCTTCTTGACACCGAAGTCAACCCCGACACCACCTCCCACCCTTGTCGCATCCCCTATGCCGACCACCCCTCGGGACAATACCCCTTCCCCTGCTACTATTTGTCCTCGTTTCCTAGAACCCAAGCCGGATCTGCTACCACCAACCCCCGGCCTTGTGCGAATGGGTCCTCTGCCCACCCCTCAGATGACCCCTTCTTCTATTGCTTCAAGCACTCCTGCAGCGAGTACTTGCAGCTCTCGACGACCGAGCATGAGCATGGCTATTGCTCAAGCTCAAAATAATATGTTCAACCGCATGACCCTCGACCGACTGGCCAACGCTGCCCTCACCCAGCGCTCGGCCTCTTTACGATTTCCATCTGTCGCCCCCTCCGCCGCTTCCTGCTCCAGCCCGGAATCTATGATCTCCGATCGTACCAGGTCGTCTCGCAGCTCCTCGATCAGCTCAACTTCCACGATGTTGACTAGTGCGCCACGCTGTGCTTCTTCAGCACGCTCGGCGACAGGTCAATTTTGCGGAGTTGAGGTCATCAACCTGGAGACTACGCCGACCAAGACTGGAACAGCGGATCACCCCATCATCCTCGACTCACCCGAGATGTTCTGTCTGAAGGGAAACGCTAGCGCGATCTCTCAGATGAATCCAGTCACTTGCATCAACCCTCGCGACACCAAAAAGCGCAACCGTGCCAACTACCTCGAAACCGCTGCTGATGAGCAGCTCCAAGCTGACGTGCGGGCTTTGCTGTTGCAGAGCGACGCAGTAGAGGTTCTCTCCGACTCGCGTCAAGCCCCCACACGTGTCTCACCTTGTGCGCTGCGCAAGGCCATGGCAAGCCTCGGCAACGCCTGCCCGTTCAGCGGCGTGAGAAGTGCCCAGCCGCCTCCCACTCTGCGCAGGACTGAGACCGTCCGTCTGCCTTTGATGCAGGACAACGGCCGCAAGCGCGTGTGCTCGTCTGTCGAGCGCTCCGAGCCCGGTGCCGATAATGCTGTGCCAGACATCTTCATGGAGGTGGCCGACAGCGTGTGGCAGGGCGTCGCTTAGTTGACTTTGTCATCATTATTCGCACAGGCATAGCGTTGGTGTCACGGGAGACAAGGGGATTTCAACACTCCCTTGTCACTAATACCCGACTGGGAGAAAAGTTTCGAAATACTTAGTGCTTCGCTGCGCCTTGTCGTCGTTGGAGTCCTGCTGCATAGCGTGTGGGACTTGCTACTACTGACGAGAGATGCGAATACGTTTCTTTTATAACGAGATGGCTAGCGAGAGGTGGATGGACGAGAGAAAGATAACAGATGTAGGAGTATGATACGTAGCGACTGTGGTGCTAATGTACGCCTAGAATATGTTCGAACTTATTTCCGACGTGTGTTTTTGTGTGATGTGACCTATCTAACAAGGGTTGATTGACCTATCCTTGCAAAACTATCGATAATAATCTGAAGGTCCCGCAGAATTACAATTGGTCTCTAATCTGTTCACAGGTCCTTGTACGATCCTAACGAGATCAGCAGCCATGCCAGTCCCGTGTCTGAGTGAATGAAGCTCCGCCCCTTTAACATGTTGCTGGTATCTACACGAAGGGTAGTCTCACGTTGTACAACTCGTGGCAATATGGTCGTAGCCAGCTATATGGCTCGAGGTCGTGCTGGTGATCACACCGCTATCCAAGACGCATCTGGCGAAGACGACTGTTGCAAAGATCTGATTGCAAGCGGGTCTGCAGGCCATCCCCAGGAGGTGGGTTCAATTCATGGCGGCTAATTTCGCGCCTGTCATATGGCAGCCGAAAGTAACAAAATCAACCTCCACCCGCTCCAGCACAGCATAGCTCAGGCCGCTCGACACTCAGAACATAGCTCGTCGTGTAGATCTCCTCGACTTCCTCGTGGGAGAACTTGCTGAGGAACAACCCTTGTATAGCTTCCAGATGGTCAGGCGGCCAGGCAGGCTCTCTGACGAAGAAGTTGTTGCCCAGCAGAAATCGATACAGTGCTTTATATCTTTGCGTCCGTCGTCCCCCGGGGCGCGCTTTCGGAGGGTTACGTGGTTCTATATCGAGGCTGGCGTCGGGTCCGCTCACGAATCCGCTGAGGTCCGGCAGCAGCAGCAGTTCCGCGGAGAAGTTGATGGAGCCATCGACTACCTCGGCCATGGGTACGACTTTGTTGACGTGGAACGCGAACAAGTCCGCGCATTGGTCCAGGGTCAAGGTGTGCATGTCCTGCTCCTGCTGCTCCGGGTAGGTGTTGAGGTACTCTACGACCTCGTCTTCGCGCTGATCAGCGGCCTGGGTTTGATAGACGGCAAGGACGTCAGGCATGATATCATGCAGAGCGCCGTGTACCGCTTCCGGCAGCAAGAATTCTCGATTCGCCCTGTACTGGGCGTGGAAGACGGGCGACGACAGCACGAGAGATTTGAGATCTTCGAGTGATGCGGTGAGCATGATTTGCTGCCTGATCTCTGCGGGCAATCGTTCGACTAATGCTTGTGTGTTGGACATGGTTGATTGTGGAATAAGAACATGCCCTCCGGCAACGAACAGCGTCTTCCTGAGTGCGGAACGAGCGGAATAACTTATCGTGGTCTGAGATAGACAAGTTTAGGCTTACGAGTGACTCGAGCACGGCTGGCTGCAGGAGAAGTAAACCATGTGTTATAGCAAACGCTGAAGCTGGTCGGAGGGCCCCAGCAGGCAACAACCACTCGATGGTTCTGCATCAACGCCGCCGTCGCCCAAGTTTGCACCTCATTTATGCGAAGTGCGTCGTTCATGAATGACGAGATTATGATATACTGGTGTGCATCGACTCTACATAGCGTCTGACTTCTCGCCTTATTACCTCAGGTCCATAAATTCATTGTCCTACAGATGCGGAGCTCGCCCTGCTGATCTGTGGTAGAATGTTTCTGGGCCGCCTGCGGGCTTGCCTGCAGACGGCCGTACTACACATAGCATTAGTAGCAGCAGACATGCTGCTCTTTTTCGTTCACCGGATAGCAGCTTCTGTCTTGAGCCTTTCGTAACACATCTCCCAGTTGGGGGAAAGTGGTCGCGCTCGAGTACTGCTGTGGCCAAAGATCGGTAATGCAGTTACTGGGCTATATGAGGTACAAGCTTCCATGTTCTTTCCTTCTTCAAACTCTAATCAGAATACCATGATTTTCAGCAGCTGGTCAGTTCTGGAACCAGTATTGTCAAAGGCCAAAGGACGTTTCAGTCAGTATACTCTCACCAGCGTTCACTTGTATCCTCCACCTAGACCCCTCAACTACCTCTCTTGTTCTCTTCTTTACTTTCTTCCTGGGTGTCATGTGCTTCTTCTGGACCAGGTCCAGATCCAACAGAGGCAAACTTACAGCCCGCGATATACATCACACACCGTGTCCTTCATACGCCAACGATAAGGTCCCTAGTACCATTCAATTGAGCGTCATGCTGCAGAATCAACAGCTGCAGGGTGATCAGATGCAAAGCATCGAAGCTGTCGTAGGCTCTCCCATCGCAGCCATAGAACCGGCCATATCAGCATTGACTGTGGAGCCTGCAAACGCATATATCATACAGAATCACATCACATCATGGACATTATCCAGCACGACGAGAAGTGTAATGATTGTCGACGCATTGATGACAGATCACCCAGCGAATGGCGAACTCTTGCGGAAAAGGTTTGCTTGCGAGAGAAAGAATGCTGATGATAGAAAGATTCTCCGGCTGGAAGCCCACGATAAATATATGTACAGGTTGGAAGCTATGTAAGACGCCCAAAACGAATGTGTCGAGGTCAGAAGCAGGAGCGGTGCCAGTGGTAGCAGTAGCGGGGGCGCGACCCAGCCTGGCAGCGCGGCTCGCCAGCATGTACATGTCGCCAGGCTTTACATCTATTGGGCTTCAGCAGTTATCTTGTAGGGCTCAGCCAAGTTCGATACTCCTTGTTATGATAGCAGTAGGAAGCTAGGGACATATGAAGAAGAAGAAGAAGAAGAAGAAGAAGAAGAAGAAGAAGAAGAAGAAGAAGAAGAAGAAGAAGAAGAAGAAGAAGAAGAAGAAGAAGAAGAAGAAGAAGAAGAAATACGAAAATTGTCGGCAACCTTGTGCCTCTTTGCATTACCTTGATTTGGCAGGAGGTACCAACAACAAGCTGAGCAATGTTGCAAACCTCACGCTAAAGTTTACGACAACGCGGACTTGGGCAATCTGTCCTACAAGACCCCAATCCTCGCGCGGCCATCGGGATCGCTGTACGACCACAATGTCTCCACACACTTCCAGACCACCAGAGAATTCCTTCCTGTCCACCATGCGCCCAGGCGCTGACATATAGATTAAGGATATTGACAAATACTGTTTTTTGTTGTACAATTCCAGCCACAAGGACCCGTTCCATCGTAGGATCATGACGTCCCTCCAGACGCTCTTTCCGCATCCCGCTCCCTCTTCCCAAAGACGTATGCCACACCGCCAGCTGCCACCTCTACCGCACACAGACCCATGGTCAAGCCTCGCACGGCTCCTCGTGCTGTGAACTTTCCACGGAAGCCAGCCGCTGGCTTCCTCCGGTTTGCGAGGATTAGATATGCGGCACTCCAAGCCGCGCTTATGCCGGCGCTGTCTACCTTCATGCCCTGTAGATTTATGTACGTCGAGAAGAGGAAGACCGGTGGGAAGAGCATTGGGAGAGTCTGGAAGGGTCGTAGATGCAGTGGCGTGATGAGAGTTGCGAGAATCGTGGGTGGTACAGACGACTCTGGATTGACGTTAGTTGTGAGTACAAAACTCGCTTGAATAGAGCTCGATGCTACCTCCGAATGCTTTTAGTTGTGCCAGCGGGCCAGCTGCGGCCTTCGTGGCGGGATCGGTCCCCGCCATGTTGTTCTGGTCGGAAAGAACTTTGGTCTTTTTGCGATTTGCGATTGTCGCTGTGGCTTCGAAGTACGACAAGAATGAGATTACCGATTGGGTGTGGTTTTGTTATGTGCAATGGTTCTGAAGTGAAGTGAAGTGAAGTGAAAGCAGTGACGTCGGACAAACTAAAAGATTACGGTGGACGAGATCACCCCGCATGCCACGTCGCCGCCTTTTGCCTGGAGAGAGAGACTCGTGTCTCTGTAGCCCTAGCGCGAAGGAGGGCCGGAAGGTAAGTGACGAAGCACAAATAATATTTTTCCCGGTAGCCTACAGGTTGACCTTTCGAATAAGAGAACATCAATACATGAACACATAGCTACATAAAGTAATTGGTCGCCCCTAATTCCTCGAATGCAGCTGCTTCTTTCTAGCTCAGGTAGTCGATAATTTTTTGAGTCCACGTAGAGTGGACGTAAGAAGAGTGGGAGCCGAAGAACCCTGGTTGTACCGCGAGTCCTCAGGCAAGTAAATCGGAGAGCATCGTTCAGACGCCCAATTTAGCCACACCCACACAGTGTGGCAGATATTGCAGGTAACGTAAGTACCTCAAGTATTTTAGTTGCTTCAGGTGTTGTAGGTAACAAAGGTATCGTAAGCAGTACAAGTATGGCAGGAGCCGCCAATATCGCCATGGTCGGACGTAAAGTATTGCTGACCACAGACGGTCAACCAAGGTCTTGCTTTCCTTCTGCCACGGAGATGTTAGGTTCCAAGAAAGCTGGAATTTATATGTGTCCGGCTTCTGTTTAACCGCAGCCAGTCTCAAGCTCTGATCGGGAGTTCTTTCAGGCCGATCCAGTGCAAGCATCGTCTGATCATCTTCGTGGGGGAATGCAGACACAATATGCATCTGATAGTCGCCTTCAGGGAGGGCTTGCCATGGCGTACCTCGGCTGGTATCAAGGAATGGTGAGGGTTGCAGCCTTCGGTCGGTTTCGTCTACCGGGAAACCCCTCCACCCACTAAAAATTTGTGGTTGTTGATCTCTTTCCCAAGTGAAGACTCTGGGCATGAGAGCTTTGCCCGGTTGAGTAGTTTGACCGTAGTCAGAATCGTTCCTGATCCTCAGGTCCTTAGGCGAGACTGGGGTGTCCATGTTGCTGAAGCTGTTGTCAATGTGCTTAACGAGCGGCAAATATCCGGGAGTAAAGCATCCAGTAGAGGCGAGAGTTATATGTGACTGAGCATTGTCGTTTGAGTGATAGCACACTTTGACGCAATACGAGGTTTGCAACAGGTGGATTGTGGAAAATGGGAGTTGAGTCTAAAATCGTGAGGGGAGGAGGCATAGAGAAAGACATCTTGGAAAGAGAGTGCTTAGATGCGAGAGGGGAGAATACTTAGTAGCTCAGAGATGGTGGCAGGAAACGTGTTGGGTAAAATAAGGCCAGAATACTGGCCTTGTCGGTGTCTTACATCCATTCCACGCCTGTCCGGAATTAATTCATATCACTTAGCTTTAGATCTGGCTCTGATGCGCAGGAGGCTAAAAAGATGGGCAGAAGGATTATTCGGCCATGGACAGATACATCAAAACCAAAAGTTATGTTGGCACGTGAGTGACAACGCGGAAAAAATGACTACGAGATCGTGACTGACCGGCCGTTGCGACAAACAGCCCACCGTGGTGGACCCTGCAACTTGTCTGTTTGACAGAACCGTCCGGATTCGCTGTCTTGAATATCAAACCCGCATTTTGTATTATCAGCTCGCCTCAAACCAGCCTTGAGACACTTGTACTCTTCGCCATCCCACCCACGTGGCCCGTCTTCAGCCTCGCCTCACAATACGGATCCCAGAACTTGATCTGTCGCTCGTCGATAGCCACTTGTCACAATCCCCCGCGATCCGCCTCACCCGCACTTGTGCGCGCATCATCCACAACCTACGCCATCCTCCTGCCACCCGAACCTTAAGTCGGTGGCCCTAACATGTCCGCCCGCGCCTCAGGCGCAGACGCAAAACCGAATGGCGAGGCGCGATCACGGTCTCACAACGATGGGAGCAGTACGCGAGCGTTCACACCAGAGCAGAAGGCTGCGGTGATACGGGTACGGAAATGTTCGGCTACCGCATTCTACGACATCCTGGGCCTGGAGGCGGTGAAGAGCTCGTGTACAGATTCAGAGATCAAGAAGGCATATCGAAAACTGAGTCTGTTGACGCATCCGGACAAGAACGGCTACGATGGGGCGGATGAGGCATTCAAAAGTAGGATCCGAAGCATGGCATTAATATGGAAGCAGGAGGATTGACAGTACCCAGTGGTGTCTCGCGCATTTCAGGTCCTCTCAGACGCAGACAAGAAGTCCAAGTTCGACAAGTTTGGCGGCGACCCCGATAGCCGCTTCAGCGCCGCATCCTCTTCCTCGTCACCTTTCAGCGGCTTTTCACAAGGCGCAACAGCGCGCGGCCCCATGTTCGAGGAGGAGATAAGCCCAGAGGAGATGTTCCGGCAATTCTTTGGTGGCGGCATGGGCGGCGGGCCTTTTGGCGGTGGTCCATTTGGTACATCCATCTCCACTCAGTCACTCACACACCTATACTAACTCCCCTCTCCAGGCGGCATCTTCGACACCGGCTCCGGCTTCGTATTCAACATGGGCGGCCCAGGGGTCCGCGTTCACCAATTCGGAGGAAACCGCCCACGCCGGCGACCACACAACCACGCCCCTGACACCCCGCCCAGCGCCTACGCAACGCTGCAGTCCCTTCTCCCTATAATACTGATCTTCATCTTCCCGCTCATCTCCTCCTTCTTCTCCAACATCTTCTCCAGCTCCACCTCCTCCGGGCCATCAGTACGCTTCGACGGCCCGCGCCCCCCACAAACCTACCATCGCACGAGCGAAGGGCTCAAGACGAACTACTGGGTCAACCCCACCGAGGTGAAAGAGTACGGCGCGAGGGAGTGGACGCGCCTGGACAAGCGCGTGGACAACCGCTACCTCACCAACCTGCAGTACGATTGCGAGGCGGAGTCAGACCGGCGCGTGAGGCTGCAGCAGGAAGCGATGGGGTTCTTCTTCACCGACACCAAGAAGTTGGACGAGGCGAGGAATATGCCCATGCCGAGCTGTAGTCGGCTGCATGAGCTTGGGTACAGGGGCCCGGTGAGGTAGTACCGACTGCCGCGGGGCGGTTTTTTTCGTGTACAGTAATTTAGTAAAGACTTGGGGGTGCATTAGCGATTCTGGTAGCATTGATGACTGCGGTGCGAATAGCCAATACCGAGATGTGGGGGATATTCTCCGGCTGACTATTGGCGTTCCTGATATCACTTTCGAGTACATTGTGGCCAGCAGTATGGCGAATCCGCGGATCTCATTACCCATCGATCTAGCGCTCTATTTAAGCTATGCCAAAAGTGACTGTCGTACCTCGAACCGCCTATCCACCGGTAGTGTCCATCGCCTCACTCCCGCCCACCCCACTCTTGGCCCCGCGTTTGCTGGCGATGAACTCCTCAATCTCCTTCTTCTTGTCCGTTGCATCGAGCACCTCCTCAATTTTCAGTGGCACACGATTGAACGGATCAGTCGGATCACTGAGCAAGTGGCTTCGGATGGTGCTGCGGTCGACGATCTGCTTGCTACTTGGCAGCAGGACTGGGTCTTCCATCAGACTGCCCATGATCGGGTCGAGCAGCTCATCTGGGATGTCGCCTAGGTCTTCTTCTGCCTGCTGGTCCTCGGCGTGGATCGCTGCAATGGCCTCTTGCATCTTTGTCCACGTTGCCAGCTCATCCCGAGACTTCAGACCGAAACGCTCCATAATGCTCGCTGCATGGACAAAGTTCGCTGGCTTGTACGAACGACCGTCGCGGGCCACGGCACGAAGGAAAGGTTCTTTCGTTCGAAGGTTGAGGTATACGTCCAGCAGGTCAGAGAGCAATGACTTCGGATCAAATCCGTACTCTTGCGGATTCTCCACCTTGAGGTTGGACTGCTTGGGGCCAGTCAGGGCGTCGATGTTGTAATCCAACATATCCGCGAGTCGCTGCACCACCTCGGGCATCGTGAAAGCCGAAGCCAATGCTTCGGTAAAGAGTTTGAGCATCGATATCGTCTCATTCGTCAAGCCCATGTAAGATTTTGCCCGACCTTTATGATCGGCAAGTAACTCCTCCTTTTCTTTGCGGATATTCTCTTCCATGGTCGCCCCAGAAGTTGCGAGCTCATTTGTTAGATCACGAACCTGGATGAATGACGAGAATGCCTCATCGAGAACGAATGTGACGTCGTTGAGGAGGAGGTTGACGAAACGAACGAAAAAGCTGGTGTTCAGGCTGAAGTCGGTCAGTGACTGGTTCAAAGGTGTCAATATCAAGGTCGAGGCTTACCTCGCTTCCTTGGCCAAGTTGTCCCGGTATATCACGTTCCCCCAAATCGATTTGATCACAGCATCGATCTCATAACGGATGTTGAACTTGTCAAAGAACTGGGTGTGTGAGCCTGTGCTCTCGCATTCAATGTAGAACCTCATAAGCGCATGTAGAAGATGCTGATGGCAGAACTCCATTCCGTTGAGCAAGTCTCCCAATATACCTTTTGAGTAGTGGCCAAAGGCCCAAACACCGTAAAACAAAATTGAGACAAGGCCTGACTTGAGGTATGGACTTTTGATGTACTCTGAGCTGCGTAGGAAGGTGACACAAATCTGGACCAACTCCTCACATTGCGTTGCAGTGATAATATATGGCATGTTTCTCGTGATGAACTTGAAGTTGTCGACAATGTCTTCGACGAAGTATTCCGGAAGACATTTGAACGCTTCCGGTATTGCTTCCGGTAGAGGAAGTGTGAGCTTCTCCTTTGGTAGATTCTTGCCAGAAGCAAGCCTCAGTAGCCATACGATTACATATCGCATGAACTGCATAGACCGAGCTTGGACTAACTCGTCAAGGAGCGCACCTTGAGTAGCATGTATGGTGGCATGAACACCATCCACTTGGTTTTTCATGAGTTCCAGTCTTCGATCGAACACTTGCAACATGGCCGGCTGCGATACGTACTTCACACGCTCCATTTCGAATTTGGCGAGATCTTGATCCATGTACTTGACGTCCTTTTGTAGCTTTGAAAGGTTGCTATTGACTGCTTCTGATCCGTAATGATGAGCTGCAACGGTCAAGAAGAAAAGCTCGGAGATGAAGTTGCTTTCGCCACCGACCGTGTGACCGTAAAACTCATCTGATTCTTTCTGATCGGCGTTGATCTTTGTTTCATCCTGAATACTCACACGTGGCTTCCGGCGAAGATAATCAATGTCGATTCTGTCGATCTTGGAAAAGCTCGCATCAATGAAAGGGTCACAAAGCTGATCGAGAGCGGCGGTGACGTTCAGCATGAAACCATCGGATGAGATGACCTTTGGATCTGGCCGAATCGCCCTGCGTTTGTGATTCGAGTTGACAACAAGCGCAAACCAGTCGAGCAGCTTCTCTCTCGGCTGCTTTGCCGTTTTCACAATGGTGTTGATCACATCGAAGAGTTCTCCTTGGTGAGTCTGCAATGTCATGCGAAGGGATTTCTGAGCGTTGACGATATAGCCACGATCTCTACTTCTGGGGGCCGAGAAGTAGTTGAGAGCTGCCTTCGAGTCCAGGGGCGATAGTCGAAAGAACGGGCCAAGTGTAGTATGAGTTTCGAGGTCGGCTGCGCTGGGGCCTTGCCGGAGGAATCTATCGGACTGTGTAATGGCAGAAACAATTCGTGGAAATCGTACTAGAGTTCGGAGCGCAATCATGTATGGCTTGTAGTTGTCCTCCATCGTCAGCCGGGAAAGTCTAGAGCTGAGTTGCTCCACGGCTGAAACGATCAATTCGGTGTAGGATTCGTCCTCGTCAAATCTTGTTGAGATTTCAGCAAGAAAGTCGGAATCGATGCCAGCTTCGCTGTCAGGCTCAGCCAGAAGGTGGTCCGTCAGTGGGTTGGTCGGGCGAGAAGAAGCCTCAAACATCTCAGGCATGGAGCAAGCAAACAAACAATAGCTCATGCATAGCCGTCGAGCTTCTTTTGCAACGATGACTTTGGGGTTCTCGGCCTCCAAGGTCTTCGTTGATCTGACGAGTTTTGAGGCCCGCTTCCAACATCCCAACAGGTAGTCAAATGGATCCTCTCCCGCCGCCGCAGCCAGGGTTCCGGCTTCCGTGAGCGCCCCGTCCAGTTGACCAACGTTGATCAAGAGAGATTGTTTGTCATTGCTCAAATCAGCGCTCAGACCCTTGAGGAAGAATATTCTCTTTCCGGACGCATCCTTGTTGCCATCTGATTCTACAGAAAGTCTGAAGGTTTGGCTCAAGTTGCGATGCTCCCATTGATCGAGAGGCTCGTCCTTTGCAGGCCTTGACCTTGATTGCGATCTAGCTCTTTTCGCGGACTGGGGTGTAGATTTCGAGTTCGTAATATTTATTTTAGGGGCGGCTCCAGAGTTGGAAAGACCGTTAGACTGGTTCATGGGCTTCTGCGACGGCTGCTGTAGTGGCGGTGGCGTGCTGGTGGTGCTAGAGCCAGGTTTAGGACTGGAGGCAGGTGATGCAGCGACTCTTGGGCTAGCTGGAGCCGGGGACTGAGGCGGAGAGCTTTGTGCAGGTTGTGAAGTGCTTCCTGATGTGCCGCCGAGCTTTGCAAGCCTTTTGTTGCGGATCTGAAGGGCCGTGGTCAATATCCCAAGCAGGCTGATGTAAACCTGTCTTGTCACATACCCTTTCCGCTTCAGAATCGGCCATCTTGAAAGAGTGTGATGGAATCGCTAAATAAATAGCTATTGATCAGAATACGTGATCTAAATCACCCATTCAAACCGCAAGAGACCGCACTGCTAGAAGTGTTCAAATGCGCCGGATGATTAGAAAGCACGAGGCTAGACGACACAATAGTGAAGGTGCGGATGGACGATGACGGATGGTGGGTGACGCTTGATCTTATCTTATCAACGATATCTGGTTGCGCAAGGTTAGATTCGCCGACCTTCGCACTCTTCCGCCCGCTTTCATTTTCTTCTGCCGGGATATTGTAACAGCTTGCGCACTTCAAGACCATCATGTGGATATTTGGACATATTACAACAAGCACAACAGAAGGCACGTGGATGTAAGGACAAGGAATGTGGACAACAGTGGGGAGCAGATCAGGGCGGGACGGCCGGTAGAATATCGCGGACCCTGTCAACACCCTGGTGACAGAAGTTTAGGATGCTTATGGAGGATTCAAGATGCAAAGAGCACGTCAATCGACTAGTCGACCACAGCCTCACATAGCCTCAAATGCAGTGAATGGTGACGAGCCGGACAGGGACGGAGGGGCGAAGCACAGTAATCATTGTCGGCGATGCAGCAGCGAGACGAACACCACGGCCGTGCGTATCCAAGACGACCCACGGGCCGCAGAATTAGGTAGAAGACGGTAGTGATTATTCACCGGGTGCGTGGAAGAGCTGCGAGAAATTTGGATGATAAAGTCTGGATGGACTGAGGACTCATGATGCAGAGTGTCACGGCCGGCTGTGCTTTGGGGCTTTTTTGTTTGGTGCTCGTGCTTTTTTAGTGTTTGCTGTCAGCCAGTCACAAACGAGTCCCGGGGTTCGTTAGGCGTGAGCCCTTGGTGGGTGCCGTGGGTGGTGCAGGCCCTGTCTGTCTTGTCCGTGTGTGCTTTGGTGCTGCTGCTGCTGCTGCTGCTGCTGCTGCTGCTTGCGTCCTCGTTGCCTCTGCATCGCGCGTCTCCACCACACCTCTCTGTTGTCTCCTCCGCCCGCTTGCTGCGAATCTCGGCATTCTCGCTCTGCTGCCTTGGTCCCGGTCTCTGCTATCCTCTCTTCCCGTCTCTACACAACCACTTTCCACTCTCATCTCATCCATTTAATTACACAGCGACACCCATCCTCGTCGTTGTTGTCACCTTACCTTCTATTCGGCTCTCGGTTCGGAATTTTTTTCTCCTGTTGCGCCCGCCGGATTACGCCTTTGTTCGACCCTCAACGTTCCTCGTAACCAGACTCAGCCAAGGTGCGCATCCATCCGTCCACTCACCTCACCTGCCTCAGTCTTCATCCTTCAACTCGGTTCCTCCACCGATCAACTCATTTTTGACATCCTCGTCGTCATCCTCTCCACCTCTTTGATCTACACAAGCTTCTACACAGCGACTAACCCTACCGGACAGATGGCGGAGATCCGTCGCAAGCTCGTTATTGTTGGGGATGGTGCATGCGGAAAGACTTGTCTGCTCATGTAAGTCTTCAGAACCACCATCACGGCTCATTGCAGTATACGATGCTGACGCATTTATTCTAGTGTGTTCTCCAAGGGAACTTTCCCTGAGGTCAGTTTGCCAATCCCCACATATGTGCTTATCGGAGCCCAAAACATTGCGCGCTTTCCCGCCCAATTCTAGCCGTCACAACATGCAAGAAAGAGTCGTATTTGGGAACGACTGGTCTGACACATCTCAAGGTCTATGTCCCCACCGTTTTCGAGAACTACGTCGCCGATGTCGAAGTTGATGGAAAGCACGTTGAACTGGCCCTATGGGATACGGCTGGACAGGAAGATTATGATCGTCTCCGACCTCTCTCATACCCCGACTCACATGTCATCCTCATTTGCTTCGCGATAGACTCCCCAGATTCGTTGGACAACGTCCAGGAGAAGGTATCTAAAACCGTCCACGTGCCTGTACCTTGGACTACAGGCTGACATGATTTCTTCTCAGTGGATCTCCGAAGTCCTGCACTTCTGCCAGGGCCTTCCCATCATCCTTGTCGGCTGCAAGAAGGATTTGCGATTTGATCAGAAGACGATTGAAGAGCTGCACAAGACCTCGCAGAAGCCGGTGACACCGGAACAGGTGAGACACGCACATGCATGGCCCTTTGTATTGTCACTAACCTTTTGCCAAGGCTGAGGATGTCCGCAAGAAGATTGGCGCCCAGAAGTACCTCGAGTGCTCAGCCAAGACGAATGAGGGTGTTCGCGAGGTTTTCGAGCATGCCACCCGTGCTGCTCTGCTCACCCGCAAGGAGAAGAAGAAGAAGTGCTTGATCTTGTAGACATGTTTGCAATCGGAGCAGCGTTTACGTCGTCGGATGGGGCTTTCTATGGGTCACGCAAACCAACATTGAAGATACCAGCGTTCTTGCCGCAGATGTGGGTTTCGCACGGAATCCAGATTTGATACTTCGACACCCATATGGATCATCCTTTTTACTTTCTACCTTGAGTCCCGGGCTTCTCATGATCATGGATTCACACTGATCGAACTTTTTCATCCTGGCGGCGTGCGACCTGCGGCGTTTGAACGGAGTTGGTGATTGACCATCATATCCTGATCTGGCATCGTTGGTGGACGACAGGCGCATGCATGGGGCAATGAACTCGGTCGGCGAAGTCAGTGCGTCTGGATGGATGGGGCGAGATCAGTCAGAAAGTCATTTACGTGGCTGTCGCTGCACATTCCGGTCGCTTTGTTTTCGCCTCGTTGGCTTTGACGCTTTCTTACAATCTTCAGCACACATCCTCCCCCAAGTGCGTCACCGATCAGTCGCCGTCACAGTCCATTTTTGGTGCAGCTACGCTTTGTTGTCCCTTTTTCCATCAGATATAATATATTAGCCATGGGATCGAGTTGTTCTATAGCTTGGTTGACGTTTTTAATGCTCGTTCGTCGAAGTGATGCTGTCAAATGATGAAGTGCGCCCCTTGAGTCATGGTACGAGCTAACGTACATCGTGCTGGTGAGAGTGCTGTTTGGACCTCCTGTATTTATGTTCACGAGTCTGCCGTTTATCACTAGATACCGAATCATGACATTGACGGATCGACTCTAGATCGACACTTATTATGCTTTGATAGCACGACGGGAAGTGCAGAACTTTCTTTTCGACACAGATGACCGCTCCGAGCAGAGGTCCGAAGTGTGAGCTGAGCCCTGCGCCGTGGTGGCTTTCTTGCGCCGCGTGGATGGTGGGGTCCAGCTCGGTGATTGCCACCACGTGCCCCCGCCGACTTCCGCTTCCCAATCTCGTATATAGTCAGCCGGCATCAGTCAAACACCAACGTCGACGCCTCTGTCTAAAGCCTTTCCTGGGAGTCTACATGGTCTAGCTCCAGTTAACAAATAACGACCGGCACAATGAGCGTTCAATACCACAAATGCGCCGCACTTGCGCACCCTCCTCCTTCAATGTTCAACCGGCCTATCTAGCATCGTCACACTGTCGTTGATTAGTGACGACTCTTTCTTGCAAATTTTGATTGAGAGCGAAGTATTGGATGGCGGGCGGATAGTTTGTACTGGATATTATACATAATGCATGCGCAGCGCACATCCAAACCTTAGGTTGGTAGCCCTGCACCACAGCACATTTCCATTTCCACACCCCTTGAGGATGGGGAGCATATCTTCCTCGTCTGGAGTCCTTGGAGGCCAGAACGCATCGACAGGTGTCATACTTCGCCCGATCTTGAGACCACTTTCAATATCAAACATGCCGCTATATGCGTTTCTAAAAGATCCGTACTTTGGTTCACGAGCCGCTACGACCCCTCTTGATCGATGGCGACCAAGTGGTGTACAACACTATTCTCCAAACCAAATTCCATCCTCAAGATTGCAGTCTCGCCTGCCTCCGCCAAATTTTGGAGCCGTACTGGAAGGTAACATCTACCGCAGTGGGTACCCTCAATCGGAAAACCTGCCATTTCTCGAACACTTGGGAGTTCGTACTATTGTCATCTTAGTTGGTCCGCCGGAAAAGGTTGAGTATAGCGAATGGCTACGCCAGCATAGAGTCCAAATCTACTCCTTCGACGTGCGCCCCAACAAAGGTGACAAGATTCGAATGGATGCAGAAAACATCGAAGAGATCATCGACTTGCTCTTGAATCCGGCAAACTGGCCCCTTCTTATTCACTGCAATCAAGGCAAGCACAGAACGGGTTGTGTGGTAGCGTGTCTTGAGAGGGTCCTCAACATCCCGTTGTACAACGCTTTAGAACACTATCATCATTACGCTGCGCCGAAGGAACGTGAAGTGGACAACACCTTCATTTCAGGGTTCGATATTCGCCGCAATCTTGAAACACTTGAGCGATACAGATGTGTTCTCGAAGACTTAATTCCCCATGCCTTCTCCCATGGGAAGGTTGAAGATGAAGAGGACGAGAAGGAGGACGCAGAGCCAGGCGAGCAGGTAGACGAAGGACGAGACGTGCAGGTAGGCCACTGGCCGGACCAGGAGTCGGACGAGCTGAGGGACCAAGTGCCACAAGAGTTGCCACACGAGCAAGGGCCCGACCCGCCGGACGAGGTGCTGGACGAGACGCTACACGAGCAGTGGGGCGAGGAGCTGGACAAGTGGTCAGACGAACAGGTGGACGAACAGGCGAGCGGATTGTCAGAAGAGAATCCCAGCGAGCAGCAGGGTGAACAGCTGGTCAAGGAGCCGGATGACCCGCGTGAGGAGTCGGGCGAGAAGGAGGAGCGCCCTTGTCCCGACTCAGTTGATCCGCAATTGATGGTGGAATTGCTGAACTCAATAGTCGTCGAAGACTCGGGCGATGCGTCCAGCATAGTCGGTGAATCATCGTTGTCAGGCCAGGTAGACAGCTTGGACCCGCTATCGCACTCGCCCACTCAAAAGATGATAGATCTGTCAAGCAATATGGTTTCTCTGTCTCTTGCTAGGGCTCGCTGGCGCTTACAGAGTGGCAACTTATGAAAGCCACTGAGCAGCACGGTTGTACATA
This sequence comes from Myriangium duriaei CBS 260.36, assembly GCA_010093895.1. Lineage (NCBI taxonomy): Eukaryota > Fungi > Ascomycota > Dothideomycetes > Myriangiales > Myriangiaceae > Myriangium > Myriangium duriaei. The sequence goes on from ML996082.1 coordinate 157,481, forward strand.
TATCGGGATATAGCCACTAGCGCTTATGAACATGGCTTCGTCGCGCAAGACAGTATCGATTGGTAACACATGGCACCTTGATACCGGAATGAGTTGGCATTTTCAACATTGGCTCTTCCTCAGTTCAAAGCTTGGGGTCGTAAAGAGGAACAACAGAACTGATTTCTAGCGAAGTCATGACTTTTATACATTCCTAATGGTAATCGTAATCACGCAGCGATACGCTCGCCTGTTCATCTCTAGTCATACACGCCAATAGTCCCTCCACGTCATGTTACTGGGAAGCAATCAATCAACCATACCACCAACCATACCATCCTTAGTCTCAATTCCCCAGATCCATTCGATCCTCATCGTGTACCCCACCCGCCTCTTCCCGACTAAGCACCTCCTCCCAAATCCCCTCCATCTCCTCATCCCCACCAAACTCCGATGACGCTTTCCTGCTCAGCTCCCCCTTCCCAACCTCCTGCTCCCTCGCCATCTCCGCGAGCAAGCGCATCTCCTCCTCCTCCCTCCTCAGTAGCTCCTCCACTTCCTCACCATCCATCTGCTCCTCCTCCTCCTCCTTCTCTCCAGCCTGCTCAAACTCATACTCCTCTCCCTCCTCAGGCGGTGCCGATCGGAGCACATCCTCCTCCCACCTCCGCCGTTCTCTAGCATCTTCCGCCCTGTCCAACGCAGCAAGATCTTCCGCCCGTCGAGCGTACGCCGCGTCATCCCCGCGCGCGCGGATCTTGCGCGTGAAAGCGGCGCGGCGGGTGGAGGAGAGGGTGGTGCGGGAGAAGGCTGCGCGGGCGGAAGTGGTGCCGACTGGTGTGCGGGTACCTGATATTTGGGAAGGCTTTTGATGGGTGGGCGGTGGAGAGAGAGGGGTGGTGGTGGTGGATGAGGTGGAGAATATGGGTTGGGAGAAGGTGCTTGTTGTTTTGGGCGGAGCGCGGAGAGGGGAGGACATTGCTGGACTGTAGGGGTGGCGTGGTGTGGAATTGTTGAAGGGTGGGGGGGTCCAGAGGTGTGTGGGTGGTGGGTGGGGTGAGAAGGCTAGCATTGTGGCTATTCGTGATGATGCTATGGAGGTAGAGTTGTAGCGGGCGGCATGAATAGTTGTCGAGGATGCGGTGGTGGCGGATGATGATTTTATTGAAGCTCGACGATTCGATGGACGACGCGTTCGGATGCGGCGGAGGACGTGTCGCGCGGCTTGCAGGGCGGGCAAAAATTGGGGTCGCGATCACGTGATGAATGTAGTCAAAGTGCTGGTAGCGAAAGGTCTGCGCTTGCTTCTCTTCTGCCTAACATTTTGAAGTAGATCCAGGTACATTCCACAGGTGTGTCATCATGAAGACCGTAAAAGCACCCGTAATTCCTCACTGTCATAGCTAACAATGAGGATGTGGTGTCTGCAGGTTTACCACTGTTGTAGGTACAGATCATACAGGTGAGTCAGCTCAAAGTAGGTCCTTGTGGGTCGGCGACTTCGCTCTTGTATTGCACTATTGACTGTGTGTATCGCACATGACAAAAGTCTGTTGGAATTCAGCATCAAAAAAACGTGAGAGCCTGGCTGAAATACTAGATGGCCCAAGTATTCTTCCCCAATCAGTCGTTGGCTTTCAAGCCGTCCTCGTTCGTCGACTCAAACATTTGACACAACATCACAATTATCGAGACCGCTCGGGGACTATCGGTCTATTCATCTTTGCATTCTCGGCCGGTGTGCTGCTGACTAGTACGCTTTTGGCCATCACTCTAGCATTATGGAGTGGAGCACTCTCAAGGACAACACCAGAGCAGAAACCAGAAGATCCATAGCGAATCACATCATCAATGGTAGCCACTAAACCGCTTATGACAGATGATGGATATGTGGAGATGGACATGTCGAAGAAGGTAGAGGAATTGGAAGGTTTGGGCATCTCATGGCTACCAGAAGACTTCAAATCATCGGCGATGGGTACCAGACCGAGCGACGCTCACTCCTGCAAGCGCAACTTCGATCAGCGTAGAATGAAGTGGAGGTATTTGATGGAGAGCATGCCTGAACTTGCTAAGCGCCGTACTGACAAGCATATGACCGGTCACCATGCCCGCCTTCTGGCACTACCACAGCGGCGCATAGCGAATCTTGGGGTACAGGAACTGGCGGACGAGAAAAAGCTCAAGCTCGCTCTCAGTCTGTTCGCTGCTTTGCAGCGGGCATTTGAACATCTTGAGTGAGGGTCTCTCCAATCAGAACCAGCCTCAAAAGCTTCAACCAAAGTCCAAGACGGCGACCCAGGTTATTATGACTTATGTAACTGTGATCAAAGACCTTTTCGCATCTGCAGAGGAGGTGTGATTGTCTACTCAGGAAACACGTTGCTCACAGTGGATATGTGGTCCTAGCCCTGCTTAATTCAGTATAGACAAGATATTAGTGACAGGCTTCAAATGCCTGGTTCGAATCTGTCCTTGGTTGTACCTTACATGTCATTTCTAGTCAAGAGATTAGACTCTCGAATGTTTGCACGAGGCGGAAACATACTTTGTCTTCAACCGAAGATCTCCTTTCCCTTTCACGCTCGGAAGTAGCATTTCTCATGGCTAGTCATGTACGAAAAGCCACTGCAGGGATCAACAACAAAGTTGTTTCGTGATCCGCCACGCAATCAGAAAGCCCATCTTGGCGAGTTGCATTTACCCAGCGGGGCAAATGCGAGATATTTCCGGACATCACACGTTCACCGATGTTCGCTATTTCTACGTCAGTGTCGAGGTCTCTTCTTCGTTATTGTCTGGAACACGGTAAAGCTGTCTACAATCCAAAGGTGGTGGAACGGGCCACGCTCACCGCTCAAACGGGAATGATGCAAGCCCCAAAGGAGCGAAAAGTGGGTCTCCGGTCCCAGGAAGCGGGATTCGTTCTCCACCGCGGGACGGAGCCCAGAACAAAGGCCAAAGCCAAAAGATCAAACAAGCACTCCTCGCGCCTGTCGCTCTTGTTACAGATCCTCTGACAATGACTAGGTTTTGATACAGACGCGGTGATGGGGACATGTTGACGTATCCGCAGGTGACCTTACAAGTCACAGTATCTGCATGGCTGGTGAGACCAAATCCCGGGATTGAGGCACGTGGTCGTGGTTGTATCGTCGTCTTCTCGGAATCGTCGCGTTCCGGACCAGCACGTTGGTGGTCTGTTGACCCTTGGGTTTTTCGCTGATGCCTCTGGCAACCGCACGTATATTTCAAATTGTGGCGCTGGTTCGTCTTTCAATTTTTAATTTATATTACATGTGACAGTCCCTCGCCATTGAACCGCCTCCCTGCCTTGCGCATGCGTACAAAACTCGGTCGGTCAACGAATCGGAGACACTGCACATACCAGGAAGTAGCACATTCCTCCGGCTGGCTGCATATCCTCATCCACAAATCACAATGGCCTGGCTACCCTCAAAAGACAACAGTGTCACGACGGACACAAAGTCGGCATTGCCGAGCGACAGCACAGTCGAGAAGCTGAACAACCTGGAGGTCAAGTCGGAAGATGGCAGCTCGGTCAAGTTCAGCTCGCTGGTGAACGACTCGGCACATCCCAGAGTGCTCACTGTGTTCATCCGGCATTTCTTCTGTGGCGTAAGCATATATCCTTGTGAACGCCATGCATAGATATTCATATATTGATGCCCTGTCGTAGTTCTGCGAATCATATATCCGCGCTCTGACCAAGGATCTCCCGCCCGCCACATTGGCAAGCCTGTCGCCACCTACGAAACTGGTGCTTATTGGTTGCGGCGACCCGAGCCTGATAGCATCGTACAAGAAGCGCACTGCGTGTCCATACGATCTGTACGCAGACCCTACGCGCGCGACCTATGATGCCCTCGGATTTGCCAACACCTTGGCCAATACCGGCAAGCCCGACTATGCGGATAAGTCTTTTGCGTCGACTGTGTGGAGCAGCTTTACGACCAATCTGATGGCTGGATCTAAGATTTTTAGCGGCGGCAAGACGAGCCAGAATGGTGGTGAGCTGATCTGGGTCGATGGGAAGTTGACGTTTATCTACCGCATGGCATCGACAGTGGATCATATGTCGATACCGGACTTGAAGAAGCAGCTGGAGGCGTAGAGGAGCGGTGGATTAATTCTTCGCCGGTGAATGCATGGCCTAGTCATTAGGCAGGCCATGGCTGCTTATAGGCCGGGGCCTTACTTTTTATCGCACCCAGTGGTGCCACGACATGATTGATTCCCAGCATAGTTACCCGGAAGCGAATTTGATAGTTAAGCTTCAATCCGAACATTGTCTTCGATTCAAAAACACAAACATGCCAGATCCGATGCTGCTTGTACAGCATGCTTTTCTAAGCCACGTTTTCCAGCCTTACGTGGTGGCTAAACGCCGACCGCACATACCATAACGTTATGCTGCGACCAGCCGGCCCAAAGTTATACCGTTCCCCTCGCCAGGCACCAGCATTCTAGAGGCCTAGATAGGGCAAACACACAATTTCCGTCCGAGGTGCGGGTCAATTGCAGTACTTCAACTGGATCTGACCTATACTAGGGGTGGAAACGTGCGCCACTGTAAGGATTATATGGTTGCCTGATGCAGCCTCAGTCCACATTCAGACCATAACACCGCTCAAATATACCAGAATGAGCACATTTGAGCTCTTTGTTTCTGCACACGGGCGTAAGTGTATGTAAACACATCTCTCATGAAGCTATATAAGGCCTTCATGGTCGGTCCAAGGTAAGGTCATCAAACACACACTCACACACGCACAGCAGTAGTATCAGAAACTACCTTCTAACCTGCCCTCACAATGGCTCCCTCACTCCAGATCGGCATCATGATGGAGACCGTCCAGGCTTCAGACGTTGTCGGCGCCGATATACTCGGCAACCTCTCGACCAAATACCTCTCCGAAGTGAGCCAGCTCGGGGACTTCTCAAAGTACGAGTCCCACGCCATGGACATGATCTTCCACTGGATCGCCACCACCCTCGAACCCACCAGGATGACGCCGAACGTCTCCGTCAACCCGACCACCACCTACGACGACTGTCCACGGGATCTGGACATCCTGCTCATCGGCGGGCCGCTACCGTCGCATCGCCCGGAGCAGGCGGACAGGTTCATGCGGGAGGCGTGGGAGAAGACGAAGACGGTCATGACGACTTGTATCGGTGGGATGTGGTTGGCTAGTACGGGGTTGTTGGACGGGAAGAAAGCGACGACTAACAGAGGGGTTTTGGACGTTGCTAAAAAGATGTATCCGAAGGTTGAATGGCAGGATCAGAGATGGGTCGTGGACTGCGATGGGAAGCTGTGGACTAGCGGCGGGGCGGGATCTGGTGAGTATTCGTTACGCTGAAGAGAAAAGAATTAGTGGTCAACTGACAGATGCGCAGGTGTTGACATGGTCGCCCAGTGGTGTCTGGAGCATTTTGATCAGGAATTTGTGCACGCTATGGCACTCGGTCCGCTGGACTTTGACCCCAGTGTACGCGGCCAGTACTTCAAGTAGGATTCGAGTTCCTAAATGACCAGATGTCAAGTACGGCTGCTATAGGAGGATGTCGAAGGGATGGAACATCATAAAGAAAATGCGGTGACCGGAGCTTGGTATCTTTAGCTGCCTCTTCCGGCAGCGCCGGAATAGAAACACACTCCGCTCATGCTTATGGCGTTAAGGTTTAAACGGGGGTCAAAGATCTTCGATGACGGTGAATCGCGTGTTTCCCTCACGTGTCCTTCAAGATAACATTTTTGTACTGCCATCGAGGACATGGGAGGTGTTCCGACATGTTGAGCCTCATCTAGACCGACCTGGAGCACTGTAGAGCCATGTACGACATGCATTGCATCTATTGAAACATGTCGTGAAACGTTGCTGGCTGACTACCTGATTGGGGTGGAAAGGATCGCGCCCTGTCGATGGGGGGTCCGCAGCGCACCAATCAAGTGGGGCGTCGTGCTTTAGACAGCGTTAAACCCCAAATCGATGACTGTTGCCCCTCCTCACTTTTGTCGCTGCGCCGCTCCGGCCCATCGTGCTTGTTGGCTCCGGAGAGGTGGGTTTTGTCCTAGTCATCATGTACTAATAGGCAGGCGAGTCCAGTTCTATTTCTGTGTGTCTCTCTTTTTCGACTTCCATCTCTTCAATCCCCTTTTTCGTCCTGTCGCAGGTCTGGTACATGGATCGGCGGTCTAGCACACACAACCTCGTAACGTCGGTATGAAAGCGGTATCGGACTTAGTGGAAATTGTCCCAGAGAGCGCTACTCAATCACTCCAGCTGGAGAATCTGGGAAGCAATGCTTCAGAGACTCTAGAGAAACCCACGAGCCCTGCTCCTCTTAGTACGAATAATACCAAAGGATATCTCGATGTGCCCCCATATGTGCCATCACGGACACCTTCCCCGGGCATACTCTCACATCTATCTGCCGACGAATGGCATACACTTAACGAGTCCGCCAAATATGGATCTTTACAAGATCCAGCAACATGGAAGCACAGGTGCCATGCATTCTATATTCGGAATCTTGGACTATTTTACATGCTCATCGCTCAGCTCTTCGGAACGGCAATGAACGTCATGGTCCGATATCTCCAGGTCGAGGGTAACAAAGGAAAAGGCATGCATCCGTTCCAAGTGCTTTTCGTCCGCATGGGCATCACTGCTCTTCTGTCTACGGCGTACATGGCGTGGAATAAAACACCTTATTTTCCGTTCGGTATGCCGGAGGTCCGCTGGCTCCTCATTTTGAGAGGTATTGGTGGTTTCTTTGGCGTGTTCGGCATGTATTACAGTCTGCTGTATCTGCAAATCTCAGATGCCATTGTCCTGACATATATTGCGCCGGGCTTGTCGTGCTGGGCTTGCTCTATTTTGATCAAAGAGGCATTCACACGTGTCGAAAAGATCGGCACATTCGTCTCGTTGGCTGGTGTCATCTTCATTGCGAGACCGACATCGTTCTTCCCCTCAGCATCGGGGAGCGTTCATAACACCCACTCGGGAGTCTCGGATGCTGGAGTCGCAAACAATGGCACTACACATATGGGCAACGCTTCCGACTTTGACCACGTTACTCCTAGTGAGCGCATTGGAGCAGTTGGCTTCGCCATGATTGGTGTTTGTGGCACCGTTGCTGCTTTCACGACCATTCGGTGGATTGGGCAACGTGCACATCCATTGATCTCTGTGAATTATTTTGCAGTATGGTGCACGCTTGTCAGTTTCGTGATGCAGCTCGCAATACCTAGCATAGGATTTGTCTTTCCCGCGGACCTGAAGGATTGGGGATTGTTGATATTCTTAGGGTGAGTCTATACGCCAGCTTCTTCCATCACTCACTGACATGATCCAGCACATGCGGATTCATCATGGTATGTCCACCAAACGCCTTTTTGTTATCGCAATACTTACAATCCCTAGCAATTCCTGCTTGCAGCGGGCTTGTCATACGAAAAAAGTTCAAGAGCCACCAACATGACTTACACCGGCATGCTTTTCTCTCTGGCTGGTGACAAGATCTTCTTTGGAGCATCACCGGGCATAAGCTCGATCATGGGTTCTACGTTGATCCTTGGCGCGGCTATTGTTATGGCACTCCAGAAAGCAAAGCCAGCGTTGGAGAACCCTGATCAAGTAGCAGCACCTCCGACGGATGAAGAAAGGGGATTGATGCAAAACATAGATGGAGATGGGCCTGGCCCAGGAGAAGAAAGGATGCCCATCCAAGAAGTTCAATTGCGAACCTTGAGATAGTAGCGACAATGCATTATGATGGCTACGGTTCAACTCTCCTTTGCCGTTAAAACAAGGCGAAGGAGAACGGGATGTAGGCAGGGAGTCCCGAAGCATGCTGTGACAAGAGCCTATAAGGCGATGTCCGATGCCGGTGATTTCGACTGAAGCATATATTACGACGGTTTGGAATTCTGTGAGATGCCTTCTATCGGGCGAGAGGCTTTCCAGACCGCCCATGATAATGATAAAATTTAAGAATAGAAGAATTTTTGCGTTTGTTTTCGCCGAATTCAGGCTATGCAGATGTTGTGATGGTGGGACACGCAGACTCTACGGTCTGGCGTGACATCAGTCCGGGTCCCGCACTCGCAGAGTCACGACCAACTTCCGCCCAGCAGAACCTCCTCGCCAGGCTGCATTAAGCGAAACACTCCTCACCTGACTTCCATCACCACGGTTTCATCGCCCAACTTCCTCTTCAAGGCCCGAGATTACTACCCAGCCTGTAGCAGCAGTCATCCGCGTCGACGTCGTGCGCAGCGTCGACTTCCAACGCTGTCGGGCGCACCGCTGCCGCTGCTGACAACACAGCCACGGCGGCCACCAATCCCCGTTCCCTTACACCTTCAGGCCGCCGTTTGCGATTCATCCATATCTCCAACACCCCTCCCATCTCTACGCGCATGCCTTGCGCTCGTTAGAGCTCACCACTCTCGAGACCCTGCGCCATGGACTCCTCATCAGCGGCGCCCAATTTGCGAGTCACCAGTAGGCAACACTGCTCCGGATATACGGAGAACTAGGCTGACGTATAACCAGTCATTGCTGCCGATGGACTCTACAAGCGAGATGTCTTCCGTAAGTGACTACGCATGACCAGTCTTGTACTACCACTCACCACTAGCTCAGGTTTCCCGGATCCATTCGCGGTCGCTACCGTCAATGGCGAGCAGACCAAGACGACGGGGGTGATCAAGAAGACCCTCAACCCGTACTGGAACGAGAGCTTCGACATGTAAGAGTCGTGGATTTACATATCATCGGCATTGGCTGAACCATACTCCAGGAAAGCAACTGAAGACAGCATTCTCGCGGTACAGATCTTTGATCAGAAGAAATTCAAGAAGAAGGATCAAGGATTCTTGGGCGTTGTCAACGTAAGAATAGGCAGTGTCATGGACATGGACGTGGGAGGCGAGGGTAAGCATGACAGGGATCTGGTCACCTACACGCAAGCTGATGTGCTCCAGAAATGATAACCAGGGACCTCAGAAAGTCAAACGACAATCTCGTGGTCAATGGCAAATTGATCCTCAACATCTCCACAAACCTCCGCGCCCCACTGCCAAGCGGATCCAACGCTTCCAGGCCCAATGGTCAGGTACCCAACGGCACCACGACGCCTTCTGCATCGTCTACCGCTGGTCCGTCGAACTCACAAGCTCTCTCACCCTCCGATGCTCGACCTCAGCCAAACTCCCAAAGAGTCTCCTCGTCTAGCACGACAAACGTCGCGGCTGCCAACGGATCAGCTCCTCGAAGAGATGGCACTGGATTCAGCGCTTTCGAGGACGCTCAGGGTCGCCTGCCGCCAGGCTGGGAACGAAGAGAGGACAACCTGGGCCGTACATACTACGTCGATCACAACTCAAGGCAGACGACATGGACCAGACCAACGGCTAACTTCAACGCCGGCGAACAAAGGTCGCAGATTGAGGCAGAAACACAAGCCCAGCGAGCTCGACATCAAAATCGTATGCTTCCCGAGGACCGTACGGGCACCAATTCTCCCCCTCTCAACGAGAGACCTTCGCCCGCCAATGGTGCGGCCTCCGGCCCATCTTCAAGCGCTGTCAGTATGATGGCGACAGGTGCAACAACTGCCGGGACTGGCGAATTGCCCGCGGGATGGGAGCAGCGGCACACCCCAGAAGGCCGGGCGTACTTTGTTGACCACAACACTCGCACTACGACATGGGTTGATCCCCGCAGGCAGCAGTACATCCGCATGTACGGCAACAACGCGAACAATTCGACCATTCAGCAGCAACCGGTCTCGCAATTAGGTCCACTGCCTAGTGGGTGGGAAATGCGTCTCACCAACACTGCTAGAGTGTATTTCGTCGACCACAACACCAAGACCACAACTTGGGATGACCCGCGGTTGCCGTCATCGCTGGATCAGAACGTGCCACAATACAAGCGTGACTTTAGGCGTAAGTTGATCTACTTCAGGTCGCAACCCGCGCTGCGCATTCTCTCTGGACAGTGTCACGTCAAGATTCGAAGATCGCACATTTTCGAGGATTCATATGCAGAGATCATGCGTCAATCGCCGAATGACTTGAAGAAACGCCTAATGATCAAGTTCGACGGCGAGGACGGTCTCGACTATGGTGGTCTTTCTCGGTCAGTATCTTCTCGAATTTCGAGAAATCTACCAAATGCTGACAGCCTTGCAGAGAGTTTTTCTTCCTTTTGTCTCACGAAATGTTCAATCCGTTTTACTGCCTTTTCGAATACTCAGCTCACGACAACTACACTCTTCAAATCAATCCCCACTCCGGAATTAATCCCGAGCATCTCGGTTATTTCAAGTTCATCGGTCGTGTTGTCGGACTGGCAATCTTCCACCGACGCTTCCTCGACTCGTTCTTCATTGGTGCATTTTACAAAATGATACTCAAGAAGAAGGTGGCGCTGCAAGATATGGAGGGTGTCGACGCTGAGGTTTATAGGAACTTGCAATGGACGCTGTAAGTCTAGCAGTAGACCGGGGAATCTAAAACGATGAGTACTGACATGCCGCAGCGACCACGATATCACGGATGCAATCTACGAGACCTTCTCTGTGGAAGACGAGGTGTTTGGTGAAAAGGTGGTGATTGACTTAAAGCCTGGTGGAAGGGATATTGAAGTGACCAATGACAACAAAAAGGAATGGGTGGAGTAAGTATCCCCGCACCATAAGTACGACTGGATGGCACTGACATTTGCAGACTGGTCACCGAATGGAGAATTCAAAAGCGCGTGGATGAACAATTCACCGCATTCGTCACTGGTTTCCACGAGCTCATCCCGGCCGACCTTATCAATGTGTTCGACGAGAGAGAATTGGAACTCCTCATTGGTGGTATTTCGGATATTGATGTGGATGACTGGGTCAAGAACACCGACTACCGCGGATATGAGGAGAAGGATCCTGTGATCCAGAATTTCTGGAAGGTATGTTCAGAACAAAAGCTTATTAGTCGACTGATACTGACATGTCACAGCTCATCCGTACATGGGATTCGGAGCAAAAGTCGCGTCTGCTACAATTTGCCACCGGAACATCACGTATCCCTGTCAACGGCTTCAAGGATTTGCAGGGAAGTGACGGTCCTCGTCGGTTCACCATCGAGAAAGCACAAGACGAGACGGCGCTGCCCAAGAGTCATACATGCTTCAACCGCCTTGACTTACCCCCATACAAGACGTTCGAGGCACTCAGGGAGAAGCTGACGTGGGCAGTGGAGGAGACAATGGGTTTTGGCCAAGAGTAAGTAAGAGAAGGTGGTCGTGGTGGATATCCATTGTGTGTAGAGAGTGAGGAATGGTGGATTGCGATATCATCACACATGGGAGGCTTGCGGCGGGTGTACATGATCATTACAGATTGCGTGGTATTTTACAGCAGGTCCGAGACAGAATCGGACAAACGAACGAGATATGGCATATATATTTTTTGCATGCACTTGGCTCTTGGCTTTCTTTTAATTGTCCAACTAGAGCTCGTTAGTAGAGCTCGTTAGCTAGTGTTTCAGATCCGTGGCGATCAGGATGAGAACAGCAATGGGGTTCACCAACAGGCTGAGTCACGTCTGTCAGAAGGTACATCTTCGGCGGTGTCTACTGCCCCTAATAGGCGACTTGTCTCAACGATCCTTGGAGCTGTTCAAATGTGATTGGGGTTACATGGCAGGAAAGATCAAGCCTGCAGTTGACAGGGCTAACGGTGTCCGGACCCACAGACCCTGTACCGAACACGCTAGCTCAAGAGGGGCTAGTGCTGCCCCATGCTTGCGGATAAAGCTCGATATTTTTATCAAAGCGGCAGGAGCGAGGCGAAATGACTGCGAGATTGGGGAAACGGAACCAGGAGTCCGTCCATTACAGCGACAAACAGGAAATCTCCTCAGAGGCCGCAAGGGAAGGGGATCGTGTACGGCTACCGGCAATGTAGGCTGTCGGGTTGCATGAAGGGGCTTGGACTGGCCGCCTCCAGGTGCAGCTTGCTGGGACCAATAGTCACTGCACCATGCTCGTATCGAGTCGAACCACTCGTACAGTCAACACCATAAATCCATCAACGGTTGACGCACTCCGGCGCGGAAGCCGATCGCTTGTGCCCCGCGCGGACCAGCGCCGTTACCTACTCGGGCTAAACACCATGCTTGGGGTAGATTGTGGCCTCGGCCAGGCAAAAAAGTATAAGGGCGATAAACACTCGAGCTCCTCCTCCTCTTCCCCTTCTCCCTTCCACCTTCACGCCTTCGTTTGCCTCTCAACGTCTTCTTCTGTACACGTCTAACTTAACGTCATTGTAACTTTCTGTCTTTCGCTCATCCACATCACCTCATAGCCAGCCAAAATGCGTTTCTCCGTCGCTCTCATCGCCGCCGCCACTGCTGGCATGGCTGCTGCTCAGTCCAGCACCGCTTGTGCTGCTCAGGCGTGAGTATCCACGAATCTGATGGAGACAGTATGTAGCATCGTACTGACATACCCTCAGCGTCCTCGATGCCTGCCTTGGCTCGACCAACGGCCAGGTCCAAGCCTGCGCTGCCAACGACTACACTTGTCTGTGCTACGTATGTTTCCCCTTTGCCTCTCGCCACATGAGCATATGTCGAAACATCCCGGCTGACTCTCCATATAGGCCTACCAAGCCGTCAAGACCTGCTACAACAACTGCCCCAACGACCCCCGTGCTCCTTCCGCCGGTAACCAGGTCACGCAGTTCTGCATCGCCGCCAGCCAATACTCCACTACCAACACTCCTGCAGCAAGTGCCTCTTCCACCTCGGGCTCCGCTGCCACCACTACCGGCTCAGCGGCCTCCTCCTCTACCAGCGCTTCTGCCGCCGGTTCATCATTCGGCAGCGGCTCCAGCTCGACCTCCGCCTCCAAGGGCGCCGGTGCCATGGCCACCCCTGCTGCGGGTGCTCTGGCTATGATCTTCGGTGCTGCGGCTTTGTTGTAGATGGTGGACCAGAAAGAAAAGCGGGATGTCATGGGATAGGAAATAATTAATGCTGGCTGAGGAGAAAGGCCGTTCGATCATTTGCTGTACGAAATGAAGGGAGGGACGAAAGACTGCTGCATCTAAACATTTTATGCATACTGCGGTGTATGTTTAATTGTTTCACTAGCACGAAGCGAGCATTGCGAATGAATTTAAAGGATTTATTGGTTTACATCGTGTCCACTAGGTTGCGTGTGCTGGGCTGGCCTGTGCTAAATAGCAAGCTGGATATGGTATGATGATTCATTCTCAGAAGCTACCTGGGCATATATGAGTGTGACATCTGTTTCGATTGGCAATACCTGGAAAATGCCTAGTGATACATGGACTCTTTGTCTGCGTTCTCTACCCATTTCCCTCAAACCTCATCTAATGATTCAAGTACAATCTAGTGACCCCGAGATAAGGTAAAATGGTACAGCTAGGACAACTACAAGACAGCAGAAGACTTCTCGCCATAGACGTGGAATTGGTAGAATATAATCGCGTCCTCGGCCATGGTGCCCAGCGAGCCGATGAGCCAAGGCAAGTTCTTGATCACGTAATTCCTATCGAGGGAATGCAGGAGAATCTGATCTCAGTCAGTCGAACGTACATATTTATATCGTAACAGAGCGTGAACATTACCCCTGCTCCATAAGTCAGGTTGCCCAGCACAGAAAGCATGAAGAACAGAATCGACAGTCCCTCGCACGACCTCTCCCGATGATTCTTCATGATCTGCGGAATTCGTGCCCTGCAATCGTCGTTAGCTCACTCCGCTCGTGCCCATATACAATGCAGATACACACCCCAGATAGAGCACGGCACTAGCATAACCCAACACCGCCGCACCGACAGGCGTCTTCTCCTCGGGATCCGCAGGTCCAGCCACAGGAGTAGGCTTCCACACTCCCGCGCGCCACGCCAACGCCCACCCGGCCGCACCAGCGAGGATGACCAGCACGACACTGATGACGTTCTTCGCCACCGCGTGCGACGGCGTGTCCTCCTCCAGGATCCGGCTGAGGCTGTCCCTGCGCTGAGACGCTGCGCCCCTCGATCGTCGGGACTCCGAGGAGCGGCGACGCGAGCCTGGCAGACCTAGGTTGTCTGCTGTGACGCCGCCGGAGGAGTAGGAGCGGGTGCGGGCGAGCAGGGGGGAAGTAGGCGTCGCTTCCTCCGTCGCAGCTGGGGTGGAGGACGAGGCGCGGCGTTTCTCAGCACGGGCGTTGAGGGCGTTGTAGTACAGGCATTGCAGGATGAGGACGGTGTCGGCGATACAGAAGTAGATCGCCAGCGCGATGACGGTAGGGACGAGGTCAGCCCAGATCGACCCGATGAGGTTGGTGATGTCGCCGAGCATCCAGACGGCGAGGAAGAGGATGGAGACGCCAGAGGCGGAGCCTTGGCGGTAGTTCTCTATGAGTTGGGGGACGAGGAGGAAGACCCATGCTGCGAGTGAGATGGAGCCGGATATGCCTGATAAGGCTTCGTTTGCGGTGAGGGGCAACATGGTTGATTTGTGGTTTGGGGGGTTACTTATGAAGGAGGGGGAAGAGAAGAAATTGGATGCTGCTCTGCATTCTCGTATGGACGAGAGAGAGGGCAATTGAACGTAACAGGGGAATATCAAGTCCAAATCATGAACGAGACTGAATCCGTTGACTCAAAGGAGAGGCTGAAATCTGGAGTGAAGTCTGGGGATTTTCTGCCAAGCGAGGCGGCTCTTACACAAGTGGCTGATCTTGCGCGGAAAACAACAGGTGCACGGCTTAGCGGCAACTCGCGCTTTAAAGGCAGACAAATTGCATGAGGTCCTTGGGCTTTGGTCGTGGGTTTAGGGAACAAGAAACTGAACGTGAGCAGAGAAGTCAGGAAATGGAATGCTACATGATTGCTTGTTCGACCCAAATAGCATTTCAGATAACCTCGCGCTAACCCCATGCCCAAGTAATTCTCCGACCTTTCATTCGTTCATTATCAACAACGGGAAGAAAGTGGCTATGCCGCAAATGGAAAGCTTTGTCGTCCACACTATTGGCTAGATTTCCATCAGGACTCGGGGGCCGAACCTCAACTGCGACCTCCATCCAGTGTCCCGCTTCAGCGCGAAGATATTCGAGATCAATTGCTCTCGTCACCACACAATACCGTAACCATGGTTGGATCACTGGAAAAGGTGGCCGCTTCTGCATCGGCGCGTGTGGCTCATTACAAGGTGCGCCCTTTGGCACGGCCTACATAGCGAGCCACAAACTCACACCAGCACAGAAATACACAGTCCAGCCCACCGGCATCTACAAGCGCATCAACGACTTCTTCGCCATCGACCCCAAGCGATCGACCGGTATTCCGCTAAACCCTCAATTCCGTCTCCCCACCCCTGGCGGCAACGACCCGAAGCTCTACGACGACCCTGTGACCGTCCCCGCTGCAGACCTGGCAGAAAACCCATACTGGAAGAGGGATGTGAGGAGGTCGTACCCCAAGCTCAGCGTAGTCCGTCAACCCGACGTCGTCGCTCTCTTGACGGTCGGAAGCGCAAAAACCCCGAAGGAGGATGTGTTGCAGATCGGCGATGCGGGCAACAAGCAGCTTGTGGCACTGAAGGAGGAAGGAGAGAAAGGTCTGTCGGCGTTCTTCGAGAAGAATCAGAAAGCTGGTTTGAGCGTGTTGGGACCCAATGGTCTCCCGCCTTTGCCCGGATCGCGGCATCCGGCTGGGTCCAAGCGATATGAGATGCTAGAGGAGCAGACATATGGACCAAAGTGAGTTGCATTGGTGTATTCCTGCCATGATAGTCTTTTGCTAATACAGTGATCATAGCTACCCTTGCAGGACCTTCCAATAATTGTGTTATGGTATATAGAGCGGTCATCAATTTCACTTTCTGACAATTCAAGCTGGCTCGTCTGTGCCTGCACACTGTCTTTCCAGCACCCCCCTCCTTGGATAGATGTGATGCCGAGTTCTTGACTAGCAATGGAAATGGCAGAAATATGGTCGAACAGGACCTGTTCATTGCAGGTAAATGCAAGTGAAGACAGCTGTCCGGCCGGATTGGGAATGCACGCCAGCGGCTAAGCAATTCACACATCTCGTGCTGCTACACTTGAACTTTTCTCCCGCACGGCAGCACCACAACCTATGTCACCACCGACTCCTATTCCTCATGTCGCCATCGCAAGAGGTAGGGCAAGGTTCTCCTACGCACCGAACCAGCCCACTCGACTTAATTCTATCATGCGCCATCTGCCAAAAGTTCCTGAAGGATGCTTACAAAGACGAGGACATTGGTGACGGCACCGACAGCGGAGTTGGATTCAGGAATACCGGACCGATCAGAATGTGGATCACGAGTTGTGCCCATCTCATTTGCAGTGAGCACTTGGATCAAGGAGGTGGGTGATGGTCTCTGTGAATGCGTGACCAGCAGCTCATACAACTCAGGTGCTCCCTTCCATCCTCACGACCAGCTTCCGCAAGCCGCATGTCCATACTGCCGGCAATACTGCGGTGATAAGCGCCTTCGCTACCTCTACTGGATTCGAGGCGCAGGCAAAAATGAGCGCGATCCGCACATCCCTCAGGAATGGCTCACTGTTCCTGCTATACCGCTTGAGGGTGACAGCGCCGATATGGATGCACTCAGGGTTACTTTGTCTCTGACCTCAATGACCGACTTGCGCTAACCGAGAGCAGTTCCAAGTCTTGAGCCTCGTCCGCTACGGATCCTTTGCAGCAACGAAAGTGGCAAGTCTCGAAAGCCAGCTCAAAAGATCTCAAACGTCTTTACGAAGCTCCGAACGTCAAACCTCTCAACTGCTTCACCAGATAGAGGACCTTCACGGGCGACAGACATCCCTAGAGTCAATCAAGAAGAGCTATGATAAGTGGAAGCAGAAAGAGCCAGAGATCACGCACTATCTTAACAAGTTTGGGGAGCTTGCGCAGTAAGACCTGTCCGCTTTTCCAATATTCCTCCGACTAATTTGACAAGGGAGAACGCTATGCTTCGGCAATCATTGGCCAGCCTCGGGTATTCGGTCCCACCGACACAGTACCGATTCGAGGGCGCATCAAATCGTGGCTCCGAGAAAGACATCGCTGGTGCTCTAAAAAAGCCTAGTGACATTAGAGGGCAGCCCGTTGTGTCGCGGCACCAGATCATCAACGAACATACTTCGACCGTGCAAGATGCAGCATATCAATCAGACTGTCCTAAACACAAGCGCCCACGATCTGCTTCGATTGAGGAAGATAGCCATGTCCCTGTGCAGGAAGCCTCAGCCAACACGACCGAACTCGCTGCTGAACCGATGTCTATGGACATGAGCGGCAGTGTGCAACTCACACAGCCATCTGTAGCGCGGGGTGAGTTTCGGAACACCTTCGCGCAGTACCTTTACGGGCCAGCTCGGCTGCAGCAGCAATTTCCTGGCCATGAGAACCAATTCCACTGGAATGAGCCACGCTCAACAAATTGGGATGTATCCGGACAAATCCATGCGGGGATCAGCACAAGGGCAAAGAGGGCACCAGCGCCTTCGCCGGGTCTTCAACAATTGCCCTTCAATAAGCCAATACAACCTTTCCCTCGGCCTTCCCGTGCAGATCACAGCTCACCAAGAAGACACGACGGATCAACCAGTTCAATAGGCACAAATCCCTTTCATCGGTCCCCCAACGTTGACAATCCACAATTCTTTGCTCAGCCATACCCTGTACATCGCAGCTCACCGGGTTACCGGCAAACCAGCAGGTCGTCGACTGTGGACCCGCCTCGGCCTTTTCCCGTTATAGACGTTCCTGTTTACCCTGGTCGTGCTGGGCTTGGTGCTAATTTGCCATCTCGTCCGCCACCCTTCAATCTCTCGACCGCCAACCCTTATCATACGCCCTCACCTCGCAAGGCTATACCTCCTCATCCTGACACATCAGACCTGGTAGCCAGTCCGCACTTCCGAAAGCCGAGAATTTCACCCATCCTAACCTCAGCAGCACAGCAAAACAACTATCCCAGTCTCAATACGTTGTCATTCATCGACGAGCCTCACGCCGAGCACACCCACCGATCTCTAGTCAGTCAACACCATGAAGCGAATGGTCATGCGAACACAAACCCATACCGCACTTCTACCGGCCTCTTCACCCGCCCCAACGTCAGACCTACTGCTTCACCTACCAGGACTGGTCCCATACCTGCCCGACCAAATAGGATCAGTCTGCTGCCCTCGAATCAGCCTTGCTGGCCAGTCGCCAACAACGTCAGCCCGTCAAGAAGGGGCAGGCCGGATGCGGCGCTGACGGCTATCGCTGGGGCTAAGACATCAAGAGCAGGGAATAAGTTTGATATGCATTTTGGGAGATAGCCGAATAGAAATTGGGGGACTTCGCTACCGTTGATGAGGATTTGGAACGAGATGAGTGGCATATTTGTACACCAGAAATACGAACGACTTGGTCCGCCACGACCGCTCCTCTTAAGGTCGGCTACAAGCCTTGCAACTTTTTGAGTGATACCATAAGACACAAAGAATATATCCATCTCAATGCCACAAGGTTTCTTATGAAATATTCAGTCGTTGTTATCAGCACTTATAGAGGGCAGACCCGATGGGCAACCTCCAGGACAATCTTTCGGAACAGCTTTGTATGGTGCAACAAGAGCATGACAACATACACATGGGAGAAGTAGCAATCCAG
The DNA here is from genome assembly GCA_010093895.1 of Myriangium duriaei CBS 260.36. NCBI lineage: Eukaryota > Fungi > Ascomycota > Dothideomycetes > Myriangiales > Myriangiaceae > Myriangium > Myriangium duriaei. Next base: position 176,207 of record ML996082.1, read on the forward strand.
AGTAGCATCAGGAGACAGCCAGATGCTGATGCACATGAGTAGTACGAGAAACAGTCTCAAATTTGTCTGGGTATTTATCAATTCATTCTCGGAAGATCTCATCATCAACTACAACTACATCACCCGATCTTCCTCCTTACCTCCGTGACGAAAGACTTTTCTTCGACGAGAGGTATAAAATCAAAAAGAACGCTATCATGCCATGTTGAATCCTTTCCTTTTGCCATCCGGTTGAGGGAGGCTTTTACTTTTTATCGTAACGACGTTAAGGTCATATCATACGAGTACAACCCAATCATCTGCTGATCGGGGTCATTTCACGACACTGTCGCTGTTGAGCGCGAGCAGGTCTAGACGAGACGGTTGAGTCTCTTAAGAGCGGTTGCGGTAGTACTTGGCGGCGTCGACCAAGTTCTTGAGGGCCTCCTTGGTCTCCTTCCATTGACGCTGGGACGTATTAGCAAAAAAGTATACGATATTGATATTTAGATAAACTTACAGTCTTCAGACCACAGTCAGGGTTGATCCAGAGCTGGTCAGGCTTGAGGTAAGCCAACATCTCCTCGATGCGATCACGGATCTCCTGCTCGGAGGGAACACGCGGGGAGTGGATGTCGTAAACACCGGGACCAATGTGGCGGGGGTAGTCCTCGTCGATGAAGACCTTGAGGAGCTTGGCGTCAGACTTGCTGTTCTCAATGGACAGAACGTCGGCATCGAGAGCGGCAATGGCGTGGAAGAAGTCCTGGAACTCGGAGTAGCAGAAGTGGGAGTGGATCTGGGTCGAGTCCTTGACACCGGCAGTGGACAGCTTGAAGCTGTCAACAGCCCAAGACAGGTAGGCTTCACGCTCCTTGCCGGAGCGAAGAGGAAGACCCTCACGGAGAGCGGGCTCGTCGACCTGAATGACGAAGACACCGGCAGCCTCAAGGTCAACAACCTCATCGCGGAGAGCGAGAGCAAGCTGCTGAGCCTGGACCGACTGGTGGACATCGTCACGAGGGAAAGACCAGCGCAAGCAGGTGATAGGGCCGGTAAGCATACCCTTCATGGGCTTCTTGGTAATGCTAGCGGCGTACTTGCTCTCCTTGACGGTCATAGGAGCGGGACGGGAGATGTCGCCGACGATGATGGGGGGACGGACGCAGCGCGAACCGTACGATTGGACCCAGGCGTGGGTGGTGAAGACGTAACCCTTCAGCTGCTCACCGAAGTACTGGACCATGTCGTTACGCTCAGGCTCACCGTGGACGAGGACATCAAGGCCGAGGTCTTCCTGGATCTTGACAACATCCTGGATCTCCTTCTCGATGAACTTCTCGTACTCCTCGGGAGTAATCTCGCCCTTGGTGAACTTGTTACGCTGGATACGGATCTCGGAGGTCTGGGGGAAGGAGCCAATGGTAGTGGTGGGGAAGTTGGGGAGCTTGAGGTGCTCCTTCTGTTGGGCGTAGCGAGTGGGGAAGCCGGATTGACGGTTGTGCTGCTCGGGGGTAACCTTGCTCTGACGCTCCTTGACCTTGGGGTCATTGGTCCTGTCGGACGAAGCGCGGGCCTGCATAGACTTCTCGTTGGCATCGAGCTGCTCGCGAACGGACTCCTGGCCCTCGGTGACCGCCTTGGCAAGGACGGCAACCTCGACAGCCTTCTCAGAGGCGAATGAGAACCAGTCCTTGACTTCCTCGGGCAGCTTCTTCTCGCTAGCGAGGGTGTGCGGGGTGTGGAGCAGGGAGGAGGAGGTGGCGACGATGACACGGTCCTTGCCGAGCTTCTGAATGGCAGTCTCGAGTGTCTGGACGGCGCGCTTGAAGTTGGTCTTCCAGATGTTACGGCCGTCAACAACACCAGCGGAGAGGACCTGCTTAGGGCCGAGGTGGCTCAAAACAGACTCGAGCTGCTCGGGGTTGCGGACAAGGTCGACGTGGAGGGCGTAGACGTCCTTGAACGCCGCATCCACGACGTCGAAGTTGTGGACAATGTCACCGAAGTAGGTGGCAAGGACGATCTTGGGACCTTGAGCGGAGGTCAGAGCCTCGTAGGCGGGCTTGAAAGCCTGCTTGACGCGGGAGGGCAGATCGAAGACGAGGACGGGCTCGTCGATCTGGACGGTTTCGGCACCGGCTTCCTTGAGCTGCTTCAGGAGCTCGACGTAGACCGGCAGGAGCTTCTCGAGGAGGTCGATGGGCTCAACGTTCTGTCCACGGTCGGCCTTGCCAAGAGCGAGGAAAGAGACGGGACCGAGGAGAACAGGGCGGGTGTTGATGCCAGCCTCCTTGGCCTCGAGGAACTCGGCGACGGGCTTGGGGTTCTTGACAAGCGAGAAAGTCTGGTTGGCTTGGAGGGTAGGCTTGACGTAGTGGTAGTTGGAGTCGAACCATTTGACCATTTCCTAAGTTTGTGTCAGACTTTTGTGAGGGGCTATGTAGCGGTGTGGGAACTTTCTTACCAGCGAAGGGACGTCAACACCGTCCTTCTGGTGGCCACGACCCATGGCGAAGTACTCGTCGATGGGAGCGAGGTTGTGCTTGGTGTAGCGCTCGGGAGCAGCCTGAACGCACGTCAGCGAAGGTACCTCGGATAAGGAATTTGAGCTAGCATACGTTGAACATCTGGATGTGGTCGAGGACATGGTCGTAGAAGGCAAAGTCGTTGGAGGGGATGATGTCGACACCAGCCTTCTTCTGGATGTTCCAGTGCTCGAGACGGAGTCTCTTGCCCTCGGCGAGGAGGTCGTCCCTCGACAGCTTGCCGCCCCAGTATGCTTCGTTGGCCTTCTTCAGCTCTCTCAGCCGTCCCATACGGGGGAAACCGAGGATAGAGGACTGAACCATCTTGGCGAAGATTCTGTGTGTGTGCGTGGTTTGAAAGTCAAATTGAGATCAATTGAACACTGATCTCGAAATTGTGGGAGGAAAGAAAGGTATTGGCGGATGAGGGGACGAGGTAGAGAAAGGAGAAAGAATCAGAATTGAGGTGGGGTGAGATATGTGGGATGTGCGAGGGGCAGGGGCTGGATGAGGGTCCAAAAAAAAGTTGAGGTGTGACAAGTTCTTGGGCGGAATCGGGAAGAAGTGGGATGATTCTTTTGCAGCCCACGGGTCGTTTCTAATTGGCCTGTGGACTTTCTATGGCTTTTTTGCTGTTGTCTGCCTGGACGACGAGAATGGCGCCATTCCTTTTCGTGTGGTTTCGGCTGGCCAAAGCTCCTTTTATCTTCGCCCGTTTCTCGTCCTTTGTGCGAGACCGGAGGGGTTGATCGTCAGGCGTCCTGCCTGCAAAAGTCGGTCAGTTCTGACATGATCAGCATGTGATTGGCTGCTCCTTCTTACCTCATCCACATTTTGAACACCTGCTTATAGCAAGACTTAGTGATCTCTCACCGCCACCGACTGCTCTTCGCAAGAGCCATTTATAGCGCATGCTCTCATACAGCTGATAGGAAGCAGGACTCAGTTTGAACAACTGACTACTGATGTTCATCGGTCAGCACGTAGTGATACGAGTCAGGTAAGTGCAGTATTCTCGAGGCAACAACCTCTCCCCGTCTAGAAACAACGAAACTCCGATTAGAAACAACAAAACTCCGACAGCCATCGTCTCTGGAAAGAGCAACCGTAAGTGGGCAACATCGACTGCCACAAACACACTGCACCCTCACTCCATTCATCATTCGCTCTCCGCCATGGTCATTCACATCCAATCCATTGCATCCCCGCTATCTATCTTGAAGCAGCTCCAAAGAAGTCATAGTTTATGCATCTTTGCCACAAGTCACAACCATGGGACGACTCTTGCGCGATACATCTCTCACCAGGGCAGATCGACGAGAACTCAGCCGCATCTTCGTCGGCGCATCTCTTCCAAACGATCATCCACATGCCATCCAGCTCCCGCGCCAGAAGCCCGCCCTCTTCGAATTGATTATCAAATCGCCAACTTTGGCAAACAAGCTGAGGAGACGGCTGAGCAGAGGCTCATTGGTTTCAAAGAAAAGCTTTCTTTCTCTCAGACCGCATCCAAAGAGACTACTCCACCGTCAGTCCAGGCTAAGAACCCGTGTCAGAACTGTCGACGATGTTGCAGAGGATCGCTTGGCTTCAACAGACCGCTATGACCCAGATGCGCATCCTGTTCGCATTTCAAAGTATCCAGTCAGCAGCGTAGCCCGCCAGAAAGTCATCACTCCCGCCATACCTGTCAGGAGACAAAGGATTCGAAGCTTTGAGTGGCTAGTAAGTGGCGAATCAGGGTAAGTACAGTGGCTTACGCCGAATTGCAGAACTGAACATAGACCTAGAACCACAAATCTTTCTCCCTGTTCTGGCAACAAAGCACCCTCTCACGACATCATCCTGGAAAGGAAATCCGTGACCAGGTCATGCAGTGCCCCTTGCTTGACACAAGCAGCCGTGATGATGCAACTACTTCTTGTCTCAGAGCGGTCACAGATTCATGAGCGAACTATCAGCGCACCGAGCAACGCTTTCGGAACGTTCAGAACGGAAGAAGCTCCTCCGTCTTCTCCATCCGTTCATAGAGTCACTGATGGCATGCCATCGACCGCCATGCCTCCGCGCACTGTTGATGGAACTTCCCAGCCAGTTATGATCCTGCCGGCTACAAACAGAAGTGCCGACGAAAGACAACTCATTGGCGCGTTTTCTGCTTTGCTGGACTGCCATCGAGATCGGAATTGCTTCGATGGACGGTGTGAGAGATGCCGCGCAGGTCATCGGTCTGAAACCACCGAATCTCTTGACACAACCTTTGAGGTTGGTCCTACGCAAAATCAAATGCACGAAGCTGCAGGACAAGCTACCGAGCATGAAGCACTACTTTTACACGACCTTCACAGCTCTCCACAACCACGAACGCTTGACGACTCTGAGAAGCTTTAGGAAGGTTTGCATAAGAGCTCAGCATTTTCAGATGCTTTTTTTCCCGTCTTCAGACGCCCGTCATCAGAGACCAATCGTCACTTGCCAGGTCACATGAACAGCCCCTCGTCACGATACAGTCGGGTCACTGAGCCTGAACGATCCGACGCCTCCGAGCATCGGAACGGATCAGATGAGGATCAATCGAGTGGAGCTCTTCCCGCAGCAACTCCGCAGATATCTGCGGTGTCGATTGAGAAGGGGTCGCAGGGAAAGCCCTTTTGTACGACATTCGGTCCTATACCAACCGTGGTCTCTCAGCCGAGCAGGCGTCGAAGCGTGAGCCGTTCAAGCAGATTTCATGAAGATCTCTCCAGCTTGAAGGCGCAGAAGAAACGCCTTCGGCCCATGAAGTCTATCTTACGCATGCTACGTCCATTTCGTGCTCGTCGAGAGAAGAAGATCAAACAGTCAACGGATCCCGGAAAGCATCACTACAGTCCAGTTCCTATGGTAGACGGACCATCGGAACAACGTGATTCTCTCGCCGTCCAAAGGAATGAAACCGATCGGGTTTCCTTGGGGTTGCGGGAACAACATGATTCTCTTGCCGTTTCGAAGAATGAGAGCGGCCGGTTTTCTCGAGGCTCAAAGGAACACCGTGATTCTCTTGCCATTCCAGAAATTGAGAGTGGTCGGCTTTCCTGGAATTCGAAGGTACAGCACGATTCTCTTGACGTACCGAAGATCGAGAGTGGCCGGAGTTCCCTTAGTTCGAGAATCTCCATAATCAGTGGTCCAAGCATGGTGCCATCGCCGCAACGAAGTTCCGAGGACGCCAAAGCTATAGCCCGCCAACAGTCGCTCGAAGACTATGAGAGAAATCTCACTGTTCAGGGTGACGATCGACGACGCACATCTTCTGTCAATGTGGACAAACTACAAGAAGTGCAGAAAGATGATCGTACCGACTCTGTGACGCAGAAGACACCCCATCTCACTCGAGCTGCACCGCTTCTTGGTCCGAGATTGAAAAGTGGAGGCAACATTTTGATGGAGAAAGCTCTGGAGAAACACCAACAAGAAAAGGCTGCCATGTTTCGTGTCAAGGGTAAAGAGCCAAAGAAAGACTCTGAAGATAATGTGGCTGAAGGCCCAGTTTTCAACATGTCCTTTGGACCGGCCAGCTCCCCTGAGCGAATCATGTCTGGCATGGAAGATGTGGATCCTCTGGCAGGCAACCAGGGGAAGCGTAGCAAAAGCATGGTACCACTCCGATTGCACGCTTATCGGACTCCGACACCCATGCCACAGAAGCTATGTTCCATCTCTCAGAGTACTACAGGATCATTGGGCTCGGTCATGGTCACGCCTCCTGCCTCTTGGGCGAGATTTCCCTCTCACGATCGCAGACAGCGCTGTAGATCAGCCGGGATTGTAGATAGTATCACTGCGAGGGATTTTGCTCCTTCACCAACCCGAAATGGTCAAACTACCTCCCACAGTTCTCCTATCAAGAAACGCTCGATTCGGTCCAGGCTTCGGTTCTCATCCAGCTCAAACGACTCGAAGCTATCCAGAATCTGGCGGTATTATACAAATTTGATCAGCTCTGGCTCTTCTTACAACCGAAGGACTTCGGTCACCACTGGCGGGAGATTGAAAAACCCAGAACTTGAGATGCTGCCACCGATCATGTCTGACGATTTTCATCATGAAGTGGTTGTTCCTGTTGCAACATTGACAAATAATTCAAATAGCTCGCGCAAATTTTCGTTCGAGCGCAACGAAGAGGCATATGAATTGCGTGCGCTGCCTGGTCCATCGAAAGATAAGAGTGTAGAGCCTAGCATCGACCCAAAAACCATCACTCCGGAGACTCCTCACCAACGAGGAGCAGGCCGTTCTGCCCGCTCTCAATCTTTTCAAGATCCAGCCTTGGTCACCGACGGATCAGGCGACCTCCTCGGTATCCCAACTGTCTTTTCAAGACCAAGCGCCCAAGCACTATCCGAAATCTACCAACGTGAGTGCGTCCAACCACCACTCTCCGACTCCAGTACCAGCCACGACGAAGCAGCCTACGCAGCCTCTATTCCACTTCCAGATACGCCAAGCAGGATTCCCACGCTCGCAAATCGCCGCCACAAATCGTCTGCACAACAACTCCCCTCCGCCCCTCGAGCCCTGAACAGTCCGCGAGCCACGCTGGTCCTTCGCCCGCGGACCAACAACGCCTCCCGGGCTCCTAAACATGCAGCCTCGCTTCACCCAAGTGATGCAAGAGACGTCTCAGGAGTGTCGATCCGCCGCTTCCCCTCGGTGACCGTAGTGGACGACGGGAAGGGCGACTGGCGCAGCGTGAGCCTGATCACTGCTTCTAGATCGCGCAGTGGGTCTGGGTCGACGAAGGGTAGTGGCTCGACCTTGGGAGGCGGGCACAGGGTTCCGACGCCGATGCCTTGTGTGGCTTTTGCTCCAGAAGAGGTCACTCTGAATGGACGAGGGAGTGAGGTAAGCAAATCAGAAGAAAGCGAGGAGAGTGAGGTGCCAATAGGGGATGTGAGGACTAGTACGATGGAGTTGTTGGGTAGGATGAAGGGGGAGGAGGAAAGGGGGCTGGAGGAGTTGAAGAGGTTGTTGACTGTTGGGTTGAGTAGGGGTAGTGGTGAGCGGTGACGGTGAAGTCCGAGGGAGGATTGAAGGGTGGTAAGGACGGCGAGAGAGGAAAAGGCGGGTATTATTGAGCGACTGGGCAGATGGTTGGTGCTACATGGTACTACAAAGTGGCTGTGCGTGTCCATTTCTACTACTGATAGGGCTTTGTTTTGCTGGGGAAGGTTTATCGATCAGTGTGGAAAGGACTCATGTGTCTACTCTGCATATCATGAGCGAAATCACCGCTGGTATCTCCATGTCTCCACCTGATTCTGGATCTGTCATGTGAGAACTCGAGGTGGTTCACCGTAAAGAAGAGTCTTGAGACAAGTGTCTCCATCAAGGAAGTTGCAATTATTTCATGAGCGTGTGATATGTACGTTAGTAGCGGGGGTCATCAACAGTTTCTCTCTGTCCCTCTCCCTTCTTCCTCTCCCTCACGATAGTAGTCGCCATTCAGGCCATTGACTATCATCTCCATCATCGTCATCAACCTTTTTCTTCATCATAAGCCATATATGTATGTTCAAGAAGGATATTACCACTTCCCCCTCTACTTGCCTCCCCTCTCTCTCTCTCTCTCTCTCTCTCTCTCTCTCTCTCTCTCTCTCTCTCTCTCTCT